>CP139505.1:372143628-372528171 GCA_021014915.2 Artemisia tridentata subsp. tridentata
CTCTGAGGGGTGTACTAGGGGTATCGTGTACTAAAAATGAGTACAACGCAAAGGGTGTGGGAGAATTACTTTACCAATGTAGCCAATGTAATTATAACAAAAACACAAGTGTAAAACAATGGGTTAATCCTAATGCCTCTTATCATGTAGTAAATCTAACTACACGAATGTAGTCTCACTTGTGGCCTCGGAATGGTCCTAACGCAAGTTCTAGAATCTAAGTGCTACCGGTACACACATCATAGCATAAATGCTTTTCCTACCAATTCTAGGGGCGAACCTCACATATTTGGGGGTGGAAAATTTTTTAGTGGTACGGTTTTGTGCTAGTCATATAACTCCTATCCGTGAGACGCTCATTAAGACCAAAGTTTCACTCCTATATGTTGTAAAAAAATTTAAATTTGGCACTAAAATTGCCTTAACAGGTATTTCTCTCAGTTTTATTACACATCTACCATTAAACAAACGAAAAATCAAGCGTAATAGCATTCTCTAAGGTATCGTACTTTACCCCCCCTTACACTTAAGATGAACATTGTCCCCAATGTTCAAATAACAAGATGTAAAAGTAAATAAGGTAAAAGAATGAAATCAAATACTCCCCTGATTCGCTCGGTGGATAAAGAGGTAACATGGTTAGATCTTCTTCCAAGGTAATGTTGAAGCTTCAAGATTAAAGCAGCGCCAAAAGCTAGATTCCACATACATCTCCTTGTCCAAAATAACCTGTTAAACCTGAGAAAACAAACACGAAAACCTGCATAACATCGGCGGGATAAATCTGTATAAGGATATAATGCTTGTGGAATGATTATTTTGCAGATTCCTGGAGTTTATAAGTTAGAGATTTAATAAAGCATTTTATGATTCCGGAAGAAAAACAAAACTTTCAAAAAAAAAATTCCAGAAAACTGTTCCTGACGCAGTCAGACTGGGGTCTGACGCCGTCAGAAGTGATCTGACAGATTTTTCATGTTAAGTTTCCGGAAAATTTCTGGAAAAACTCAATCCTTATTTCCTGGAAATCCTGCAAAATATCATTATGACTCGATACAAGCATTTGACTCAAACAATTACTAATATGTATGTTAATTTAATATTGTTATGATTCATGTTCATTTGTTCTAATAAACCGATTTAGATTTCCCTTACACTTATCTTTTGCAAAATACCTTTATATGTAGTTAAGACGAAGTTAAAAACAAGATAAAGCATTTTCACAATTTAGTTTCGAACATGAATCAATAATAATAAAAATTAAACATACATACGGAAGCAAATAAAACTAAACAAACAAATAAATAAACACACAAAGCAAATAAAGCTTGGGTTGCCTCCCAAGAAGCGCTTTTCTTTATTAACGAGTCTTGTAGCTAGACTCAAAGTCACCGTACATTACGTGACTCCATCATCTCGCATTATGACGTATCCCTGATAGATATAATCCTTGTTATCAGGATGGTAATGTTTCAATCGTTCGACATTCGCGGTCACTCCTCCTCCCTTGCTGGTCAAGCTTACTACCCCATCTTGATGTAGACTTTTAATTGTGAATGGTCCGTACCACCAGGGACTTGGTTCATCGGTAGGTGCTTTTGTTTCTGAATGCCTTAGGAGCACTGAGTCTCCTTTTGTAAATTCAACGGGGTTATTGGTCTGCTCATCAGCCTCAATATAATCGTTATTTCCACCCTTACATTCTCTAATCTCATTTTCATTGTAATTCTTAATCCTTGCCTCCCATGCAAGGATTTTCTCTCGAACATTACCACGGATTATATTAGGGTTCGCCTCCATCTTCTTTTGTAGAGCAACATCTCGTATATGACATGGGATCGTTGGGAAGTTTATTGTTTTCTTTCCCTTCTTCATTTGGATGGTACTATTTTCGTAATCGATTTGTGCCCTAGTGGTAGCGAGAAAGGGTGCCCCAAGGATTATTGGCATATTCATATCATTTCTTTCAATAATCATAAAGTCGACCGGATACAGGAATCCGGCAACGTTGACCAACACATCTTCTGCAATTCCTAACGGGTACTCATAAGAATGTTTTGCAAAGGAGAGTTTAGTACGGGTGATGGATGGCAGTTCGTCGGTTAACTGGACATAAACGGATAAAGGCATCAAATTTGCGTCGGAACCTTGGTCAGCTACCGCATCCAGATACTTGAGTTTTCCAATGCTGCATGGTATTTCGAAGACCCCGTAGAATTCCTGCTTTTCCACTAACTTTTGTCTTATGAGGCTCTCATACAATTGCCCTCCGGGTAATGTGTCGGATTCATCATCCGGCTTCATTTTCTTGGACTCCTTGTTGGGTAGATGAGTACGTCGATAGTTTCTCACCCAATCATTTATGGTCTCCTTGTTTATTTTGTGCCTCAAGTGATGCCTCTTGTGACCTT
This sequence comes from Artemisia tridentata subsp. tridentata, assembly GCA_021014915.2. NCBI lineage: Eukaryota > Viridiplantae > Streptophyta > Magnoliopsida > Asterales > Asteraceae > Artemisia > Artemisia tridentata. The sequence continues at coordinate 372,146,040 of CP139505.1, forward strand.
GGCGGTTCTATCATTTGGCGCTCCTTGGAGGGCGTCTCCTTTCCTTTGTCTGAACCGCAATTACAGGCATTGGCGTTTCCAGCATTAAGTGGGACGAGGTCGATTTTGTTGACTTCCATAGTTATCAACTTCCCCCTCTCTTCATTCTCGCCCTCTTGGACGATGGAGATGGCTTTGACAAATTTAGTGTTGGGAACTTCAACGTCATTCCGCACCAGCACTTTTTCAGGAGCTTTTGTATTTGTGTATTCTTTCAAAAGGTCCATCATCTCCGCCATCTTCTCTTCCATCTCCTCCTTCTGTTTGTAGACGGCTTCCTCAAATTTTGCCAACCGTTCGGAGTGTTGTGACATGTATTCACCCATTCGAGCTTCGAATGTTGGACTAAGTTCCTGAGGTGGTGAGTTGGGTTGAGCAAGCTTATAGAAGGGTGTAGTATTTTCCCTAAGGGGTGATTTGGACAATGGTATTTGCTTAACGCTTGAGACCGAGTTAACTGTTGCTTTTTGTGGACTTAAGGGTCTCTTTTGTTTTTCCATAAGATATGCAACCCTCTTCTCAAGTTCACTAACGCTTTCCTCGGTGATTTGGTTGGCTTTATCGGGCGATGAATGTGTGTTGCTCGCCGAGTGTACGTCGTGGGAAATTTGCCACAATTCATCATCGTCGGATGCAAGCTCATCAATGATCTCCCATGATTCCTCGGCGTTTCTATCACGCAATCTGCCTTCGGCGGCTCGATCGATGGCACGCTTGGTGTGGTAGTCAACATGGTCATAGAAGATTTGAATTTGAAGCCAGAGATCTATGCCATGATGAGGGACTTTTTGGAGTAAGTCCTTGAATCGAATCCATGCCCCATATAGGGTTTCGCCTTGACGTTGTTCGAACATCAAGATATCCTTCCTTAACTTGGTAGTTCTTCCTGGTGGGAAAAACTGAGCGAGGAAACGAGTGGTGAGATCATCCCAAGAGGTGATGGATCCTGCGGGTAGGCGCTCTAGCCATTGACTAGCTTGGTCCCGCAGAAAGAATTGAAAGAGACGCAGTCGGGTCGTCTCTCGAGTGGCAACATCAAGGTCTATGGAATCAACGATTTTGAGAAAGTCCTTGAGATGTTGATTAGGATCTTCGGAATGAAGTCCATGGAATGCGCATCCGCTTTGCACCAACCGGATGGTGTCGGATCGCAAGGGAGTGACATTGGCTCCTTGAGTGAGCTCAATGGTGTTTCGATAGCCATGGTGGCTAGGACGGGAGTAGTCTCCTAAGGTACGGGCTCTAGGAGGTCGGTGTTGTTGTGGTGGTGGGTTGTTGGGATCGAGGATATTACCACCTTCCATGATGTCGGATGTTAATGGTTACGAACAAAGAAACGAAGAAAAAAGATAGACTAAAGAAAACCTAGAAAAATAAAATAAAAATCTCACTAGAAAGGAATCTAGTGAGTAGACCTAATAAAATAAAAATTCAACCTAAACAATAACTATTCCCCGGCAGCGGCGCCAAAAACTTGATGCGTGGTTTTGCGACCTTACAACAGGTTTTACCTCTCGAGGGATCTCAAGAGGATTGCAATCCCCACCAGGCAGTGTACCTGACCGATGTAGTATAGTGTAGTGGCAAGTACCGGGGGATTGATCGTTCTCTAGGGGAATAGTATCGTTAGGATTGAAAAACTACTCTAATAGGTCTAAGGGTGAGGGAAGATTCTTTTTGTATTTTTTTATATTTTTATAAAAGCAAGTAAAATATCGGGTTTGAAGGAGTGGGCGGAATTAGTTGCTAGTCAACTAACCCAAATAACTACAATTGCAAATAAAATAAAATAACTGAAAATAAAAAGGTTGTGGAACTTATATGGAGAGAAATGTGTTTACTTATATTTCCTTACTCCCTAACTATATTTTACCGGTTGATTAGTGTGTATTAATTGCGTGGATGACGGGTGTATTCCTTAATACCAATCGTGGGGTGGCGTACGTACTTCCCCAACTCTATAAGCTCCTACTTCACTCCTATGTTGAGCCGGCTAAGAAGCTCCTAACATGGGATCACTAGAATTCGCTCATGCATTAAATACAACCATAATAACCTTAGTACACATTGGTTCATGTTTCTTAAGACGTTCAAGCAAGTTACCGTATAGGAGGTTAGCCAGTTTTCTTAAGCCTAACATCGATAAACAATCATCCAATACAATTAATAACACACCAACAACCAATAATCAATAGTTAGGTTTCATTAGATCTAAGCAAACACAAGATAAATCTAGCCTAGCATGTTAAATAAAAGACAAGAACAAGATATAATCAAACAATACATAGACATATTGAATGATTAATTGATTACTTATCTTCAATTGAACATGGGAGATCCAAGGGTATAAAACCCTTAAAAGTAGCAGAAAAATCGTCTTAGGGTTTCTCCTCACAAAGTTGCACACTAATGACTAAAAATTATGAGAATATATATAGAAAATCAGATCTGACGGCGTCACGTTATAGAGCTGACGCCGTCACCTCGCTGCGGTTAGGGTTTCTTGATGGCCTTCTTGACGTCGTCCCCTTTTAATCATCAAAAATCCTCTCTGGCGCGTCAAGGGTTGACGGCGTCACAATGGTGCTTGACGCCATCACAGGTACTTTTCCAGCCGATTTTGAGACTTTGTCGTTTTCTTCACTTTTATGCTCCAAAAACGTCCAAAATGCTTCCTTTTCCAGATTTCTTCTCCAAAGTACCTAAAATGACAAAAGGAACGATTTAGGGCAATATTTGATCAAATAAATACGATTTAGGGCTTAAATGACCCCCTAAAAGCGGTACACTTTTCGCTTCATCAGTAAGTCTCGTGCAACTGATCCAAGCTTTGATAGAAGAAAGATTGTGGATGAATTTGTCAAGAATAAGATCCAACCTACATGTTTTGAGGCTAACGGTTGGACTTATGATATGATAAACTACTTTAAATATTCATGGGAAGCTAAGGAGAGGGAGGAAATTAAAAAGAAGGGAATGAGGATGAAGATGAAGATGTGTATGTTAGAGAAGACCTAGCTGCTAAAGCAATGATAGAGAATGAAATAGAGGGGAGTGATTGTGTAATGGAATTTAAAATTGCAACTTGGAATATCAGGGTAATGAGTAATGAATTCAAGCAAAAAGAGTTAAGGAGGTTTATTGATGAAGAAAAAATGCAAGTCTGTGCAGTTTTAGAAACACATTTGAAGGCTAAGAACATTACCAAAGTTTGTGACAAAGTGTTTGGGGATTGGAATTGGGTATCTAATGTTTTACATAGTCCAACTTGTTGCAGAATTATAGTTGGTTGGAACTTGAATTTGGTGGATGTAATGGTGGTTCATAGCTCTGCTCAAGCCATGTTGTGTATAATTGAAACAAGGAATGCTAAAGTGAAAATGTTTTGTAGTTTCATCTATGCTAATAACTTTGGGGTGGCTAGAAGGAACTTGTGGAGAGATCTGCTGATGTATAAGAACCTGGTGGCTGATCATCCATGGGCTTTAGTGGGTGATTTTAATGTTACACTTAACCTTGAGGAACACTCTAATGGGAGTTCTGGTCTAAACAGTGATATGCAAGAGTTTAGAGACTTGGTTAATCCGACTGAAGTTGATGATCTGCACAGCACAGAGGTTTTCATTTCAAATGGACAAAATCATTGAAGAATCCTCATAATTGTACTCTAAAGAAGCTGGATAGGATTTTGATTAATGATTGTTTTATAAGTCAATATGGGAGAGCTCAGGGGAGGTTTTTACCATATGTTGTATCAGATCATAGTCCAGCTATAATAATTATCCCAGAAGGATTGGCAAAGAAAAAGAGGTCATTTAGGTTTTCCAATTATGTGGCAGACAAAAGTGATTTTCTAGATACGGTTAGGAAAGTGTGGGATACTGACATTGAAGGTTGTCAAATGTTTAAGATGGTTAAAAAGTTGAAGATTTTGAAGGGTCCATTAAATAGATTGAATTGAAAGAATGGTGACTTATTTGAAAAAGTGGTAAAGCTCAGAAGACAAGTTGGTGAAGCACAATATGAGGTTGATCAACATCCCTTTGATGAGGATAAAAGGAAGAAGGCAAGCAGATTAATTCAGGAGTATACTGAAGCCACAGAAGATGAGATTAAACTACTGCATCAAAAAGCAAAAGTTAAATGGCTCAGAGAAGGTGATAGAAACACAACTTTTTTCCATAATATTCTTAAAGCCAGAAGACATAAGAGCAGTATTGAGTCTATCTGTGGGGAGAATGGTATTAGATATGAAGGTAGTGAAGTGGCTGATCAATTTGTTAAGCATTTTCATAACTTCTTGGGTCAAGAGCAGAATGTTCAACCTTTGAATAGCCTTGGAAACATTGTAAATTTAAAACTATCTAGTGAAGATGCTTCTGCAATGATTGTAAAAGTGACAGACAAGGAGATCAAAGATGTTATGTTTGATATAGATTCATCAAAAGCTTCTGGTCCTGATGGGTATTCCTCTTGTTTCTTTAAAAAAGCATGGCCATGTGTGGGTAAGGATGTTTGTGCAGCCATAAAGGATTTTTTTCAAAATGGGAAGCTGTTGGGTGAAATAAATGCAACATTAATAGCATTGGTGCCTAAGATTGAAACACCCAATAAAGTTTCAGATTTTAGGCCAATTGCTTGTTGCAATGTTCTTTACAAGTGCATAAGCTAAATAATCACAAATAGAATCAAGAATGGGTTCTGCAAGATTGTAAGTATTAATCAAAGTGCTTTCATACCTGGGAGGCATATTCAAGAAGATATTTTGATTGCTCAAGAGTTGTTGAAGGGTTATAATAGAAAACAAGGAGCTAAGAGATGTGCCATGAAGATTGATACACAAAAAGCTTATGACACTGTTAGTTGGGAGTTTTTGGAAGTTGTTTTAAAATGGTGGGATTTCATGGAAAGATGGACAAGTCGATTATGACTTGCATCAAATCAACATCATTCTCAATATGTGTTAATGGTGATTTATGCGGGTATTTTATGGGAGGAAGTGGCTTAAGGCAAGGGGATCCCATCTCTCCTTATCTATTCACACTTGTGATGGAAGTCTTCAACATGATCTTAATCAAGAATATCAAGGAATCTTCAAACTTTAAGTACCATTATGGGTGCAAAGACTTGAAACTGACACACATGAGTTTTGCAGATGACCTCCTAGTCATGTGTCTTTGGCCTATTCTCTAATTTAGGCAAGAGTTCAATATTTTTTGGAAGCATAATAGAGGGTGGAAAACAGGAGATGCTACAAGTGATGCCTTTTACATGTGGTAAACTTCCTATGAAGTATCTTGGGGTTCCATTGGTTGCTAAAAGATTGGGAGTTAGCGACTCCAAATGCTTGATTGAAAAAGTGGAAAGCAAAATAAACTGTTGGAGAAATAAACTATTGTCTTATGCTGGTAGAATACAGTTGATTGCCTCTGTCCTTTCATCTATGCAAGTTTGTTGGGCTTCAGTGAATATGCTGCCTATATCTGTGATAAATGAAATTGAAAAACTGTTTTAAAGATTTTTGTGGAACTCAGGAGATTCTGCAAGAGGAAAAGCCAAAGTGGAATGGAAGTTGGTATGCAGTCCAAAAGAACAGGGTGGATTAGGTATAAAACCACTAAAAAAATGGAATGAAGTGCTTCTAATTACTCAGCTATGGAGAATCATTGAAAGGAAAGAATCTTTATGGGTAAGATGGGTTCACACTGTTAAATTGAGAAAAAGAAGCATATGGGAGGTAGAACCAAATAGTAGTAATAGTTGGGATTGGAAAAATCTACTTGAGTTAAGAGAGCAGATTAAGCCATTTGTATTTACAACACTGGGAATGGGAATTCTATATCAGTATGGCATGATAGATGGGTCAGACAAGGTCCAATTGATAGGGTGGTGTCTGAAAAGGCCATTTATGAAGCTAGGCTTGATGATGAAGCAACTGTGGCAAGTATGATAATCAATGGAGAATGGAAATGGCCTAATGAGTGGAATGAGAGATTTCTAGAGATTGTTCAATTTCATGTTCCAGCATTGAATGATCAAGTAGAAGATAGTGTTTACTGGATTGATGTTAAAGATAATGTTGTGAAATACTCAACAAAAACTACTTGGCAAAGTATTAGAGACAGAATCCTAATATTGAATGGCACCATGTTGTTTGGTACTCTCAATTTAATCCAAGACAGGCTTTTATACTTTGGCTTGCAATACATGGGAAGCTGCTGACACGGGACAGGGTGAAAAAATGGCAAAAAGATGCAGTATTATTATTATTATTTATTTTTTTAGTGCAAAGGTGAATTATATTAATACCAAAAGATTTACAACATGAGAATAACATAACTGATAATGGACATCTCCTATATCAGATACAAATAACACAGCTTACAATCTAAGCCTATACATCAGAAATCAAACAGTACCAATCAAGACATTCACAGTCCTTAGACACTTATGCAAAATAGAGGAAACCACTTCACAGTAACCTCATTACTCTTTGTATCCATTCTCATGCACTGAATTCACCTTTTTGCACTTACCATCTAGCTACATTTCCATTACTTCATTCCACTTAGCCACTCAACCTGTCACCACAGTAGTCTAGGTGGAAATGAAGAATGGCATCACTAGGCACCCATAACCCATCCATGGGGGGGGGGGGGGCTCTGCCAAAGCAACCTACATTTCCCTCTCATAGAAGGGCTTCAGTTGCTTGGGAACACTCTCCCTCCATGATGAGCAATCATTACCTCCTATGCCAATGTATTGAGTGAACCAAGCAGGTTCATCTTTCACACCTCGCTATTCCACTCATCATACATTTTGAAGATAGTCTCCTACACCTTTTCTTTCAATGCAGTTTTGTTGATAAGATATGGAATTATGTAAGAAGGAAAGGAAAACTGGAAGGAACTGGTAATTCTCTTAACAGTGTGGTCAATTTCTTAGCAGCTCAGCCTTTCAAAAACAATATTTGGAGCATAGTAAACAGGCTGATTCTTTCTGCTAGTGTGTAGTATATATGGCAAGAAAGAAACAGAAGATTATTTCAAAATGTAAGGAGAACTGATGTTGAAATGATCAAATGCATCAATGATAATGTGGGAGAAATGTTGAGGAGTCTTAAAGTTAAAAAGTCCAGTACAGTGCTATATGTAGCCAAGGCATGGGGATTAAGATGGGACAATATGAAGTTAGTTAGTGAAGTTGGAAGATGACTGAAGGTGGATTGGAACATAGCAGAGTATAATAAAAGTGATTTAAGGGGTGTTTGGATTAAGGGTGTGAATAGGTGCAGCAGTTGGTTATTTACAAAAACATACACTGTGAAACATGTGTATGGTTATCAACGCAAGTTTATGCTGTTAAGTCTTGTTATGCAGAGATGAGGTTATAGAAAGTTCTGCAAAAGTATATGGATTTGTCCAGGTTCCTCTAATCTTTTATAATTTGAGAAGATTAAGGATTTTAAGCTCCTTTCAATAGATGATCCACTACCAATTCAATTTTCAAAATGAATTCATCCACTACTACCGTTCAATTCAATTCCCAAATTGAATTTGCAAAACACATGGACCTACGATCATCACTCCACTATCATTCAACATAATTAATTAACAAATTTTTCAGGTACTCTTCGCCCGGCGGAATGGTCGGGCGAAGAGTACCTGAAAAATTTATTAATTAATTATGTTGAATGATAGTGGAGTGATGATCGTAGGTCCATGTGTTTTTAGAGAGTAAAACCATCGTGTTTTTAGAGAATGAAATTCTCTCTCGTTCTGTTGAAGATTTCTATCTTCTGAATAGCAGGTGCATCAGTTGAAGCATTTGCTTCTGAATAGCTGATCAATCACTCAACTATCATCACGAATCAAAACTATCATACACTATCAACGATTCTCGTTGAAATTCATAAAGCACCTATACTATTCATCCACTACCAATTCAATTTTCAAAATGAATTCATCCACTACTACCGTTCAATTCAATTCCCAAATTGAATTTGCAAAACACATGGACCTACGATCATCACTCCACTATCATTCAACATAATTAATTAACAAATTTTTCAGGTACTCTTCGCCCGGCGTAATGGTCGGGCGAAGAGTACCTGAAAAATTTGTTAATTAATTATGTTGAATGATAGTGGAGTGATGATCGTAGGTCCATGTGTTTTTAGAGAGTAAAACCATCGTGTTTTTAGAGAATGAAATTCTCTCTCGTTCTGTTGAAGATTTCTATCTTCTGAATAGCAGGTGCATCAGTTGAAGCATTTGCTTCTGAATAGCTGATCAATCACTCAACTATCATCACGAATCAAAACTATCATACACTATCAACGATTCTCGTTGAAATTCATAAAGCACCTATACTATTCATCCACTACCAATTCAATTTTCAAAATGAATTCATCCACTACTACCGTTCAATTCAATTCCCAAATTGAATTTGCAAAACACATGGACCTACGATCATCACTCCACTATCATTCAACATAATTAATTAACAAATTTTTCAGGTACTCTTCGCCCGACCATTCCGCAAAAAGTAGTTTGTATTTTAGCAATTATGTAAAGGCAATAATGTAAGGCCTGTCGGCCACCTAGTGTGAATTATTAGTGTGTAATAATGTAGGAAGAACTATTCATCCTACTTTATGTAACTATAAATAGAGGCCTTGCCTCAGTAATAAAGTATGCGTTTTTAGAGAGTAAAACCATCGTGTTTTTAGAGAATGAAATTCTCTCTCGTTCTGTTGAAGATTTCTATCTTCTGAATAGCAGGCGTGATGAACTCAAATAAGTACATTTTATTATCATCATTTATCATATTTATTTGACTTGTTTTATTATATTATACATGAGAATCGATACATTAATGTTTACTTTAGTAATTCTCAGGTAAAAACAAGCATTATGTGAAACTTGGCGATTTTGGATTAATTATGGAGCAAAACAAGCAAGATGTCAAAAGCCTACTGAAATCCAGAAGATCAAGCTCGTTCTACTCCAGATACGCCGCAATATACTTCTAACATACGGCGTATCACTATCAAGATTTCACAAGTTACAATCCAAGATAGCTAAAGTACATGCGCCACATACAAAGATCAAGATACGCCGCATCTGAAGACGGTGTACGAATATTCCTGAATATATTAATCTTGGACCCCACGCGAAGTTAAGTCAATGCGCCGCATCTATCAACTCAATGCGCCGCATCGACCCCTCAGACAGAAACTATAAATACCCCAAGGCCAGACGAATTTTAAGACTCTTAGCGCTCGAAGACCGAAGCCGAATTCAGATGACCAAGCAGCACAAGACACACCTTAAACAAAGATACAAGAGCTGTAAGAAGGTCCTGCATGTATTCAATTCATTAAGTAGTTTTGTTTTATTGTTTTAGTACACTTTAATTCATCAGGATTGATGGGCTTGTGTCATGTGACTACGGAAGATCATGCACTCCCCTTAATATTGCTTTCCCATTAATTAAAGTTTATATGTTGATGTCTTTGGTGACTTTTATTAGTGCATTGATAACCTCTGTGTCTAGCTGAGTCTTGCTTGGGTCGCCATGCCCCTTCCTCGCCTATTTATTAGAGACGCTTAAATAAATAGGATAGACATAAGTAATCATTAAGGGTTTACTTGCCGATAAGATTAGAGCCAACGAGAAAGGTTTAATTATATACACTTCATATAAAACTAGCAATAAAACAAGTGACAAGCTACTTAATTATCATGACATGTCTTCTTATTGTCTCGAGTATCTATCTGTGTACGTGTGTGCTAATCGCTGATTCGTGCTCATTAGTTTAGTTTTCTATTTAATTATAACCAAACCGTGCCAGTCTCTCAGGCTGAACCCCCTTGCGTTAGATTAGGTTGTATAGCTAACTTAAGATATTAAAATACTGATTAGAATAATTAGATAATACGTTCCACTCTTAGTGATCGACACTCTACTTACCATTATATTCATACTGACCGGGTACACTGCTCGTTAAGTGTGTGTGTTATTGATAAGTCGGCTAAATATAAATTTAAAACTTGAGTAGGCATTAATACTGCTAAACCGCAACGACACATCGCGCATTCATCAAGTTTTTGGCGCCGTTGCCGGGGAGTGAATTGTTATTATCTGTTAATTTGATTTAGTATTTTAATTAGGTTTTTCTTTTTAGTTTTTTTTTTAGATTCTAACCACTAACCCTGTTGAATATTAGATAGATTGCATTCATTGTATAATTTGCATATTTTTTATTTTTGTGTGTTTTTGTTTTTTGTAATTTTTGTTTCTTTTTGTTTGTTTTTATTTTTTGGTTTTTTTTTTTCTTTTTTTCTATTTTTCTGCATTCTGCTGTCGTTGTATTGTGCTAATACAAACGATACGGCGCATCTGTTTTCATAGATACGGCGTATTGCGTTTAATTTTTATAAAATACAACGCGTTTAATAAATTCGAGTACGACGCATCTTTCCCCAAGATACGGCGTATTCTGTTTTTAATAAGAAATTTTTCTAAACCCTAACGCCATACGACGCATCTGTTTTAACAGATACGGCGTATTTTCTATTTAAATTAAAAACAGTTTTTTTCGAATTATTAAACAGAAGCGACGCATCGATCTTTATCGATACGGTGCATCTGCTAAATCAAAAATCTTGTATTTTGAAACGTAACAAAAATACGGCGCATTAGCTTTTGTTAATACGACGCATTTAATTTTAATAAATATAATCGATTTTTGATAATTTAAACCTGATACGGCGCATTCTAATTCATAAGCGGTGTATCTGTTTTCTGAATAAAAGTCTGATTCAATTTTAACGTAATAAGATACGGCGTATCCAACTTTCTGGATACGGCGCATCGTCCGCAGATATCAGCAACTTTTATTTTTCGTATTCCGTTTTCGTTGTTAATTTTCTGATATCATACTTTCTTGAACATACCCTACTGATGCTTTTGTGATGATTTCAGGAAGTGCATGACAAGGAGTTCAACTAAGAACTTGATTAAACCTTTCGAAGATCCTGAACGAGCTTTACATTCGCTTAAAAGGCTTTTCAACACAAAAAGCTTTGAAATTTCAAGTTCGTTCGAGCTTGATTACTTTTCTGAAGAGAAGGAGGAAGAAGAAACAGAAACAATGACGGAAAACACTACTATGGAGGAATACATGAACAAAACCCGTGCTGATTACAGTTCAGGAGTTGCTAGACCGAAGTTTGATGAAAAGTCAAAATTTGAGTTGAAGGGTCAGTTTCTCAAGGAGCTAAGAGATAATGCTTTCAGTGGAACAGAACATGAAGATGCTAATGAACATGTTAAAAAAGTTCTCGAGATTGCAGATTTGTTTACTACAGAAGGAGTCTCTGACGATCAACTTATGCTAAGAATCTTTCCAATTTCGCTTAAAGGAGCTGCTAATAAGTGGCTAAGGAATGAACCTGCTAGTTCAATCACAACATAGGAAGATTTGAAGAGCAAATTCCTGAAAAGGTATTGTCCACCTGCTAAAACTGCTAAAAGATGGAGGCTATCAACAATTTCAAGCAAGAACCTGATGAAACTCTTTATCAAGCTTGGGAACGATTTAAAGACTTATTGATGAAATGCCCTCAACATTATCTAAGTCCAATGCAGGAGATAATATTGTTCTATCAAGGATTGGACGTGCCTACTAGACAAATCTTGGATGCTAAGGGAGCTATGCCTCAAATGAGTGCAGCCGATGCTAGAAAAGCTATCCAAGAAGCTGCTGATCACTCTCAAAAATGGCACGACGAAACCTCTACTAGATCTAAGAGCAGCACTAATTTTGACGGGTTTGCTACAATTCAAGCTCAATTGGATAAAATTAGTAGAGAGATGAAGAAGCGTGATGAGAAAGTTTATGCTGCCCAAGTTGGATGTGAAAAATGCGAAGGACCTCACTACACTAAAGATTGCCCTAATAAGAATGAAAGTGAGACTTTTGAAGAAGCATACTACACACAAATTGGACAACCATTCCGACCTTCAGGAAGATTTAGGGAAGCTGCTCCGGGATACTATCAAAAGAACAACTATAATCCCACTTATCAAGAAAGGAGGCAGACTTTCGATGACACTCTAAAGCAAATTATGGCTGATGCTGCTAAAAGACATGAAGAGAACACCGGTATGATCAAAGAAATCCGAGCCTCAACGGATACTATAACAAGAAATCAATGAGCTTCGATCAAAGCATTGGAACAACAAATTGGACAAATGAGCAAGGTTCTTCAAGAAAGGGGATACGGAAGTTTACCTAGCTCGACTGAAACTAACCCAAGAGATCATGTCAAGGCCATATGTACTACTAAAGAAGTCACGCCTAACATACCTTTTCCTAGAAGATTGATGAATGGTAATGATGCTGCAAAGCCCGAATTTTTCTTTAATTCTTCAATCAGTTTAAGGAGGTTACTCAATGAGAAGGCAAAGATTGAAGAGGAGATCAAGGCTACAATGAAAGAAGAGAGCTCTGCAACCGACTTACGTGCCTTGCCTCATAAAGAAAAAGACCCAAGAAGTTTTACTTTACCTTGTTCAATTAATGACTTATCTTTCAATAATGCATTAGCTGAGTTAGGAGCTAGCGTTAGTGTTATGCCCCTTAAGACATTCACTACCCTAGGACTAGGAAAATTAGCACCAACTAAGCTGCTTATTGAATTGGCTGATAAAACGGTAAAACGACCTGAAGGGGTTGCTGAAAATGTGCTAATTAAGATTGAGAAGTTTGTTTTCCCCGTAGACTTTGTTATATTAGATATGCCCGAGGATGTTAAGATTCCTTTAATCCTTGGAAGACCTTTCTTGTCTACCGCCCATGCTAAGATTAATGTGTTTAAAATAAAAATCTCATTAAAGGTAGGGAACAATAAACTAGTCTATAAGTGCCAAAATCCTGCTAAGAGCATAATTAGAGGCGTCTATGTGCTAGGCTTAAGAGAACGTATGGACCTCGATCTAGAAGCTAGGCTTATGGGAGAAACATTGATTCAAAACAGCTCAACTAATCCTAATCATGAGAACCTCGAGGAATTTATTGACCTTAATGTACCTACCGAACTTAGGCGCGATATTGTTAATGATTCTGATGATGAGTGGTATGATTGCGAAGTGATTAACAAACGTAGGAGAATAGTTGAGAATACAAATTTGAATAATGATATGTTTATTGAACTACCACCCCACCTTGCATATTTATGCCTATATAATAATAAGAATTTCCCGTCTATCATTTTGTCATCTCTGCCCGAAAGGGAAAGAACTTTGTTTATACAGATATTAAAGAAGAATGGCGTGGATATTAAGGACGAGCAAGGAGTGTTCAATATTACTGGACTGGCGATGAGGGAGCGTGATGCTTCCGACTCTTTCAGTGATCGGTATTAAGGAGCTGAACGTGAGTCTAACTTGAAGACTTTGGAATAAAGACAAGTGCTGACCGGGAGATAACCCGATGAAAAAAAAAAATTACTTTTCTGTTCTGTGTCGAGTCTGTCAGATCTGCAGAAGATGCGGCGCATCTCCATCATAAGATGCGATGCATCACCTGCACTGGTCATATCTTATTTCATTTTCTGCATTTTTATTTTTGACTTTAAAACTTTCTGTCAGTATTTTAATGCGGCGCATCCCTGGTTAAGGATGCGACGCATCTTTTATTCTGATTCGTATTTATTCCAGGCTCGATACGGCGTATCTTCTTCCATAAGATACGGCGTATCGACTGACCTGATGATTTACAGTTTAATTTTTAGGTTTTATTTTTACTAACTACTAATGTATTATGCAAGTTTGAACCTTCTTAACTCAGGTGTGTTAAAGTCTAAATGGTATTATAGATTCCTGCATTTTTTTGTGGATACATCATCTATGAAGCTTAAACGTTCTCATCCACAAGAAAGTTGATTTTTGCTCTTATACGAATAATGGAGGATCATACCGAGCAAATCTCAGGGGAGTTTTTCTGTTCTAATTCTTTTATTTTCCAGTTTTTAACCTTTGACACAAACAACGAGGACGTTGTTTAACTTAAGGGGGGGGGATTGGAGAATTAGAACACTTACTTGTCCTAAACTTTTTCAAAATATGCTTAAAATGCGCTTAATATATCAAAATTTAAAATTTTTTAGCATGTTTTTGTTTAAAGTCTAAATTACATAACCGCACACATAACTCTATTCTTTCAAAAATATTAAAACTTTAGTGTGCTGGTGACTTGTAAACTTTAGAACTTGGCTTGTATACTATTCGAGACCACCATAATAAGTATTATCTATATAATTGGAGTGACTTGTCTAAATTGGTAAATTTTTAGGATTACACCCAAATAGCCTTTATATGTTATGTGATATTAACTAACTACACTGGTTAGTTAACCCCCGTATAAACCCTTTGTTTACTCTCACTTTTAGAGTAAGATACCCCTAGAAAAACCCTCAGAGCCATTCCTTTCGTTTCTTACACCTTTGTTATAATGTTTCGATACACCCTTACACCTTAGCCTACCATGTAGATTAAAATCCGTGGTTAATTGCTTTAGGCAAAGTGTATTTCCTTACATTACCTGTGTTCGCGTGCGTAATTCATTATCTTTGGTTAGGTCGGGAAATTACACAATGCAATTGGTATGAAAGTAAATATTGTATAACTTTTAGTTTATTTTTCGTGTGTTTGCTACTTTCACTATTACAGTTATTTCTGAAAGTATGAAGAGTATGGAAAAATTATCCGGAAAAATAGTGATAGAAAAGTTGTGAAATTTTACACATATATGTTGATGTTAATTAAAAAAAAATGGAGAAAAAATAGAAAAGAAAAAGAAAAAGGAAAAGTTGGAAGTTTGTTTTAAACAACTTATGTAAAGTTTTGTATTAAGTGGGAGATATCACCACTATTTGTTGTTGTATATTATATTTATGGATTGAATGGGAGTTGGCCGTTATGGGAACGCCAACTAAGGTTATTCTTTGATTGAGATCTTGTTGAGTATAATTCTTGTCTACCTAAAGCGTGTGTTTCAAGTATTAAAGCGTGAGTTATTCAATGATATAAGTCTTATTCATGGGATGGTTGGGAAAGTGATTAACCACACTTAGGATTTTAATTTATCTGTTTTGTTTATTTCTTTTTTATTTTACACCAATTTGTATCCCAAATATTATCCATACCCTATATCATTCTTCATCCAAACCTTTGATTTATTGAGATTAGGGATTTGAGCAATCTTAAGTATCGTAGTCGTGGATTCGGCTATGTATTTATGATTTTGTCGCCCTTTTTGATATAATATTATTGGTGAAGATTACTTAGTCCTATCTTTAGCCTATTCGAGTTAAGGATTTGAGCAATTGCAAGTATCGTGGTCGTGGATTCGATCATGTATTTGTGATTTTGTCGCCTTTTCTGGAATATGAGATCGATAGAGATTAAAAAGGATGATCAACCCTTAACCAACAAACCCTTTTTACCGCTTTAGACTTGTTACTCCTTGGCTTTAGTGGGGGAGATGCGTATACTTGCCAAGCCTATGATAGAATATTCGTCACGACTAAGCAACTAAACGATTTAGAATTGTTTTACATTAAAAATTATTTGGTTTCTACTTCGTTAAGTGTTTGGTTGTGTGATTATGACAAAACGAATACGTGCTTAAATATAAAAATAAATCCTAATATCTTTTAGGATACATTTTCATATGATTAATTCTAAGGTTTACTTGGGGACAAGTAAAGTTCAAGTGGGGGGATATTTGATGAACTCAAATAAGTACATTTTATTATCATCATTTATCCTATTTATTTGACTTGTTTTATTATATTATATATGAGAATCGATACATTAATGTTTACTTTAGTAATTCTCAGGTAAAAACAAGCATTATGTGAAACTTGGCGATTTTGGACTAATTATGGAGCAAAACAAGCAAGATGTCAAAAGCCTACTGAAATCCAGAAGATCAAGCTCGTTCTACTCCAGATACGCCGCAATATACTTCTAACATACGGCGTATCACTATCAAGATTTCACCAGTTACAATCCAAGACAGCTAAAGTACATGCGCCGCATACAAAGATCAAGTTACGCCGCATCTGAAGACGGTGTACGAATATTCCAGAATATATTAATCTTGGACCCCACGCGAAGTTAAGTCAATGCGCCGCATCTATCAACTCAATGCGCCGCATCGACCCCTCAGACAGAAACTATAAATACCCCAAGGCCAGACGAATTTTAAGACTCTTAGCGCTCGAAGACCGAAGCCGAATTCAGACGACCAAGCAGCACAAGACACACCTTAAACAAAGATACAAGAGCTGTAAGAAGGTCCTGCATGTATTCAATTCATTAAGTAGTTTTGTTTTATTGTTTTAGTACACTTTAATTCATCAGGATTGATGGGCTTGTGTCATGTGACTACAGAAGATCATGCACTCCCCTTAATATTGCTTTCCCATTAATTAAAGTTTATATGTTGATGTCTTTGGTGACTTTTATTAGTGCATTGATAACCTCTGTGTCTAGCTGAGTCTTGCTTGGGTCGCCATGCCCCTTCCTCGCCTATTTATTAGAGACGCTTAAATAAATAGGATAGACATAAGTAATCATTAAGGGTTTACTCGCCGATAAGATTAGAGCCAACGAGAAAAGTTTAATTATATACACTTCATATAAAACTAGCAATAAAACAAGTGACAAGCTACTTAATTATCAGGACAGGTCTTCTTATTGTCTCGAGTATCTATCTGTGTACGTGTGTGCTAATCGCTGATTCGTGCTCATTAGTTTAGTTTTCTACTTAATTATAACCAAACCGTGCCAGACTCTCAGGCTGAACCCCCTTGCGTTAGATTAGGTTGTATAGCTAACTTAAGATATTAAAATACTGATTAGAATAATTAGATAATACGTTCCACTCTTAGTGATCGACACTCTACTTACCATTATATTCATACTGACCGGGTACACTGCTCGTTAAGTGTGTGTGTTATTGATAAGTCGGCTAAATATAAATTTAAAACTTGAGTAGGCATTAATACTGCTAAACCGCAACGACACATCGCGCACTCATCAAGGCGCATCAGTTGAAGCATACTATTCTGAATAGCTGATCAATCACTCAACTATCATCATGAATCAAAACTATCATACACTATCAACGATTCTCGTTGAAATTCATAAAGCACCTATACTATTCATCCACTACCAATTCAATTTTCAAAATGAATTCATCCACTACTACAGTTCAATTCAATTCCCAAATTGAATTTGCAAAACACATGGACCTACGATCATCACTCCACTATCATTCAACATAATTAATTAACAAATTTTTCATGTACTCTTCGCCCGACCATTTTTATAATTTGAGAAGATTAATGATTTTAAGCTCCTTTCAATAGATGGCTTTGTACATTGGAAGCTGCATTCTTGTTACCTTAGATAGACAATCAGATTTATAGTAGGCCTTTGTTAGGTACTGTAAATTTTGGTTGGATATTCATTGTAACAGGCTGTAGTTTTCCATAAAGTAATTATCCTATTGGGAAGGGTAAATGAGCTTGGTGTGAAGCAAGTTGTTTGGAATAGAGAGTCATGAAAGATGGGACTTCTTGGTCCAAAAATTGCTTCACTGATTGGAGGTTAGGTTGGTTTCCTATTGAAGGTGTGTGTTCCCTACTAGTGATGCTTAGTCCTCCTTATTCCAAAACTGAATAGTGAGGTTGTAATTGCTCTTTTGGTTTTATGGGATGAATGATTAGGAAACGTAGCTAGTTAGGTATAGCCCTTCATTAGTGAGTATGGGGGATATAATCTTCATGATGATGCCTAGTATATGTCTTCATTGTCCATTGTGGATGTTGGTTGAATGGCTATAGAGTTCATATATCTAGGAAATGTAGTCATGAGATTATGGTCTCGGTGAACATTTGGTGAACATGAGTGTTTTGGATTTGTCTGAGATATTGGAAGCTTGAGACATTTGGGGCTTAATGTCATTTGAGATCTTCGAGTTGAATATGTTTTGATATGTCAAACATGTCACTTTAGTGTTGAATATGCAGATTAGTGTAGTATTAGTAGTTGTATATGAGTATGTCTATACCCTTTTTCTTTATTACTGGTGTAATCGTTTTTTATATTAAGAGTAAATTGCAAAAATCGTCCTTAAAGTTTGGTCAAATTGCAAGTTTCGTCCCAAATATTTAGAAAGTGCAAGGATCATCCCTGTGGGAAAACTTTGGGGCAAAAATCGTCCCTGACCAACATCAAATGACATTAATACCCTTGTCTACTTCTTTTTCTATATTTCTTTTCAATTTCTTACACAAATGGTCCTTGTGTTTCGCCAGATTTTACAAATTTAGTCCTGCTTTTTATTTTTAATTATTTATTTATTTAATTAATATTAATATTATTTTTTTATACGTTTTCGTCCGTTTTTCTTACGTTTTTTCCGTTTTCATAAGTTTTTGTCTATTTTTTCTTACATTTTTGCCCGTTTTTCTTACGTTTTTCCGTTTTCATACGGTTGTATCCGTTTTTATACGTTTTCGCCCGTTTTCTTACGTTTTCATCCGTTGTCTTACGTTTTCGCCCGTTATTCTTACGTTTTTTCCGTTTTCATACAGTTTTTTTTTTCTGTTTTTATACGTTTTCGCCCGTTTTCATCCATTTTTATATGCTTTCATCCGTTTTTCTTAATTTTTTGTCTGTTTTATCCGTTTTTGTCTATTCTTCTTATGTTTTTGTCCGTTTTTATTTGTTTTCATACATTTTTATCCGTTTTTATAAGTTTTCGCCCGTTTTCTTACGCTTTCATCCGTTTTTATCGTTTTCGCCCGTATTTCTTACAATTTTGTCCGTTTTTATCGGTTTATTTTCATTTTTTTTAAGTTTTGTCCGTTTTCTTACGTTTTTTTCCCGTTTTCATAAGTTTTTATCCGTTCTTATACATTTTCGCCCGTTTTCTTAAGCTTTCATCCGTTTTTATATGTTTTCGCATGTTTTCTTACGTTTTTTCCGTTCACACGTTTTTGTATGTTTTTATACGTTTTCACGAGTTTCCTTTCGTTTTCATCCATTTTTATATGTTTTTGTCCGTTTTTCTAGTGTTTTTATCCGTTTTTCTTATGTTTTTGTCCGTTTTTATATGTTTTGTCCATTTTTCTTACGTTTTTGTTCAATTTTCTTATGGATGAAAATGTGAGAAAACGGGAAAAAATATATAAAAACGGACAAAAACAAAAAAAAAACGTAAGAAGAAACTGACAAAAACGTAAGAAAAACGGATAAAAATGGAAAAAAGCGTAAGAAAACAAGCGAAAACGTATAAAAACGGATGAAATCGTAAGAAAACGGGCGAAAGCGTATAAAAACGGATAAAACATATGAAAATGGAAAAAACGTAAGAAAATGGACATAATGGATAAAAAACGGACAAAAATGTAAGAAAAACGGGCGAAAAACAATAAAAATGGATGAAAGCGTAAGAAAACGGGCGAAAACGTATAAAAAACGAATAAAAATGTATGAAAACAAATAAAAACGGACAAAGGGGTAAGAAAATGGCAAAAACGGACAAAAACCTAAGAAAAGCGGGGGGAAACGTATAAAAACGGATAAAAATGTATGAAAACAAATAAAAACGGACAAAAATGGACAAAACGGATAAAGACGGACAAAAAATTAAGAAAAACAGATGAAAACAGGCGAAAATGAATAAAAACGGACAAAAACCTATGAAAACGGAAAAAGCGTAAGAAAAACGGACTTAAACATAAGAAAAACGGACAAAAACGTATGAAAACGTAAGAAAAACGGACGAAAACGTATAAAAAAATAATACTAATATAAATAGTTAAATAAATAATTAAAAAATAATCAGGACTAAATTTGTAAAACTTTGCGTAACACAGGGACCATTTGTGTAAAAAACTGAAAAGAAATGTATATAAAAAAAAGAAAAAAAAAGAAGGGTATTTTAGTCATTTGATGTTGGTCAGGGACGATTTTTGCCCCAAAGGTTTCTCACAGGGACGATCCTTGCACTTTCCAAACATTTAAGACGAAATTTGTAATTTGGCCAAACTTTAGGGACGATTTTTGCAATTTACTCTTATATTAATATATGTTCATCGGTTTTCACCCGAAAAAAAAGTGACAAAAGAAATTTAAACCGAGTACTTTTTCAAAAAAAAAATTAAGTATTATTATTTTAAAGGGGAAATGATCACTGTTGCAGCCTGCTGCTGCAGCTTCTTTGGCCTTTTTCTTCTTCCAAATTTGACAGCCTATTCACCAATCCATGTTTCCTTCCATATCCGTTCTCCATATTTGAATTTGGGGGGGGGGGGGGGGGGTGTTATGTAAGATCATTTGTGGCGAAGGTGTATAGCAAAAAAAAGCCCAAATAAGTGATCATTTCCCCTATTTTAAAATGTTGTTTATGCCTTTACAACTTTACAATTACTGTCAAGTCTATAAGGAGAATTTTGGTGATAACCTTCCAATTAAATGACCATCATCTTTTGTTTCAAACCCTTTCAACTCATTCTATACTATATAAACAATCCGAGCCGAGTCGAGTTTTGGCCTAAACGAGCTAGGCTCGTTTATTAACTACTCGGCTCGAGCTCGAATATTTTGTTGTTGTTCGAGCCGAGCTTAAAGTTCGTTTAAAAATTTTAACGCTTTTTTTTGTAATCTTACAATAAACTAATTTTCAAGCTTAAGATGCTCGTGTAAAAGATCGAACTTGATAGGCTCATTTATTAACTCAAGCTCGAGCTCAAAAGCTCATTTACAATTATAAAAATTGTTCTAATGTTCAAACTAAAGTTTATGTAACTTATAATAAGCACTAGTATGCATTTAAAGCACAAGAGTGTAATATACTTGTACTTATATCTTTTATAATTTCAAGTAGATGTAGTTCCCTTATGAAAAATTGAGTGCAATTGTTAGTGTGGTAGAAGATAATGTAAGGGAGTTGCATTTGTTTATTTGGAGATGTATGTGCTGCACTTCACCAGGTAAGACTATGTTTTATCTTTGACGATCAGATGACAATTAAAAGATTATGCTTAAAAGAATATTATTTTCACTCAAACTTAGATTTTATTAGAATAATATTAGTTTTGTAATCGTATCTGACACGCTACTGATGTATGAAAAATTTAGAAATTTTTGGACAGGAAAAGGTATCTTATTATCTTATGTGACAACCCGTAATTTTCCTGACGCATTTTTATACGAGGTTATCCCTGTTTTTCATTTACGAACCTTTTCGAGCTTATTTGACTCTAAAACGTGAAATTATCCCGCGAAACGTGAAATTCGTACACAACGCGTACTGGTACAACCAACGATTTGATTTGATTATTTTATTATTTGTGAGAATCGAGGCGTATGAATATCCATTTTTATTGGAAAAATTGTTCTGAGCGCAATGGCTTAATTCCCGGGTCTTGAATCTATCGTTTACTAGTCTAAATGAGCCCGGTGATTTCGTGAAAGATTGCAAAAATTCCAGAAATGGTCCCTGTGGAATTTTACCCCACTGCCCCTAGACGTTGATTGTGACATAATTGGTCCAGCACTATATAAACAACTATTATAACTCTTCTAGGGTTTTTTAACCCTCCTCCCTTCCCTGCAGCTGCCAACCATCAACACCACCCCACCTCCGGCTATCTCCGGCCACCCCACACCGCCACTTCTAATACTACACAGCCACCACCCACTTTCACCCCACACCAACTATTAGGGTTTTTTTCTAAATTGTCTTTTGAGGTGATTTGGTCGAGTTGTTGTTCATTGTTGTGGATTGTTGGTCTCGGCATAGCATGTTAATATATTCTTGGTTATAGTTTTGGTGTCGTGATATTAGGAATTAATTGGAGTCGTGATTTTTGGGCTGTTTGGTTGTTTAACCGACGAGGGTTCGAGCCGAGACCCAAGTAAATAATTATTTGTTGTGATTTTTGCCAAAGTTGAACATGGAGTCGGATTTGAGCTGCGTTAGAATTGGATATGTGGTATAACCAGTTGGTAAATGGTGTTAGTATAGTTGATTGTGTTGTGTTGAATCTGTGTTTGTAATTTGGTTTGTGTACGTTGGGGTGAAATGGGTCAAACACAAGATTTGGGTACGTTTGGTTGTCATGGGCCTCAAGCCTGTAACCTAAGGGTGAGTTTGCTTGTTTATTTAATAAGACGCGTGTGTGACTCGGTGTGAGTCAAACTTATGCTTAACGAGTTGACTCTTGTTATTTTGGTTCGATTTGGGTATAAAAACTATCTTTTATATAATAAAACAAAACCCCTAGTGGGGACTTTTACATTTCAAAAAAATCAAATCATTCCTTATTAAGTAATATTTTATTATTATTATTTATTTAATTTAATTATGTTTTATCAAAAAACCTATACTATTCCTTATTTGGCAAATACTTTTGTAAATTCGTTTTTTTAAGAAAATTTGAGCTAAAAAATACATGTGTCAAAAATTAAAAGATAAAAAATTATGAGAAGGTGGGGTAATCTACAAATACTAAAAGGTGTATTTATGTAATTTGAAACTAACAAAAAAAAAGAAAAAGAAAAAACATTTACCCGATCAACAACTCTCTCACAAAACCTAAATCAAGTTCACTGGAGTTCCTAACCCTAAATCGTTGAAGAACCAAAGTCGAATATCACAATTCACGTAGATTAGTTGAAAGAATAAGATATGATCCTTAATTTTGGTAAGATTTTGGGTTCCATGTCTAATTTTCTACTTCTACTTCAATAATATTTTTTTAGAAAAGCTCTACTTCAATAATATTAATGTTTTTGATTATATTAGTTGCTATTCTGGCCCATAGTTAATTTTGTTAATTATGTTTTTTTATAGGTGATTTATATTGAATTTGTGTATTGTTGTTATTTATAGGAATGAAAAGATTCAGAGATAAGGATATGTGTTTGTTAATTTATGATCTAATAGTGAATAAATGGGTTTGTTCTGTTATGTCGAGTTTGGAACATACGATATATGAGTGAATTGACGACGTAGGGTTTAAGTAGAAAAAAGGTTGGCTTTCAGATTGTGTGTTGCTAAATATATAATTTATTGGATTACATGATGTAAAGTTCAAAACTTGTCTCATTAATACTTGCAGATAGTTGATTTGGCAACATTGACCGGGGCATGTATAGTTGCTCTTGGGCCCAAAATTGCATGTAGAGATTCTTAATCATTACTCCGTTTTATTTTGATAAAAATCATACACCAAGTTCCTTAAATATACAGGTGTCTTCTCACCGAGTGATGAGCTGTCCAAATCAAAATTGGGCGGATCTTTACCCGGAGTAGAGCATAAACCTAAAAAGATTAAAGAGGCCCATTTAAGAACAAGAAAATGACATCGTGATTTGGATTGAATCTCGATGAAACAATCCATCAATGAAAAGTCAATTGGATAAGTTTAATGAATTCTTTTATATATTATACGTTATAAGGAAAGGAAGACAAACTCATATTTAGTGAAAAATCAAAGAAAATCCTTTTAGTTAGAAAGAACTTGCTATGAAAAAAGAAAAAGTATTGGAATCTACACATTGATTTTTTTGACAAAGGAAGTGGTTGCAGCCTCAGAAGTTGCTGGAGAACAGCTTTGGAGAATGCCAATGGATGTTACAAGTTACTGGGTATCTATGAAATCAGGTATCACTGATATCGTAAAAAGAGGTGGCCGTCAAGGTGGTTTTATCCTTGCAGTTATTTTCTTGAAACAAGTACCGTCGTGTAATCTTTTACCTACGTGTTTTCTACTTTTATAACAAAAAATTTTGATTATACTAATAGTTGTGTGTGTTTGGTTCCATTTTGTTGATGAAAAAGTACAATGGTTGCATATTGACATGGTAGGTCCCGTTTGGAACGACAAGGAGAGAACTGCAATTGGGTTCGCGGTTCCTACTTTGATTGAGTGGGTGGTATCCAACTCATCATCATGATATTCCTATATGGTGTCATAATGCGCACACAATGCTAAACATAGGCTCGGTCCTTTGGTTCAGTGAGTCAATCTAACATCTTGGTTAGTGTCTAAAACGTAAGAGTGGATGGATTTTATCTAAGTGAACAAGTGTGTTTTGTCTAATTCTGGTTTTTCCATTTAATAATCAAGTTAATAGCAGGTGAGGTACTCACAATCTGCGAAAAGATGTTGTGAAAAGTAAATATTTTGAACTTTTAAGACACTTGAAGGAAATACCTCAGATGAATAATTACGTAAGGTCATTGTCATATATATGTGTGAATAAAGATTTTGTCTTATGGCGAGGCTAACTTACTATGATTAGAATGAAGCAAATCTTAACTCTAATCATCGTGATGAATTAAAAAGATGCAACTCCGGGATGAGAATGAACTTAGAGAGGTACATCCTTATGCATGGCTGATCAGTATTATTTATGATGAATGCATTCCTGCATTTTTAAATTGCTTTTATTAAGGGTTAGCTCCACTTTTTTTCCCTTCTAAAAGATAAGGTATTTTGTCAAAGTGACCTCAGAAAAGGTCTGTATCTTTAAAATCAGATATGTTTTTTTAAATGAACGTGGCAAGATGCGTTGGCTATTTAAGTTGGGTAACGGGTCAAAATGGTTCTGGGTCAAAACCTGTTGGTTAGATTGAGTTGACCAACTGTAAAGAGCTTGGCTATTGATTAAAAAAAAAGGCTCACTAATCAGTTGAACCTGCCTTGTCACAACTTAAGTGGGTCACTTGCAGTTACTTCATTCTCCACTAATTATGAGGCCATCACTTTTTCATACGTTTCACTAAACATTATAATGTCTTATTTTTATTTATTTATTTATTTATTTATATTTATTTATTTATTTATTATTTTTTGTATGCTTCAGGATTTCATTGAACCATTTTGATGATATGCATTTTTTTTCATGCCTATAGAGATGCTTGATAGTAAAAGTGTTTTAGCTGCAAGAAAGTCAAGGTTTAAAGATACCGAGTACATCAAGGATGGTAGTTCCTGTTACCTACCTTATGTACACAACCAACTAATTGAAAGTCTAATACATGAAACCTTGGGCAACGAACATAGTTAAGCCAAATACTGAACTAATGTCCATCAGGTATCAATTTTTAAGGGTTTCTAAATTTTATATATTCCTCATTAATTTGAGCGTACATTTAATGAAATCATTATTTTTACACTTTTTTCACATTCTAATGAAACTCCCATGACCTTATGTAACGGTTTTACCTCATAATTTGTGCCCATTACTTTAGAGACTTAGGGATAATTGTATTGAATTTAGATTATGGGGTGCTCATCTTCCTCATGTAGTCATGTTGCTGGGATATACAGGCATGCAGATTATGGTGCAGAGTCTGTTGCTGGGATAACACTGGGATAACAGTTTATCCTTCTTTGATTTTAAATAGCCATGTTCTTTCTTTGCAAAACGATTGGTATAGTGATAGTTTAGGATATCTTTGTAGGTAGAAGTTTGTGGTATTTGATAAACATTCAACTATACTTCTAACATTGGCTCGGGTTTAGACAATATCAAGAAGAGTAAAGTATAAATGTGATATTGGATGAATATCGTTATTGATTTTCATTTGAATAAATCTTCTGCTTAATTTATTTAAAGAATCAATGTTTTGTATAAAAAGTTAGCCAAAACATGACATTCAATTTCTTCCTGCAAAGATTAAACTGAAACAAGAAGAATTTGCTTAACTATCTCTTCTGATAAATGTAAATCAGACTTCACACTACTTGATCTCATCGCAACAATGTGGCCATTTTGATAGTAGATTTGCGCGACTGTATGCTTAGTCACGTCATGGTAGCTAAAACTCAGGTTTCCCCATATCATTAGTCGAGTCACTATAGCTAAAACAAAGGTTTTTCCCATAGGATTAAGGTGGGCTAATTGCATTAAGAGGTAATGAACATTTTTATCAAATTTGGTTAATATAGTATATTTTCACTTATAAAAAATAAACCTTGACCTGCTCAGTCCAATCTCTCTAAATAATGTGTTTAATTGGGGGTTGTTTCGATAGCCTATTTCTTAAACTTATTATCCATGACTTTTTTGGATCTAATGATACAATCTTTTCTGTAGATGTCACTAGACAATTGGTTGCGCTGGAGGATATGGATATCTATGATCGCAATGGCAAGACTGGTCGTAGAGCATGTAGATTCTGTTGGAGATGATGAAGCAATAGAATGATCTGACTAGGAACAACCTCAAGTAGTTTCATGGAAGGAACGGATCGTGATTACAAATACGAAGAGGTGTCCAATATTGAGTATGTCGCATAACAGTAAGAATTGCCAAATCAAGTGTATTACTAATTAAAGTAGCAATATATATCATACAGTATGTAGGTGTGTTGTTTTAAATTTAAAAGTGAGAAAACAGGTCGATCCTTTCAGCTTATTTTTTTATGCTTGGTCTTTGAAAAGTATGATTATATATGTTTCTCATATTCCAGTTCTTGGCATTAAGGACATTTAAGGTTTATCTTTGATTTAGTTAAAGTATGTTTTTAAGTTAATGTAGTTATTAGTTAGAACTACTCATCAATACTTTCATGCACACAAAAACTTTTCTAATGCTTTCCATATAATTCTCAAACCTTGTCGTTTAAAAAATCCGATAAACTGTACACCTCCCATTGTGAGTCTGAAACCAATCAATTCAAAAACCTATAAAATGTTATAATAGCTTAATTAACAATTGTAACATGGTAACCATAATTAAAACAAAAACAAAATTAAACTATTTATTTTCTAATAGATTAAATTACATTATTCAAAAATTTAGAAAAAACCCCGTGCGTGCACGGGTATTATAACTAGTTTTTAATAACTAAAAACGAGTTTGGTATCATTATACTTAGGTTTTGTGGTCGAGTCATTGTGGGCATGTGAAAATATTTGGTTTAAATACTTACTGTTATTATTAATGTTGCAGATGTCGCATGAAATCCAGCCGGATCCCTCGAACCATCCTCATGAGCATGAGCCACAAGCTACCTCGAAACCGGTACCATCAAATCGACCCATTCAGATTAGATAGTTAATATTATTAATAATAAATAATTAAATACTCACTATAAACTCCCGCTTAAGAAAAAAACATTCATTATCAGTTGTAACCTGTAGTCGAGTCATTGTGGGCATGTGAAAAAATTTGGTTTAAATACTTACTATTATTATTAATGTTGCAGATGTCGCATGAAATCCAGCCGGATCCCTCGAACCATCCTCAGGAGTCAGGAGCACGCACAAAGTTGCATTATTTAATTTCAGTTCTCTTAGAAATAGCACATGAAAATGGCAAAGATGCGTATTTGAATCTTTAGTCGATCAAACGGAACTCAAATTTTAGTTTTGATAAATGTAAAAGTAAATGTTAAACAAATCCAAATGTAAATGTTGGTTTCAATTTGAAATGGATCATTTGGAATTGATTGGTCAATCCAAACTGATCTGGATTCATTAAAAGGGCAATTATATTATATCAAGATATAAAATACAGGACTGAAAACATGTATAAAAACATCTCTATCAAACTATCACTTAAGACAAGTTTTTTTGCAAATTTATCTTTTTTAATTTTCACATTTGATCTTGTCATATGTCTAGAATTTAATATTAGTAAATTGCATAAATCGTCCATGTGGTATGTTTAAATTGCCTCTACCATTTAGAATGTGCATTTGAATATTACTTTTGGAGGAAATTGCATAAATTGTTCATTGTGGTATGTTTAAATTGCAGGTACGTTATCTATCATTAAAGGCATCAAAGAGAGAAGAAAATACCTGTAAATTTATCTCCCTCTATACGAAGCATCGATAAGATGTGATTGGAAAGCCGCTGAAGCCATTCTGGATAAGAACCCACATTTGTTAAGGTGTAGGATCTAGAGGACTTGAAACTTGAAAACAGTAATCACAACACTGCCCCTATTTAGCAGCTGCAGCGGGAAACATTGAAACTGTTAAGATTATGATGAAAAAGGACCCCACCTTGGACACGATCCCTGGTGGTGGAGGAGGAATGATGCCACTATATGCGGCTGTGTTATTTGGAAATAAGGATGTGGTGGAGTGTCTTTATAAAAGTTCAGAAGACTTGCGTAAAGATGGTTGGAATTATGAGAAGCGTAGGTCGCTGCTTCTTGAGAAATGTGTCGAGAGTGACATGTTTGGTAAGCATTTACTTTCACTTAGATGTTGGACTTTTGGTACTCTTACCAGAGATTGGTTGTTTGTTTTGGAGGGTTGCGGATTTATTTATTTTACACATGTTATTACTACCTAGATCAATAATATTTGAAATGACAGAAGAATAATTTTTTTTTTTGTATAATTTGACCAACCTAATTAACTATATTTTTCATATATTTTCCAGATATTGCAATACAAATAGTGAAAAAGTATCCGTGTTTTGGATGGCACACGAATTCACTTGAACTTTTAGCTCGAAAGCCTGAAGCATTCCATGAAAAGAAATCTTCGAATGCAGAATCTAATATTATAAGAAGAACCATCAAGTCAGGTAAACATCCTTACTTAGGCATCAGCATTTCATTTTATCTTATCAATTATCGTACAGAGAAATGATTGGGGTGACTAAATATAGGCCTAATTTTGTGCCTAAAACTAGGTGGCATTATTTTATTGGTTGCAGACAAGGGACCCGCAACTTTACAAACCAAGGTGAAAAATGGATGAAATCAACGGCTAGTCAATGTAGTGTTCTGGCAACACTTATTGCCACGATAGTTTTTGCTGCGGCTTTTATGGTTCCCGGTGGATACAATCAAAACGATGGTATCCCCATGTTCAAACGGAAACTGTCCTTTGTGGCCTTTGTAGTCGCAGATGCCATATCCTTGTTCTTATCATCAGCGTCAATACTCACATTTTTATCCATCCTCACATCCCATTATGCCGAACGCGATTTCGTGTCCTCATTACCGATGAAACTGATGTTATGTATAGTAACACTTTTTCTCTCTATCGGAATATGATCTCTATTCCGATAAAGAGAAAAAGTGTTAACTAGACCTAACATCGATAATGAGGACACGAAATCGCGTTCGGCATAATGGGATGTGAGGATGGATAAAAATGTTAGTTTTGACGCTGATGATAAGAACAAGGATATGGCATCTGCGACTACAAAGGGCACAAAGGACAGTTTCCGTTTGAACATGGGGATACCATCATTTTGATTGTATCCACCCGGAACCGTAAAAGCCGCAGCAAAAACTATCGTGGCAATAAGTGTTGCCACAACACTACATTGACTAGCCGTTGATTTCATCCATTTTACCTTAAACCATAATAGTTCTCGTTGCATCTGAAGAGCATCTCCTGTTACATTCTCAAGGTTCTTTTTTCTGGTTCTCATTGTTGCTAAAACATATTATTTCCGTCTTTATCCTTGAGAGGAGTTACCATATGCTTCCTTGAGCCTATCTCGTAAAGTAAGTTGTAGATACTCTCATGGCGATGTTTGACAGCAATGTGAAATATACTTAGCCCGTTATCATCTACTTGCCATATTAGATCTGGTTGTCATCCGATGAGCTCAAGTAAAAAGTTAGTATTGCCCACTTCTGCGGCAATAAACATAACCCGAGAAGAGTACCGTGTCCGTGTGTCTCTTATCTCTTATATCTGTTATCATTGCTTCAGCACGCATTTTACTAATCTCTTTGAAAATTGGTGCAAGTATTTTCTAACCAATATCGCCTTCCAGTTGTAATGTGTTTCACTTCAAGATATTCTTTTTAAATGTTTGTAAGTTGGGATGATTATGAATTTTTCCAATGAGAATGTATGCTTTTTATTTAGTACTGATGTTTCTTATTTAACGTTGTACCTTAATTCAAGCAGTAATCAGAGACTTTGTTGGATAACTATTACAAATTTCATGTTGAATGGTTTGAAGATTTATTCGTAACGCACAATCAAGTTTTAGTTCTACCAAACAGATGTAATACAAGATTTTCAGAAAATATAGTAAACCATTTCACCAGGCCAGTGCACAATACAAAAGTAAGCACACAGGATGCATAAACACATGGCAAAGTGTAAGAATAGCTCAAAGCTATTTTAAGATATGCCATCTATGTCGAAGGCATTGAGTTTCAAGCAATGGATAAGGCAAGTTTAAAGACTCTGCCTTTCTTGTTCTTAATTCTTTTATATTTCCATATTATTGTCGAAATTTAACACACACTCATTGTCTCACACACTTACACATGTAATTACTAAATGATCCAGTTTGCCAAGTTCAGGGTACTAATATGTGTTTTGGCCTTACTTTTATACATTTTGGAATGAATGTAGATTTATGTGCAACATTTTCATCTTCTACATCACATTAGCATGGTCTTATATTTTTTAATGTAGGTGAAAAATGATAAACCAAAAGAAGTGCAGAGTGTCCTAGAATCAGACTCAATCACAATGTCCAAAAGTTACCGACTGATTGTGATGATTTAATCAAATGCTCCAGTCAGTCTGTCCACGATAGCAGCAAAGAGGAGCTCTATTCCCTTCTTATTAATTGGATTCTAATTGACAACGATGAGAAGGTCTTTTTTATTAGTGACAAAATTTTAATGTATAAAGTTTATATAATACACTTTTACGGAAATATTACTGATATATTCTTTCAACTCTTTTGATGAACAGTTATTTTCACTAAGCAAAAGAGATGGAAAGAAATGTCATATGCTTCCGGCAAAGGTGGTTCTATGTGACTCTTCTAATTTGAAGTTATTTGCTTTGAGAGACTCGGTTCATTCCAGGTTTGCATTTAGAACTAATTTACTTGTTTTCCTTCTACATACTTGTAATACGCATAAAGAGGTTTACTTCTGTCTCAGTATATAAGAACGCTCTTTATAAATTAAGAAGAATGTGCATCATATTTGCAGATTTCATAAGGAGGTTGAGCTTCTATCGCCTCCACAATTCCGTATCCAATGCAAGATTGAAAGTCGGTTGTTGTCATCAGATACAAAATATATGTGTTACCTTGTGTTCAAAATATCACAAAAATGTCGTGGACTACATTATCCAGTGAAAGTACGGGATCAACTCCGTAGAAAAAACAAAGAGACTGAAATCATTTATTTTCGACCTCCAAACCTAATAAATTTACATGACTCGTTTCGGGTTCCTGAAGAGAGGAAAGATGGATGGATGGAGGTCAAAGTGTGGGAATTCAGAACAGATATTGAGAAGAAATATTGCCATGTTCCAATGGATTTGAAACTCATAAGCTACGAAGGAAATTTGAATGGCCTTATTCTATATGGTCTTGAGTTTCGGCCAATGTAGGAATGCATCATAATTTCCTCTTGTACTTTTGATATTTGATGAAAGACTTCATTCTATTTTGTAACAACATGAGTGATTTGATCAATTTGATATCCGTCTTCGTAGTCGTGTTAGGAAGTAATTTTCCTTCTTTGTGTTTAGTTCATAAGATTGGCATGTCTCCCTTATGATTGTTTAGGTTTGAAGCACAATTGGTGCGTTTGTTTTGCCTTTTATTGGGCTGAGGTTAGGGAGTCCACCCTCATCCTGTGTACTTAAAAGTTTTTTTTTGAGTAACAAAATATAGAATCACAAGTGATTTTACCTGCTATTTCTGCTAAATCTTCTACAACTTTTGCTTCATCATCTTCTGTATATCAAAGTGTAGATCACAAGTGATTTAAAATTTCTCATTAAAAAAAAAAGAAAAAAAAAAAGAAAAAGAAATATAGAATCAAAAGTGATTTTATGTGCGGTTTCTGCTACATTTTCTACAATTTCTTGTTCAAGCATATCTTCTAATTCGTAACCTTTTTTTGCAGATCTATTTGTTTTTCCACATCTGTAACCTCTTTTTGTATCATTCTTTGTTCGATTAACTGATTTTCAGCCATTTTTAACGAATCACAGTTCTACTATGGTTTAATTGGATTTTTCTCGGTGATTCTTTTGTGTGTGTGTGTGTGTGTGTGTGTTTTATTTTATTTTATTATTTTTTTTGTGATTTTTTGTATTTTTACGGTTAAACGTAAGTTTGACCGTGATTTTACTGTTAAACAGACGGTTATCCGGAATTTTTGGAGAAGACGAGATGGATGAGAGAGAATTGTTTTTTGTTACGGCGTGAATGAGATGGTAGGGATAATATATTTTATGTTTTGTATTTTTTACATTTTTGGCCTGTTGTTTTGTTTAGATCTTGATCAGTGACGTTGGATGAAGTTGAAATGGATGGCCAGGATACGCGCGTTTGTTCTTTAGAGAATGTGCGTTTGTAGGGGATCTCAACTCATTGATGTTTTTATTGGACAAACTAGAACCCCTTGTACATGTAATGTAGGCAAAACATAATCTAAATTATAAAGAAACAATGCGTATTTTAAGCTACTACGAATACGGTAAGTTACTATCCGGAATGGGTTAAACATGTCGATACACATTCAGATAAAAAAAACATACCACTTTCCAAGTTTAAAATAGGAAATTAGAGGAAGAAAATAAGACATAATAGTCTTATTTCGTGTGTTCTTAAAAAAAAAAAAAAAAAAAAAAAAAAAAAAAAAAAAAAAAAGATCCAATCTAGAACCCATTTTCTCTCATGCAAAACTCACGAACGCATCCTTTTCGCCAAATTAAAACTCGGAAACAAAGTAAGACCCTATTCTCAACGACATGCTTTCTGAAGGATACATCTTTCGGTTTTTTTCTTTCCTTGGCAATTTCACCAGTCTCACATCTTAAAGAATACATGAATCGCACAGCAACATCTTCATATCATCTCACACAATATATACGTTATACCAAAGGCATAAGACATTAAACGGTTAAAATGGATAGAGATCAATCAAGATTGTTTGAATCCAAATAAATATTTGATACATATGCTACAGGTAACAATCACCTAACAAATTGCTAGTGATCGTCACACTTTCTTGCATAACTAAAGGGATCAATTATGAAAGCTCAACTATCTTTGGCCGCTTTCTTTTTTTTACCGTTTTTAGATGTTCCATTATTTGATTTATCATTGAGAGCTTGACTTTTTGACTTCATAGGAGATGACTGGTTATTGTCCTCAGAGTCACTGGAATCATCATCATCTTCGGATTCAGATTCACTGCTACTAGCATTAAGAGAAATGACTGGTTGAGAACCAAAAATGGCGGATTCAGCAGCAGCAAAGTGTGCAATCCCGTGGTCTCGAGTTCGATTATTAAACATTAATTCTTCATACGTAAAGTGTGCAATCCCGTGGTCTCAAGTTCGATTCTAGACATACACATATTAAATATTGTCCATAAACTAACAGCTCCCACTTGGACATATCTTAATAGTGTAATGACATTGGTTAGCGTCTAGCAACACGCCAATGCCCCTAGTACAACTCGAGGGTGGTCTCCTGGAAAAAACATTCGATGATTCATCATCATACTTATCCTTTTGTTAATAATACCACGTTAATAAAGATATGGATCTTAGTCATTCTTTAATTAACTATTCTATTTCTCGTTGTTTCTGATTGAACAAGATTACCAAATCGTCTGAACGTATTCCAGATAGATTGATGCGTGGTTTTGCAACCTTACAACAGGTTTTACCTCTCGAGGGATCTCAAGAGGCTTACAACCCCACCAGGCAGTGTACCTGACCGATGTAGTATAGTGTAGTGGTAAGTACGGGGGATTGATCGTTCTCCACAGGGAATAGTGTTCGTTAGGTATGAAAAACTACTCTAATAGGTCTAAGGGTGAGAGAAGATTCTTTTTATGTTTTTATAATTTTATGAAAGCAAGTAAAATCTCGGGTTTGAAAGAGTGGGCGGAATTAGTTGCTAGTCAACTAACCCAAATTACTACGAATGCAAATAAAATAAAATAACAAAAATGAAAAGGTTGGTGAAAACTTATGTGGAGAGAAATGTGTTTACTTAGATTTCCTTACTCCCTAACTATCTTTTACCGGTTGATTAGTGTGTATTAGTTGCGTGGATGACGGGTGTATTCCTTAATACCATTCGTGGGGTGGCGTACGTACTTCCCCAACTCTACAAGCTCCTACTTCACTCCTATGTCGAGCCGGCTAGGAAGCTCCTAACATGGGATCACTAGAATTCACTTGTGCATTAAATACAACCATAAAAACCTTTAGTACGCATTGGTTCATGTTTCTTAAGACGTTCAAGCAAGTTACCGAATAGGAAGTTAGCCAGTTTTCTTAAGCCTAACATAGATGAACAATCATCCAATACAACTAATAACACACTAATAACCAATAATCAATAGCTAGGTTTCATTAGATCTAAGCAAACACAAGATAAATCTAGCCTAGCATGTTAAACAAAAGACAAGAACAAGATAGAATCAA
This sequence comes from Artemisia tridentata subsp. tridentata, assembly GCA_021014915.2. Taxonomy (NCBI): domain Eukaryota; kingdom Viridiplantae; phylum Streptophyta; class Magnoliopsida; order Asterales; family Asteraceae; genus Artemisia; species Artemisia tridentata. Next base: position 372,180,592 of record CP139505.1, read on the forward strand.
ACAACACATAGACATATTGAATGATTAATTGATAACTTATCTTCAATGTAACATGGAAGATCTCAAGGCAAAAAAGCCTTGAAAAAGCTGCCAAATTCGTCTTAGGGTTTTCACACACAAAGTTCCTCAATAAGTTCCACACTAATGACAAAAAATTGCAAAACTATATATAGACTTTCAGATCTGACGGCATCACGTTATGGAGTGTGACGCCGTCACCTCGCCGCTTTTAGGGTTCCCGGATGACCTTCTTGACGCCGTCCCTCTTTAGCTCTCCAAAATCCGTTCTGGCTTATCAAGGCTTGACGCCGTCAGATTTAGGGGTGACGTCGTCCCTCTTTAAATTAAGCCGTGACGACCTTGATCAGATTAAAGCGTGACGCCGTCAGAATTCCCATGCAAATTTCCCTGGCTTATCATGAGTAATTTTCAAATCCAGCTTTTCTTGCCAAGCCATGACGCCGTCCAGGGATAATCCTGACGCCGTCAAAGGTAATTTCCAGCATGATTTTGAGACTTTGTCGTTTTCTTCACTTTTATGCTCCAAAAACGTCCAAAATGCCTCCTTTTCCAGATTTCTTCTCAAAAGTACCTAAAATGACAAAAGGAACGATTTAGGGCAATATTTGATCAAATAAATACGATTTAGGGCTTAAATGACCCCTTAAAAGCGGTACACTTTTCGCTTCATCAAATACCCTTACACTTGAGATTTGCTTGTCCTCAAGCAAATGCGCTTTTATTCTAATCAAAATACAAGTTAGGGGTCATTTAATGCTAACATAAAAGTAATTACAACAAATATTCGTTCTACTTTAATCATAATAAGCACGGAGATTACAAACTAGCACCTCACAAGTAGTGTTTAGATACTCACATCTCTCAAGTGTCATCAAAATAAATCTCAAAAAATGAAAACGGATAATATCTCTCACTACCTGTCATAGCAAATAGATTACCATAGGCTTGGGAAAGGATCGAAAACCTCCTCCACTAGGCGTAAGCACCTAAGATAAACTATCAAAGAGGGCTTTTAAACGGGTTATAACGTTAGGTGTAGGGAAAAGGAAAACACGGTTTTGTTGGATAAGGGATATTTTACTGGTGGCGAGTTAAAGATCTTGATTAATTACATGTACTATACAATGTTGCTAAGCCAAGACTCGACTCAATTTAAGCTAAAAACAAAATAACAAAAACATAAAATGAAACGGGATGGTAGTCCGTATGTTTTTTTCTATTTTTTTTCTTTTTCTCATTTTTTTTTTGTATTTTTCTTGATTTTTCGATTTTTTTTTTTTTTTTTTTTTTTTTTTTTTTTTTTTTTTTTTTTTTTTGCATACACTTTTGCCCTACCATCCAAAATAATACATCATAGGGGCATTGCATTCCCCTTACACTTGAACTTTTACATAACTTTACAAATAACTATTCTAATGACTGGAATTAAGATAATCGAAAAACTTGGAGTACTTTTAAAATATTTAGCACATATGGGGGTAATAAATGATGTTCTTCCCCATTACTCCATTACACTAGTACTTTACCCATGAATCCCAATCGTCCCAAAACAATATGTACAAGGATATCACTCGACTTAGCAACCATGTAATCAATTAGATAATTAACTTGGGTTTAAACAAATGTTGTAACAATAATGCACTAAAAATGAGTGCATACAAGGTAGGCTAAGGCGATTTGGGTGTACATTTTAATGGGGTGTAACAAATTCTTCCTTTAAGTAAAATGCTTAAAGGTCGAAACGAAAAGATAGGCTCTGAGGGGTGTACTAGGGGTATCGTGTACTAAAAATGAGTACAACGCAAAGAGTGTGGGAGAATTACTTGACCAATGTAGCCAATGTAATTATAACAAAAACACAGGTGTAAAACAATGGGTTAATCCTAATGCCTCTTATCATGTAGTAAATCTAACTACACGAATGTAGTCTCACTTGTGGCCTCGGAATGGTCCTAACGCAAGTTCTAGAATCTAAGTGCTACCGGTACACACATCATAGCATAAATGCTTTTCCTACCAATTCTAGGGGCGAACCTCACATATTTGGGGGTGGAAAATTTTTTTAGTGGTACGGTTTTTGTGCTAGTCATATAACTCCTATCCGTGAGACGCTCATTAAGATCAAAGTTTCACTCCTAAATGTTGTAAAAAATTTTAAATTTGGCACTAAAATTACCCTAACAAGTATTTATCTCAGTTTTATTACACATCTACTATTAAACAAACAAAAATCAAGCGTAATAGCATTCTCTAATCGTACTTTTACCCCCCCCCCCTTACACTTAGGATGAACATTGTCCCCAATGTTCAAATAACAAGATGTAAAAGCATAAAGTAAAAGAATGAAATCAAATACTCCCCTGATTCGCTCGGTGGATAATGAAGTAACACGGTTAGATCTTCTTCCAAAGTAATGTTGAAGCTCCATGACTAATGCATCGCCATAAGCTTGATCCAAAAGCATTTCCTTGTCCAAAATAACCTGTTAAACCTGAGAAAACAAACACGAAAACCTGCATAACATCGGCGGGATAAACTCTATATATAATGATATAATGCTTGTGGAATGATAATTTTGCAGATTCCTGGAGATTATAAGTTATAGATTTAATAAAAACTTTTTATGAAAACAAAACTTTCAAAAATTTTCAGAAAATTAAACCTGACGCCGTCAGGTTGTAACGCCTGACGCCGTCAGAAATGATCTGACAGAATTCTCATGTTACGTTTCCGGAAAAATTTTTGGAAAAACCTATACCTTACTTCCTGGAAATCCTGCAAAACATCATTATGACTAGATACAAGCATTTGACTCAAACAAATACTAATATGTATGTTCATTTAATATTATTATGATTCATGTTCATTTGTTCTCTAATAAACCGATTTAGATTTCCCTTACACTTAACTTTTGCAAAATACCTTTATATGTAGTTAAGACGAAGTTAAAAACAAAATAAAGCATTTTCACAATTTAGTTTTGAACATGAATCAATAATAATAAAACTTAAACACACATATGGAAACAAATAAAAACAAACAAACAAACAAATAAACACACAAAGCAAATAAAACTTGGGTTGCCTCCCAAGAAGCGCTTTTCTTTATTAACGAGTCTTGTAGCTAGACTCAAAGTCACGTACATTACGTGACTCCATCATTCATAATGACGTATCCCTGATAGATATAATCCTTGTTATCAGGGTGGTGGTGTCTCAATCGCTCGACATTCACAGTCACATCACCTCCTCCCTTGCTGGTCAAGCTTACTACCCCATCTTGGTGTAGACTTTTAATTGTGAATGGTCCGTACCACCAGGGACTTGGTTCATCAGTAGGTGCTTTTGTTTCTGAATGCCTTAGAAGCACTGAGTCTCCTTTCGTAAATTCAGCGGGGTTATTAGGCTGCTCACCAGCCTCAATATAATCGTTATTTCCACCCTTACATTCTCTAATCTCATTTTCATTGTAATTCTTAATCCTTGCCTCCCATGCAAGGATTTTCTCTCGAACATTACCACGGATTACATTGGGGTTAGCCTCCATCTTCTTTTGTAGAGCAACATCCCGTATATGACGTGGGATCGTTGGGAAGTTTATCGTCTTCTTCCCCTTCTTCATTTGGATGGTACTTTTTTCGTAATTGATTTGTGCCCTAGTGGACGCGAGAAAGGGTGCCCCAAGGATTATTGGCATATTCATGTCATTTCTTTCAATAATCATGAAGTCGACCGGATATAGGAATCCGGCAACGTTGACCAACACATCTTCCGCAATTCCTAACGGGTACTCGTAAGAATGTTTTGCAAAGGAGAGTTTAGTACGGGTGATGGATGGCAGTTCGTCGGTTAACTGGACATAAACGGATAAAGGCATCAAATTTACGTCGGAACCTTGGTCAGCTACCGCATCCAGATACTTGAGTTTTCCAATGCTGCATGGTATTTCAAAGACCCCGTAGAATTCCTGCTTTTCCACTAACTTTTGTCTTATGAGGCACTCATACAATTGCCCTCCGGGTAATGTGTCGGATTCATCATCCGGTTCCATCCTCTTGGACTCCTTGTTGGGTAGATGAGTACGTCGATAGTTTCCCACCCAATCGTTTATGGTTTCCTTGTTTATTTCATGCTTCAAGTAATGCCTCACTTGTTGTGACTTTGGTGGTTCTTCCAATTGGCGCTCCTCAGTGGGCGCCTCCTTTCCCTTGTCGGAATCGCATGTGTAGGCATTGGTGTTTCCGTCATTAAGTGGGACGAGGTCAATTTTGTTAACTTCCATAGTTATCAACTTTCCTCTTCCATCATTTTCGCCCTCTTGGACGACGGAGACGGCATTAACACATTTAGTGTTGGGAACTTCAACATCTTTCCGCACTAGCACATTTTTAGGAGCCTTTGTATTTGCGTATTCTTCCAAAAGGTTCATCATCTCCGCCATCTTCTCTTCCATTTCCTCCTTCTGTTTGTAGACGGCTTCCTCAAATTTTGCCAACCGTTCGGAGTGTTTTGACATGTATTCTCTCATTCGAGCTTCGAATGTTGGACTAAGTTCCTGAGGTGGTGGGTTGGGTTGAGCGTGCTTATGGAAAGGTTTAGTATTTTCCCTACGGGGTGATTCGGACAATGGTATTTGCTTAACGCTTGAGACCGAGTTAATTGTTGCTTTTTGTGGACTTATGGGTCTCTTTTGCTTTTCCATAAGATATGCAACCCTTTTCTCAAGTTCACTAACGCTTTCCTCAGTGATTTGATTGGCTGTATCGGGCGATGAATATGTCTTGACCGCCGAGCGTATGTCGTGGGAAACTTGCCACAATTCATCATCGTCGGATGCAAGCTCATCAATGATCTCCCATGATTCCTCGGCGCTTTTGTCGCGCAATCTGCCCCCGGCGGCTCGATCGATGGCACGCTTGGTGTGGTAATCAACATGGTCATAGAAGATTTGGATTTGAAGCCAGAGATTTATGCCATGGTGAGGGACTTTTTGAAGTAAGTTCTTGAATCGAATCCATGCCCCGTAGAGGGTTTCGCCTCGACGTTGTTCAAACGTCAAGATATCCTTCCTTAGCTTGGTAGTTCTTCCCGGTGGGAAAAACTGAGCAAGGAAACGAGTGGTGAGATCATCCCAAGAGGTGATGGATCCTGCGGGTTGACGCTCTAGCCATTGACTAGCTTGGTCCCGCAGAGAGAATTGAAAGAGACGCAATCGGGTCGTCTCTCGAGTGGCAACATCAAGGTCTATAGAATCAACGATTTTGAGAAAGTCCTTGAGATGTTGATTAGGATCTTCAGAACGAAGTCCATGGAATGCGCATCCGCTTTGCACCAACCGGATGGTGTCGGATCGCAAGGGTGTGATATTGGCTCCTTGAGTGAGCTCAATGGTGTTTCGATAGCCATGGTGGCTAGGACGGGAGTACTCTCCTAAAGTACGGGCTCTAGGAGGTGGTGGTTGTTGTTGTGGTGGTGGGTTGTTGGGATCAAGGATATTACCATCTTCCATGATGTCGAATGGTAATGGTTACGAACAAAGAAACGAAGAAAATAGATAGACTAAAGAAAACCTAGAAAAATAAAATAAAAAATCTCACTAGAAAGGAATCTAGTGAGTAGACCTATAAAATAAAAATTCAACCTAAACAATAACTATTCCCCGGCAGCGGCGCCAAAAACTTGATGCGTGGTTTTGCAACCTTACAACAGGTTTTACCTCTCGAGGGATCTCAAGAGGCTTACAACCCCACCAGGCAGTGTACCTGACCGATGTAGTATAGTGTAGTGGTAAGTACGGGGGATTGATCGTTCTCCACAGGGAATAGTGTTCGTTAGGTATGAAAAACTACTCTAATAGGTCTAAGGGTGAGAGAAGATTCTTTTTATGTTTTTATAATTTTATGAAAGCAAGTAAAATCTCGGGTTTGAAAGAGTGGGCGGAATTAGTTGCTAGTCAACTAACCCAAATTACTACGAATGCAAATAAAATAAAATAACAAAAATGAAAAGGTTGGTGAAAACTTATGTGGAGAGAAATGTGTTTACTTAGATTTCCTTACTCCCTAACTATCTTTTACCGGTTGATTAGTGTGTATTAGTTGCGTGGATGACGGGTGTATTCCTTAATACCATTCGTGGGGTGGCGTACGTACTTCCCCAACTCTACAAGCTCCTACTTCACTCCTATGTCGAGCCGGCTAGGAAGCTCCTAACATGGGATCACTAGAATTCACTTGTGCATTAAATACAACCATAAAAACCTTTAGTACGCATTGGTTCATGTTTCTTAAGACGTTTAAGCAAGTTACCGAATAGGAAGTTAGCCAGTTTTCTTAAGCCTAACATAGATGAACAATCATCCAATACAACTAATAACACACTAATAACCAATAATCAATAGCTAGGTTTCATTAGATCTAAGCAAACACAAGATAAATCTAGCCTAGCATGTTAAACAAAAGACAAGAACAAGATAGAATCAAACAACACATAGACATATTGAATGATTAATTGATAACTTATCTTCAATGTAACATGGAAGATCTCAAGGCAAAAAAGCCTTGAAAAAGCTGCCAAATTCGTCTTAGGGTTTTCACACACAAAGTTCCTCAATAAGTTCCACACTCATGACAAAAAATTGCAAAACTATATATAGACTTTCAGATCTGACGGCGTCACGTTATGGAGTGTGACGCCGTCACCTCGCCGCTTTTAGGGTTCCCGGATGACCTTCTTGACGCCGTCCCTCTTTAGCTCTCCAAAATCCGTTCTGGCTTATCAAGGCTTGACGCCGTCAGATTTAGGGGTGACGCCGTCCCTCTTTAAATTAAGCCGTGACGACCTTGATCAGATTAAAGCGTGACGCCGTCAGAATTCCCATGCAAATTTCCCTGGCTTATCATGAGTAATTTTCACATCCACCTTTTCTTGCCAAGCCATGACGCCGTCCAGGGATAATCCTGACGCCGTCAAAGGTAATTTCCAGCATGATTTTGAGACTTTGTCGTTTTCTTCACTTTTATGCTCCAAAAACGTCCAAAATGCCTCCTTTTCCAGATTTCTTCTCAAAAGTACCTAAAATGACAAAAGGAACGATTTAGGGCAATATTTGATCAAATAAATACGATTTAGGGCTTAAATGACCCCTTAAAAGCGGTACACTTTTCGCTTCTTCATAGATCTTGGGCATGCCCACGCAAACATCTTGTCAACCCTACAAGGGGCCCAGCAGTATTAAACTTCAAAACGAATTTGAAGGAACAAATTCTCTCTTGACTACGAGCCTAACCCATGAACTTCGCAACATTCCTGAAAACAATCCTTATGGCTACCAGTAACGTATAGCGGTAAATTGCTTTACAGAAATGCACTACGTCCATGACAGTTATCTGGTATCTCAAGTCTGAGGATAACTATATTCATGATTTACTTGATGACAAGATCCATAAAGTAAACTCATGTAGTTGGGATAAGTCCTATATTCAATTCATTGAATATCATGTGAAATTGGCATGTCAACGCATCAATATACTTTCAAGTATATCTTACCAAAACTCAGATTTGTCTTAATTCAATGATATTCCCATATCATTGATCGACAACGGACTATTTAGAATAACATAAGTTATTCACGGATTTAAACATACAAATATAGGATACAATCTATTATTAATGAAAACAAATGTACCAAGTACTTTAATTCATTGTAAATAATAATTGCTTAACATCCCTTATCCAAATACTAAATAGATCAATGCATGATAATTTTAGTTAATGAATTATGCCTCAAGTCATGTCAATCATACTTGTTGACAAGACATAAATCAACTAATTTTGATCTATCGGAATTTTGAAAATACTTATTTCAAGAATTCAATTAGTGAAGTTCTTGTATGTGTGCATTCAACTATCTTGATATTGCCACATAATATTACATAAAATGCGTGACATCCTCAACCACCAATTTATGACAATTAAACTATATAACCTTTTATAGTTTAAAGTATTCTAATTCTTTAATGTATAATGCAACTATGCTCTCAGTTAAGCATAACTAGTACACATGGCCATTAACAAGGATGAAATCCTACCATGACTAGTATTGAGTGTCATCTCAATTTCATTAGCATCATTGTATGCAAACAACAATATGCTCTTTAAAATTCCGTAAACTTTAATATCCATTGTGTAATGTTTGATGCCTTTCAATCTTTCAAGATTTTTCGGCTATAACAATTACGCAACAATTTGCCATATGCTTCATACTTAGAATTTAGGAGCAATTCCAGGCTGAGGATGTAATTCTATATCCAATCATATTCATTACACTTAGTTATCTAATAACTTTCAATTAGATATCAATGTTGTCAAATCATCTTTCATCCAAGCATGATACAACAAATAACATGATGTTCATGAAAAATCCTCGTGTCAAACTTAGATTTCATTTATGTTATATCTTTTCAAAGATATGTTTCCATTTAGACTTTCTAATAGTATATCATGTTCTATTAGAATCAATTATTTTACCGCTTATGTTTAATAAACATATATTCCAAGGTTGTATGTTTATTTTCTAAATCTTCAAGTGAAGTTTCATTCCAAACTAAGACTTAACATTTAACGTATATGAAATGTTACTTCTTATATGTTATACAACATATATGAAATAAGAAAACAAACATAACACTCCCACTAGCTTTCAGGAATACTAAAGAATTATCTTATTTTAATTATATATCAAAACTTGGATTTAATTATTAAACATACGTATATCTCCTAGATGCATGCATTAATCCATTCATGAATTATTGCACTTTGTATACTTCCAAAGATTATTTGAATTCAGATACTCCTTTTGATTACTTATCGTCCTCGCACAAGTAATTACTCAAGAAAGAGTTTTGATATTCTATTATCAATTTCATATTAATGAAACAAAGAATGACAATCATAATATTTATTCATTTAACGTGCCTTGAAAGAATATTCAATCATAGTTAATTGCTTAAGTGTGATTAATAATCTTGTCATACATTAAATATGTTTACAAAATTGTCCATATGATTTCTACACAAAGATTTAAACCTCCAGAATTTTCATTACCTTTGAAGAAACTCATCTTCATTCTATAGTCTAACTATAGAGTTCAAGATAAACTAAGTTTCAAAAAACTAATTATCTTTATGGACTGCATCTTAACATTCATAGTATGAGTAATTTGCCAAATTTAATATTTGCAATTCATCTTAATGATCTACAGGTTTACCATAATCCTGTAACTCATAATCCTCAACATATTATTCAAATATTTGAGATATCCTTGCGGATCTATGAATGAGAATTCCATCATCTTTGAGATTTAACATTAACATGTTTAATCCTCATCATGAGATTTACTAGTGTATTTTTAGAAGATTATGTATCTTGTAATTTTATCTTTTGAAGATAAAAACTCCCACTTTCCTTTTGCAATTTATAGACTATCTATAAATACTTAGCAAGTAGAGCAACACTAAATTGCTCTCTTTTGGGACATTACAAATACATATTGACGGTTCCTTACATTAGTTTGTTAATTTCCTACTTCATAAGTTGTTTAACAAATTAAGAACTTCAATTTTAAGACTTAATGTGATTCATCACATTCCACAATAAATGGTGTCTTATTAATCTTCTAGGTTGGAGTCTTATTGAGTATGTACAATCCATACTCAATTTTCTAACCTTGATAACCTTTTGGAAGAAAAGAGGTTATAATCATCTTTAATCAAACAATACCAATAAAGTTTGATTCTCCTAATTGAACACACCACAAACTTGTGGTATTTCATTAGAACTAACATTGTGAGACAATCTAACAATATGTAAGATAACCTTATACCCCTTAAGGCTTACCTATTTACCAACTAAGTTAACTTAATGGTGAAATAGATTTTTCAAGCAAATTGCATGCTTTATAACACAAGTACTTTTTAACTAAGTCACTTCATATCCGTTTCTCAATAAGAATACATGAACTGTTATAATCCCACTATACGTTATAAATCATTGATCAACTCAATGACTTCTTGTATATGTCTTAATAAAGAAGACATAACAAGTTAACGTCTTACTTTATATTATAATAAGTCTTGTAACAATTAAAAGACTTCATATTTATAGCTTTACAATAAAGTATAAACATGTATAACTAAAGTAATCATGAACACCACAATTTGGTTTCAATAGTAATTTCAAGTTAATTTATTACTTCATTTACTTATGACATTCCAAGAATACATAAATATTCAAATTTGAAGTAGTATTAGATTACTTCATTTATTTATGTCATTTCAATAATACATAAATATTTAGTTTGAAGTAGTCTCATTATCATATTGACACTTGTTCTAATAGGTATCTAATTTAGAAACAATAATTATCCATGTACGGTCTCACGCAATCATGGAATTTCACCTTGTTGTTGTAATCTAGTCAAGGTCTCACTTAAGCTAAATTTCAACAACAAGTGTTTCTTGAATTAGATGTGTATTAGTCATATTTAGAACGTTAGTTTCTTACCTTGCGGTCAAGAAAATCCTTTAAATCATATTCCTATGTGTTGTACCTTGCACACAATATAAGATTTCTCCCACTTGTGCATGGAACAACATCATGTATCAGATAAACAACACGTCACTCGTTTGTTTATGTGATCAATATGATTGTGTCATAGATATTAGCATAATTAGTAGATATAGAACCACATTGTCTAGTAAGGAAACGTACATGACTATCCTTAAAACCACAAGTGTCTACAATTGGAAAGTAATTATCTCAAGACATTCTAGAGATAATCTGGGTTACTACCAAGATGACAAAGCTTGTAGCTCCCACTGAATTACAGATCATTACAATAATTCATTATTCAGTAATTACAACACAATGCTCCCACTGGATTTGACAATATTGTAAGTGTTTCATAACCAGTAAAAGCAAATAATGTGCTATTAACTTTCCTACACCTTTGAGAAGACCCATTCGTAACAATTACTTAGGTATTAAAAAGAGTGTATTCTACTATGTAGATGATGGACTATCCATCAATGCAATTAACTTGAAAATTGGGCATGCAATTTTTCCTTAATATGTATACCATCTCCACAAGGTATGTAGCATCTTTAAATGTCAAAGCACAACAACTAGATAAATTATGCTAGTTTGGCTTTTACCAATTTTGCGGTAATTAGTCTAACTTCTAATTTAATAACTCAGAAAATGTGCAATCTTCTTAACTATTAAAGTTTGCTATGAGTTATTTCTTAGAATTTAGACAATTCTAATTTTTCTATCATACTTTTCTCATTCATGAATAAAATAGGATTAAGTCTATCTCTTCTCTCATAGAAAGGAGACTAGGTTTATTCTTTTAGTAAAGTTGACTCTAGCCAAAACCCCTACGGGTGTAGATCAATTTACCAACAAAAGAATATCCCACGTTTACGGTTTAATGTTGCATTAATACATTTAAAAGAATTTACAAAATTCAATTTTAGTATTTTCGATAATACAATCTTTTCAAGAAAATAAAATACCCAAGGAAATATTCATATAACCATTGAATTTTCTTGAAAACTAGGATCCAAATTTTCATAATTTCACTACATCAATTGATCTGCTAGTAATGAAAATATAAAATATGGTAATCTGTCGAACAATAATTGGCAAACAATTTCCAATTCCTAGATCATTATGGGATTTACATTTGCCAAATACAATTTGCAAAGTAAGCATGTTTCATCCTATCTCTTGCCTTAAGTTTCTAGGTCTCACTAACAACTTAATTAAGTCATCTAATTTAGAAACTACAAATTCTCCATTACTGGTCTCACGCATAATGGAAATTTACCTTATCATTAAAATCTAGGTAAGGTCTCACTTAGGCTAAATAATAACTTCAAGTGTTTCTTATAATTAGATGGCATGAACTTAAATTTTAGGGTACTAATTTTGATGTGTCAATCAAAATATGTACGAAGAAGCATGCATACATCTTCGTATCATAAGTTTTCAAAACCTTTTTGTTTACCAATTAAGCTAAGATTTAAATCAACAAAGTTTCAATTGGGGTATTGGGTTCACCAATCAAAGAATTACCTATAATTATCGCCCACTATATCCTACTACTGCATGAGTCAAAAGACCCAAGTTATTCGGATAATTACCACAAAGTGGCACGTGGAATTGAGGTCAATTCACCTTTAAGATGATTTTGTACATTAATAGCCATACTTAGTAGCTCCAATTTGACGCACAAAGGAGCGGAGAGACAAATGTCAGCACAAGTGCCAATTAAAAACGCGTCTCTTTTGGTTTGACAATTTAATGTCAATCCTCCTTAAACCCCTCTTATAGTTTGTCAAAACTGGCTGAGCCGTTCAAACTATTGGTACAAAACTCATCACTCAATTAAAAGTTTATGACTTTAAGTCTTAAAAACATGTTATAAATTATAATCTTGCTAGTCTCGCCTGGGAGCAAATTACCGTGCGAAGCGAACCACTGTCGGCACATAAGACTTTGCAAGATTCATAATTTATCACAACAAGTTTCATAGTTATTTAGTCCATTTATTTTCTATTCAAAAATTACCCTTTTTTGCTTACAACGTGTCATACAATTTAAACAAAAACAAGTAATTAATAAAAATAAACAACTAAATAAGCACACATAATCTTAACAATTAATTTATGTACAATTAGCCACATGCAAACTTGTTTGATAAAACATATTAATAATCTTTCTATGTTTCATTATGCATATATTTAACTAAGACTATCACTTACAATGGTAAGTGAGCCACATGCATCGACGTATCGATTGCGTTAGTCTTAGCAAACATATACCAAATTGCACATAATAGATTCATTAATATAATTAATTGAGGTCTTCCCCAATTTTAGATCTATCATAATTACATGTGAAAAATTAACTTAACAATTAATCAAATCTAATCCATGATAAACATGCATGTTTCATCATGGATTAATGCAAGTCACAAGATACGCAACTTTTACCACATAAACATGTTACAATTTTAGGGTTTCAAAACTACAAAACTAATTTTTATATATTAGGGCATCACCCCCCCCCCTAAAAAAATTAGGGTTTTTGATTTTTTAAACCGTAAAAAATTAACTAACATGAAAACCTAATCCAAGATTCGATTTTTTATGTGTTTCGGTAATTTATTACATGTTAAAACGGCTCGTGATGCCACTGTTATAATTTAATAAACATGACAAGTTCATATATTAAACACATAATCATCACACACATGCGGAAGCGTAGGATCAATTTTAACACATAAAAATTAACCGAATAATAAAGTAAACGTACCTTTGATTCTAGCTAAACAAGAATCAACTTCAATAATCATTCAATCAAGATCAAGAACCCTAATTAGGGTTTATAATTGGATTAACGAATTACCCCTTACCGTTTTGTAATTCAATCCACGATATTAACTATAGTGAGTTAATACCACGTTCTTGTACACACGTACTAAATACCAAATTAATGTAAATGCTAGTTTAATAAAACACAAAACTATTTGTTTTGGAAAAACAAAAGTTGAACACCTCTTGAAGGTTTCGGCCGATTGGAACACAAGGAAAGGGAAAAACACTTTTAGGGTTTAGTGTGTGTACAAAAGTTACAAAACAATGAACCCTTGTGTTTGTTTATATAGGATGACAAAACTTTGGGAACAAGTTAGGGTTTGGGTTTGGGAAACTCATTGCCGATCGGATCTCAACCGTCAACCCATAAAGGGGTTCTAGATCTTTCTTGTTATCTATTTTCCATCTATAGTCCTTTCCTTTTATTATTTAACGGCCGTTAGTCAATTACCGTTAATTACTTAACGCTCGTTAGTCATTTTGTGTAATTAATAATTAAATATAACTTTTTATATTAAATTATTAAACATTAATTCTTCATACGTAAAGTGTGCAATTCCGTGGTCTTGAGTTCGATTCTAGACATACACATATTATTTTACTATTGTCCATAAACTAACAGATTTGTGTTATATACAAGTAATAGATTATTTTAACATATAACGCGCGTCTAGAAAAAGTGTTTGCGATGGATTTATGAGTTTTGAGTATTACATGGTTGCATGTTCTAAAGTTGAACTTAGTTGATGATCATTGCATTTTTCTTTCAGCTTACAAAGATTTTGAGGACATTGAGATAGTAAGTGAACTGGAAATAGGATATCCAACTGATGTGAACCATGTCACACACATAGGCAACGATGGATCAACAACAAAAAATCATGACAAAATTTTGGATCATCTCCAACACTACCTCTTCATTCGGTTTCTCTGAAACAATTTAAGCTTGCGATAGCCGCACAAGCTGAGGGCCGAAACCTCTAAAGATTTTTATGCTTTTAAATGTAGTTAATGGTTCCATACAAAATATCAAAATTAGTTTGGTTTTGTGGTGAAATGTGTACCGTTTTTGGGGTGTTAATTTGATGATGATCTAGTTGAGATTGTTTCATTTTGTACATAATTTGTAACTTTTTTACTAGCACTGGCTTGATGCTAATTACTAATGTTGTTTAGCATTGTTTATTGCTTATATGTTACGTATTACGTGTTGTTCTCACGCAATTCATCTCTTTTGGCTATGAGGCCGGTCGCCACAAATGTGGACGGAACTTGACAAGTTTTAGTAAAGAGACCAAAATGTAATCCGTCTACTATAGGGGAACTTACACTTTTTTTACATTTGTATTGCCTAGTACTACAAAGGATTAGCCTTAGAGAGTACTCATTGAGTCATTGCTAAAATTTTTAGGGGGTTCGTAACCCCCTTGGTCACCACTAAGTTTTGTCTATGACTGCACAAAAATGCTAGTGGAGCGGCTTCTCATGATATTATTAGCATATCATATTATTAGCCCATTAGTGTGTTTATTATTGATATGGGTTTAGATATGTTGATATAAATATAGTATTGTTTAGAACATTTGTTTAAACTACTTTGCATTATCATAAATATAATCCACATATGAACAAATAACTGTTGGTTGAGGTTGGCCCAGAACAGGATGAAGATAATCAATGACCTAACTACGTACCAATTAAGGTTACCGGATATCACTTGGAATCGTGTTATCACTTTCCAAAGTAAACTTTTCGACCCTATTACCTGGGTATCACGAATATCTACTTGTGATAAGACCTAATGTTTGTTATTGAATTAGGCACAAATCAATAACCCTTGCGCATCTAAGTGTTTATGTTCTTTGTTTTTCGTGTGTCTCATGCATGATTTGATTTTCCTATTTATAGGAAAGTACTCACAGCTAGTCAAATGGAATTATGAGGATTAATCGGCCCATTAATCGCCTCATAATTATCCCTATTATAGCCAATAGTGGTTACATGACCAGTTAAACGTGGTTATAAAGGCAGTTTTAATTGCCACTTTGAATAGGTCAAAGTAGTTACATACTTATCCCAACAGTACTAACTCAGCAGTACTAACTTAGCACCAGCAGTACTAACAAAGTACTAGCAGTAGTAACTTAGTGAAGGATTAAACCTTCTGATGAGTTACTCCTAACCACTATTTGAGTCAGGGTAATTAGGGACCTGATGGGTGTACACTCCGTACCTCCTGACCCATTACCAGGTGTGAACTGATCTGTAACACCCCCGTTTTCGATAATCACAGCGGAATTATAAGTTGGGGTGTTACTTCAAGCATCACAGTCATGAAGATAGAAAATGACTCAAAAGGAGACGTTTTAAATAAAATTGTTATCATTCATTTATTTAAATCAGAGTACATAATAGAGGTCCCAATGGGAAGTTTTCAAAGTACGTTATAAAAATTGCATTATTCGTGAATGATAACAAAATGGACACTCTTTTTAAGAAGAAAGTCCAAAGCCACTCCGTGCCAAGTCATAATTCTAGTTACCTGAGATAAAACATGCTAAAAAGTCAACACAAAGGTTGAGTGAATCCATAACGTTTAAAGTTATAATCAGTTTGAACACAAGTTAAGTAAAAAGAATTCAGTTATATCACAGTTTGGTATATTGCACTAAGCCTCATGACACGCAATGCGTTAACAGTTTCCAGGTTTTACCAATATAATTAAATGAAAGTAATCTTGCCCCCGAGTAGGAGTCTACCAAAAACTCTTTATAGATTTCAAATATAATGCATTTGTCTATCCGGCTACCACTAAGGATATCCATCCGGCTAGTACAAATGGGTCGTCAGGCCAATAGATCTATTCACTATATTCGCGCTCACCCAGCAGGTGACTAATGGTGCATGATATGAGGGATTTTTTAAAATATATAGGCAACAGTTAACTTAGGCAATAACAATCAGGAAAGCATACAGGAAAATACTTGTGTTCGGTTTAGTAGCATGTATCTCCCCACAAATTTGGAAAACGTATAAAGAAAAGTGGGACTATGAACTCACCTTGACAGTCTGGATGGAAAACAAAGTTAAACAGAGTTGATAAACGTCTCCAGCATGCAACCTCGTTTGGTATGTCAAGTTTCAGTAATCGTATTCCAATATATATATAAGTTTTTAAATGTTCGTTTCGTAACGTTTTGGTTGACGGTTAAATGTTTAATTGAGACAACATGAAGTCTCTTCAAAAGTTGGATAGGATTTTATCTTATTTCATATTTTATGTTTTTTTTTGTTTGTTCGTTAAATATTTCTTGTTTGTTTGTTATCGAAATAAACGTATTTCGTTTATTAAAGTTTTCTATAATAAATATATTTAAGAATATATTTCTAATAATAATAATAATTGTATAAAGTTACGCTTTTTGACCCTATAGTTTCATATATTGATAGTTTATACCTCTGAACTTTCGTAAAACGACAATTTTTATCCCTCAACTTTTATAAAATTACAATTTTTACCCTTCAACTATGATGAAATGACAGTTTCTACCTTACAGTTTCAAAAATGACACTTTTTACCCCTAAACTGCAGATCGACATCCATTTAAGTCCAACTTATAAAACTAATTAGAGTTTTGACAAAAATTACCCTCAAAGCATTTTTAGCGTTTAACCCGTAGTCCTTATTTCAATAAAACGCGTTATAAGTTACGGAAAAAAGGCGCGACTTTTTCGACTCCTTTATACACTTTATTATCAACTTATCAACACCTTATTTACAGCTTATGGGCTTATGATATGAGCTTATGAGCATCGAAATAATTTATATATATGCGTATAAAACAGTTTGCGAGGGGACAAAATGGGACTCGAATAACTTTGTGACCGTTCAATCTTTTTACGACGTTCTTTTTCCTATAGTTAGCTAGCTGGGTGGTCTTAATTGTGGCCAAATTTCAGAATTTTTGAAGGTCATTAGGGGGTCGAAACAAGGGTCCAAAGTTGGGGGTCTGGGGCTGTTTTGCAACAGGAAGGGAAGAGAAGAAACTGATTTGTGTTTTTGATTTTTAATGGTTATAACTAATTTTTAATGCATATTAACATGGTCATAATCATATTTAATCCATCTCTAGTGTGTTTTAAGGTTTCTCGATTTGTATTGTAAGATAAATATTAAGGGGCGTTTGGTTTTTGTTCGACAAAGAGAAAAAGAAAAGGGAAACATAAATTTTAAACCTAGCTTGATATTAGAGATTATCTAGTGAGGTTTTTAAGAGTGTTTAAAGTATATGAAAGGAATGAAAAAGGGTTTGATATGCTTACTTGTATACTTAGTCGATTATGGGAAATATTTGGCGAAAGGGTTTGGAAATCAAACACCAAGAGTTCTCCTACTTCCAATTCTTCTTAGGACCTTTCTTTAACTTATTGTTGATATAAATAATGCCTAAAAACATTATTAATACTTCTTGATATCTCTATGTTTTGATAATCACAAAATATAAACTCATTAAACATAAACTTATTAAATAAACTAGTATTTAGTTGTAAATATTCATTTCTACAAATTAATCACTCAAGGTATGAATAAACAAATGCATAATGCATTATATGATCAAAGGAACATTTTCTTAAACACTAGATTTTTTATAAAATGTCACAAACATTTTATATCTTTTAGAAAAACATTTTTGGTAATTAATAAAAAGGTTTAATCCATTATAAATTTATGAATTCAAATTTTCAACCAAAAATGGCAAAAATGTTCCAGAAAAACCTTCCCCAGAAATAGACAAATCTGAGCAACGTTCGGGTTGGGCGGCCCCCTTAATTATACAAGCGGCCCCCTTAAAATTAAGGGGACCGCCCCGCTCCAGTAGGCCTCAGATTTGCCTATAAATATTGGTTCATCTCTGGACTTTTTCCTCACCTTTTGCACCCCAAACCTTCTGTTCTAAATCTCCTATAATCCTTGTAAATCCTTTCTAAAATCCTTTGATCATATTCTCTTAAGCATTGGTTTCCAAGTGATCCAAGCTTCTACCACCCAAGTGCAAAAGAAGAATACTCCTTCAACCACTAGAGAAGAAGTATTGCAACTTAGTATCATCTTGCTATCTAAGTTGTTTGTGTAATCATTCATTCATTTGTGTATAAGTTGTGTATATTTGTTAGATAGGTGTGAACATAATTGATTAGGCTAGATTAGTGTGTAAGTAGTCAAGTTGTGAAGAAGTGAAGGTGTGTAAGTAGTGAAGGTGTGAAGAAGAAGAAGAACATACAAGTAGTGCTAGGTAGTGAAGTAGGTGTGAAGCTATTGTGAAGAAGGTGTGAAGTCGTGAAGAAGTTGTGAAGAAGGTGTGTAGTTGTAGTAAAGAAGTTGTGAAGAAGTCGTGAAGAAGTCGTGAAGAAGTCGTGAAGAAGAAGTTGTGAAGTAGTTGTGATTTAAGTTGTGAGATTGGTTCTAGCTACGATTAGAACTCGACATCTAGCTTTGTGTCGTTAAACCGGTGTAAGGTTTTCTCCGCCATAAGGGAGCTTGTTGACATAGTGAAGAAAACTCTCGAGTTTGGTGCTCGGGGAGTGGAGTAGGGCAAGGAAGGTGTCCTTGTAGCCGAACCACTATAAATCTCTTGTCTCTCGGTTAGATCTTTCCATCTCCATCTTGCATTTCATTTCATTACTTTATTTGCATTGTTAATTTAGATTTATTTATATTTGTTCATATTGTTCAAGAGTTGAGTTCACATAAATTCGAATCTAAGTTTTTATAAGTAAATAAAGTTTTCATAATAAAATTAAAAAGACGTAAAACTATTCAACCCCCCTTCTAGTTTTCCACAATTGGTATCAGAGAGCCAGGTCAAACAAGATTTTTAAAATATATTGTATTTTAAAACTTGAATCGATCTATGGAATCGGAAAAATATTTAGAAGGGCAATCTATGCAAAGACCACCGCTATTTGAAAGTGATGGTTTTCTTTATTGGAAAAATAGATTCGAAATTTATGTGACATTAAAAGATCTTGATCTTTGGCATGTTATTACCTATGGTGATTTCCCCCCCTATTCAAAATAATCCTTTAATTAAAAGTGATGAAATTGTACCTTTTGAAAAACAAAATGATGATTTAAAAAAGAAACTAGCTAAAAATAATGAGGAAAAAATGGTTATTTATAATGCGTTACCACGTAAAGAATACGAAAGGATCTTTATGTGTGAAACCGCAAAAGAAATTTGGAACTCCTTACTAATAACTCACCAAGGTAATAGTCAAGTCAAAGATAATAAAATAGATCTTCTTGTTCAACAATATGAACAATTTACGATTCCGGAAGAGGAATCAATAGATAATGCTTTTGCTAGGTTTAACACTATCATCACAAGTTTAAAAGCACTTGATGAGAATTTTTCTAGTAAGAATTTTGTTAGAAAATTTCTTAGGGCTCTTCATCCAAAATGGCGGGCTAAGGTTACGGCGATTGAAGAATCGAAGAACTTGTCAACTCTTCAACTTGACGAGTTGATCGGCAACTTGAAAGTCTACGAAGCAATAATAAAGAAAGACTCCGAGATGGGAAAAGGAAAAAGAGACGAAAGCAAGTCAATTGCATTGAAATTTAGGAAGGAATCTAGTGAAGAGGATAGCTCAACCTCCGAGAGTGATAACAAAGAATATGCTATGGTCGTAAGAGAGTTCAAGAAATTTCTAAAGAGACGAGGAAGATTCACAAGACAACCACGAGATGAAAGAAGATCGCTTCAAAGAAATAGGAATGATAACTACGGAAAAAGAAAGTGCTTTAGATGTGGAAGCCCAAACCATCTCATTGGCGAATGTCCAAAGCCACCGGGTTATGATTACCAAAACGCCTTTGTTAGTGGAGCATGGAGTGATAGCGACAAAGACGAAGCGGACAAAGCTAACGACGAAAAATGTCTTATGGCAAAGACATCAAATGAGGTACTTTCCGAAATCCAAATACTTTAGTGACAAAAATCAATCATTAGACGAAAAAGACCTAGATAATGAATATAATAGGTTATGCAAATTAGGTCAAAAAGTCATGGCTAAAAATAAATCACTAAAACATATTAATAATCGATTAGAAAATGAAGTACTCGAATTAAAAATTAAACTACAACATTTAGAAAAAGGAAAAGAAGTTTTTATAGAATGTAAAACATGTCTAGAGGTCAAAAATGAAAAAGAAAAACTTAAAGATGAAATTTCCAAACTTGACAAGTTTAAAAATAGTAGTAACTCACTTAAGAAAATAATAAGTGGTCAAAGAACTTCGGGAGATAAAACCGGTCTAGGATTCAACTCAAATAATGTTTCAACTAGTGAAAATAAAAATGTAAAGTTTGAATGTCAATCTAGTAAACAAAAACCATTATAGTCAAAACCTAAGTATATACTTATAAAAGATAGAAAAATACCTATTGCGAGTGATGAGGAAGTAAAAAGTTTTTATAAACCATCATTAAAAGCCAAAACCGGATTTTCTAAACCGAAATTAAGATCTAAAACTCCACCTCCAAATAGACCAAATAATCCTCATCCTCGGTCTAAAACCCCTCAATCTAGAAGAAATCAAGGTAGACAAAACTTTCCTAATAATAATAATCACCCAATGTGGAATTATTCACTTCAACCAAGTTTCAACCCTTGGGGAATACTTTCACCATACATGCAAATGCAAACCATGTTTGGTTCAAACAATTTTGGACAAATGAGTCAATGGGGACCAAGTGGCTAAATCATCACTCATTGAATAATTCGGAAACTCATCTATGATTGGCTTCTATAAGTCAATATATCACCTTGAAGTATTTGAAGAAAAGCTGGACATAAGGTACGTTCTCTCTTTAAATTTCATGAGTAGTTACTTCATACATATAGTCTTATTAATCATTGCCTTAGGATATGCTTAGTTTGATAGGTTGCATTGCATTCACACCTTTAGTTATATCTGTTTTATGATTTAATAAACTAGAAACCCTTTAGTTAGCCCCCTAAGTATTAAATGAAGTATTCACTGTCGAACTCATTTAGCCTTCTCAAATTTAAAATGGAAATCTTCTATGTCCACTATTAGAAAACTCATGGTAATGAAGTGAAATGAGTTAAGTGGATTAATCATTAACATGGAAGTAAGATTAGATTTCTCGCGTTAGAAAACTATGGATGAAACAAGCTCTCGTAGAATATGGCATCAAGTTAGATAAGTGTGCGACAACAAAGGAGCTATAGATATTAGGTTATATCCCATTCAACACTCTCGCGTCAAACATATAGAATTTCGTCATCACTTCCTTATGACCATAGGATATGTAGAAAAGGGTAGCATGTGACAATAGCCTTAACCAATTCCCTTGAGCATGAGATCTTTAACACCCATTTTTAAAATCTAGGATTAATGGTAGTTGTTGTCAAAAATCTAGTATCTTTAAAAATATATAAAAAAACTTCACATTTTGGAAAAATAATTTTTTTTAAATGACTATTTCACTTTTCTATTAACATGTTTTACTATCTCATTTTTCTTCTTTATCTATGTCCATAATTCTATTTTGATCAAAGTCAAAGATTGGGAATTTCTTTTTACCCATTTTCATAAACACATTTTTCAAATAAAACCCAATCTATTTTATTCAAATAACTTTCACGTCTACATAAAAACCCACTTTCAAACATTGTTGAATAATGCTAAAAACATTTCTTTAAATCATGCATGGTGATCTCAGATTTGTCATCTATATTTATGTACATGACATTTATAAGTGAACTAAGTCAAATCAAGCGGACCATGGTTTGTCTATTAAGATTTTGTTTGTAACAAGTCTAGAAGTCCATGCTATCTTAAGTTCCCATTTATTGCACATAGGCACACATTAGAATCCATCTAATAGTTCATTAATCTTCCCACTTAGTTATAATTTAGAAAATACTTGGTGTAGTTTATTGTTTCCTAGTCCATATATATTACTTGCTTGATGAGTATGTTTACATGCTAGATGAAATTACTTGTTTCCTTAATCTCTTTAATTAACATGTTTTGCATAGATATCTATTACATGCTTAATTGCCTCAAAGAGTTGGACTTGCTTGAAACTAAACCCAAAAACACAACCCTTTCTACAATTTTCTGCCAAAAACCCATTTCCAGTAATCTGGAAACCACCAGATGGGCGGCCCCCTTAAATCATAAGGCGGCCCCCTTAATGTTTATTTAAGGGGACCGGCCATCTGATGGTCGAAGGTGCTGTCTCCTTTCTAATTTTTAGCCCATTTCATCCTACACTTCCCAAAATTCACTTCCAATCCATCCAACAAATTATCCATTCCTTAATCCCATCAATCCTACACTATAAACACTCCCATTCCTCATAACCTTCCATCATCTCATCACGCCATCTCCCATCAAACCAAAGCCAAAAACCTCAAGGTTAGCAAGGATGACCGAAAAACCCGAAGAAAACCAAACCCCCGAAACAAGTCCATCTCAACAAATGATGTGGCTAAACAACCGACACCTCCACCCACATTTGTTCCCAACTATACTCCCAATCCTCAAGCTCATTCCAATGAACCCTTTCACAAACCTCATCATAATAACCAATCACCCATATTTACTCCCAAACATACCCATTCATCTCTTCCATATGATTCATATGAAGAGCATGATCAATCCCTAAACAATTATTCCAATCTCATTCACAACACCTCACATCTTATTCAACCTACCAATGTACCATCCAAAACACTCACCACTCTTAGAATATCCCCTTCTTCCATATCTCCATCCTCATCCACTCATAATTACCCAAGCTCACAAATGTCTCCACCACCAAGAGTATCACCACCACCTCCTACCAACTCACATGTTACTCCTATGTTACATGTTCAAACATCCATCCCAGATAACAACCATACTCCACCATCATCACCTTTCTAAACCATCTTCCAAACACTTGAAGTTCATTGAAGAACTTAAAGAAGCCCATGAGCTTTGTGCTCTTCTTGCCTTACACCTTGCTCAATTGGATCAACTCCCTTCTAGTCCTCCTTCATCACAAAATAACCTCAACCTCCACCTTCGTTCCAAACTACACATCTCAACCTTAAACCAACCTCATTGAAACCTTTCAAAACCCTCATCATATTGGTCAAACATCCAACTTTACTTCCAACTACACACCCCAATTTCTTCCACTTCCACCAAATGACCAAATCCACATTCCCAACCAAATCCATGACCGTAGTGATCTCCTTGCTATGCACCTTGCAACAAGGGCCAACCTCCATCCTCCATCCTCACCCTACTCAAATTGCTCACCTCACCCTCACAATTTGAATCAAGTTGATAATTATGTCAATTATTGTCCTTGTTGTGTCCTTCTCCAAAGACAAATCATTGCCTTAAATAAAAATTTCACTTGTATTGAGTATCTTCTTACTAGATCTCATCCAACATCTCCACTTGAGTGAAGATATTTCTTGGATCAAATATCTACTCACTCGTCCTCATCCTATTCCTTCTCTAAACCGATATAACATCGTTAGATCCACTCCATCCGCTCCATTTCCCTCACCATCAAATAACTAAATACTATTCACATGCTTTCCGCTCCAAACTCTCCACCTCCAAAAATATACCTCTATTAATCTAACATCCTTACCCTCACTCAACCAATTCCATTCCAAACACTGTACCATCAACCATCTAAGCATAACTGTATGCTTATTTTCCAAGCTTTCGTGTCGCAAGCAAGTCCGAAAGCTCTCTTTGGTAATTTAGGACCTTTTTCTTGTTATATGTTTCAAGCATACTAATTAATGTCTTGCTATATGTTCTTAATATTTGTTTGCCATGATTGTTGTTTTTATATTCCATATTTTGCTACATGTATGCTTGTGCTTCTAATATTTTTCTTGCAAGTATTCCATATCTCGATTCCTTGATGCCCTCAAACGAGGGGGAGCACACATCAAGGGGGAGTTCTCGTTCCGACAAATTTTATATCTAAAACTTGTCGGCATAAACTTTTTTATTCTACAAAAAGGGGGAGAAGTGAATATAAACTCACTAAATACTTGCCCAAAAATAATGTTTTGGATTTAATGAGTTTAAGTTTTGTAATCATCAAAAAGGGGGAGATTGTTGATATAAATAATGCCTAAAAACATTATTAATACTTCTTGATATCTCTATGTTTTGATAATCACAAAATATAAACTCATTAAACATAAACTTATTAAATAAACAAGTATTTAGTTGTAAATATTCATTTCTACAAATTAATCACTCAAGGTATGAATAAACAAATGCTTAATGCATTATATGATCAAAGGAACATTTTCTTAAACACTAGATTTTTTATAAAATGTCACAAACATTTTATATCTTTTAGAAAAACATTTTTGGTAATTAATAAAAAGGTTTAATCCATTGTAAATTTATGAATTCAAATTTTCAACCAAAAATGGCAAAAATGTTACAGAAAAACCTTCCCCAGAAAAAGATAAATCTGAGCAACGTTCGGGTTGGGCGGCCCCCTTAATTATACAAGGCGGCCCCCTTAAAATTAAGGGGACCGCCCCGCTATTTAAGGGGACCGCCCCGCTCCAGTAGGCCTCAGATTTGCCTATAAATACTGGTTCATCTCTGGACTTTTTCCTCACCTTTTTCACCCCAAACCTTCTGTTCTAAATCTCCTCTAATCCTTGTAAATCCTTTCTAAAATCCTTTGATCATATTCTCTTAAGTATTGGTTTCCAAGTGATCCAAGCTTCTACCACCCAAGTGCAAAAGAAGAATACTCCTTCAACCACTAGAGAAGAAGTATTACAACTTAGTATCATCTTGCTATCTAAGTTGTTTGTGTAATCATTCATTCATTTGTGTATAAGTTGTGTATATTTGTTAGAGAGGTGTGAACATAATTGATTAGGCTAGATTAGTGTGTAAGTAGTCAAGTTGTGAAGAAGTGAAGGTGTGTAAGTAGTGAAGGTGTGAAGAAGAAGAAGAACATACAAGTAGTGCTAGGTAGTGAAGTAGGTGTGAAGCTATTGTGAAGAAGGTGTGAAGTCGTGAAGAAGTTGTGAAGAAGGTGTGTAGTTGTAGTAAAGAAGTTGTGAAGAAGTCGTGAAGAAGTCATGAAGAAGAAGTTGTGAATTAGTTGTGATTTAAGTTGTGAGATTGGTTCTAGCTACGATTAGAACTCGACATCTAGCTTTGTGTCGTTAAACCGGTGTAAGCGAAAGTTGTGTAAGGTTTTCTCCGCCATAAGGGAGCTTGTTGACATAGTGAAGAAAACTCTCGAGTTTGGTGCTCGGGGAGTGGAGTAGGGCAAGGAAGGTGTCCTTGTAGCCGAAACACTATAAATCTCTTGTCTCTCGGTTAGATCTTTCCATCTATATCTTGCATTTCATTTCATTACTTTATTTGCATTGTTAATTTAGATTTATTTATATTTGTTTATATTGTTCAAGAGTTGAGTTCACATAAATTCGAATCTAAGTTTTTATAAGTAAATAAAGTTTTCATAATAAAATTAAAAAGACGTAAAACTATTCAACCCCCCCCCCCTTCTAGTTTTCCACACTTATATTCAGCTGTTTTGATCAAAGGTTAGGGGAGTGTGGCTATTTTGAGGCAGGATTGAATTTTGGTGGTGAAGAAAATAAAGAGTTTTGGGTCGTTTTATACAGAAGGGAGTTTCTAGGGTTTTTCATTGTTTAAGGTCACTTGGTAGGGAGAGGAGGGGACATGATGAGGTAGGTTATTGAAGCTTGTGTGGTGTTGAGGAAGGTGGCGTGATGTTTATGGAGGAGGGGTGATGTGGTTCGACCTAGAACAATAGAATTTACCTACTTGGTTTAACTTAGAGGAGACATGGGTATGTGGATGATTTTGGAACATGGAAGAGAATATTGTGGTGTTGCTTTGGTTTAAGTATAGTATTAGTTTGGTTAGTGATTATCTAGAATCGAACTAAGGAAATAATAGGTAGGTCGAATGGCTTTGTTGGGTGGTACATGAGCTATAGGGTGTAATACATAAGGTTTAGGAGAAGTAACTAGGTAGGTTTAGGTTTTTGTTTAAGTATTTGTTAAGTAGAAAATTAATTAGGTTTTATATATTTATTTATATGTCGAATTTATAGAAGAAGAAAAAGAAAATGATTTGTGCTTAAGAGGGTTGTACTATAGGCTTAATAGAGTTGTACTATGGTTTATGACATAAGAAAAATATGTTTTTAATGTTTTCTTAAGTTATATTAATTATATGTTGATTTTATTAGGTTTTAAAAGTATATAAATGTGATTTTTAGTTTCTATGCATTAGACACTTGTACACTAGGTTTAGAGACTTGTACTTATAATTAGTGAGTTTAAGAAATTTATTTTTTAGGGTTTGTGCATAAAATACTTGGACAATGAGCTTTAAAATAAATACATTTAGGGTTAAAAAATAGGATTTTTATTAATATTTAGCTTTTATGCATAAATGACTTGTACCTTGGCTTGAAAGACTTGTACACTTATATTTTGTAAAAATCTTTTATATATTAATTAGGATTTGTGAATTTAGTACATAAAATCATAGTTTAATGAAATTAGGGTTTGTACCGGGAGTTAAAGTGGATTTAGGGTTTTTGTGCTTTACTAACTTGTACATTGGTTTAAATGAGTTGTACGTGAGTATTTTAGGGTTTAGTTATCCTTAATTGTTGTTATAATAATTTAGGGTTTCGTAGAAACTTTAATAGTTAAAAAATATTTAGTTTAAACGTACGTTAACGAATTAACGTAAAGTGGCAAATGAGATTTCGTAACGTTTTATACTTGACATATGAAAATGTTTATATGAATAAACATCAGGTAAGTTGAGGTTGGTCTGCATGCGAGCACGTTTATCGAGGATGTAAGTTACGTCACATTAGATAGTAGTTAAGAACGAATAATAAAAAAAATATATGTAGAAAAATGATAGGTATTCTTTATTTAGAATATATAATAGTTTATTACGAGGTGAAATTTTCGCAGTGGTTACATGATCCCTCAAGTGCACTAAATTTTCCAACAATCCTCCCCAAATTTAGTACACTTCCTTCCTTTGCATGAAAAAATAAAACATTAAAAAAAACATGCGCATAAATGAAAATATCCTGAGGATTGAATTTCCATCTTATACATTACACGTTCAAATATTCGAGAATCAGGGTGTTCTAAGAATTGAACCCTTCAACCCTTATGAATACCTGAAGATAAAATACACACAAGTTTTCAAACACTTAAACGCTCCTGACACTATACAAGCCATGTGTCCATATCCAATTCATAAATGTTGTAAGAGACAAAAGTCCAAAGCTCCCTGAAGCGGCAAAACTTCAACATTCACATAGGTGGTTCCTTTTTATTCATGCTCCTGCCAAGCACTTTTTCAAAGAAATTAACCATTAAAAAGTAAATACTTCATCCTCCTTTCCAGCAGGTTTCGAATACAACCTTGGGATGATTGTAAAACATGTGCTCTAGTCCATTGAATGTCCAGATTTCCACATTGAACTCAGCTTCCAAGTTTCCAGGAGGGAGTTGGGTGTCTTAGCATTTAGTGACTAAGTTGGACTTTAAACCCATCCCTTTAGCAGACTTTATAACCAAGTCTCTAGCCAATCCCTTCATCAAGTGATCAGCTAAGTTTTGTTGAGATCTAACAAACTCTATAGATACCACCCCATTCATGATAAGCTCACGAATCATGCTATGCCTGACACCTAGGTGTCTAGACTTACCATTGTACATTTGGCTATAAGCCTTTGCCAATGTAGCAGCACTATCACAACGGATAAAAATAGGTGCCATAGGTTTAGGCCACAGTGGAATCTCAAGAATCGAGTTTTTCAACCATTCAGCCTCTTTACCAGCAGCTGCTAAAGCCACAAATTCAGATTCCATTGTTGAACTGGTGATGCAAGTTTGCTTCTTGGATGCCCAAGAAATTGCACCTCCACCAAGTAGGAATACCCAGCCACTGGTAGACGAATTGTCTTCAGTGTTATTGATCCAACTTGCATCAGTGTATCCTTCTAATACTGAAGGATAGCCAGTATATGAAAGACTATAATCCATAGTTCTCTTCAAATACTTCAGTACCCTCTGAATTGCTTGCCAGTGCTGAGCACTAGGATTACTAGTATACCTACTCAGTTTCCCACTGAAAAAGCAATATCAGGTCTTGTACAAATCATGGCATACATTAGGCAGCCAATCACCTTAGAATACTCAAGTTGAGATACATCCTTGCCAGTATTAGGCATCAGCTTCTCAGTTGTATCCATAGGTGTACTCACTGGAGTACAATCAGGGTGGTTGAATTTCCTCAGTACCTTCTCAATATAATGAGACTGAGTGATAGAAATTCCCTTACTCTCATGTTTGATCCTTATACCAAGGATAACATCAGCCTCCCCCATGTCCTTCATGGAGAAGCTTGATGAAAAAAATTCCTTTGTTAGGTCAACCTGATTTTGGTCAGTGCCAAAGATCAGCATGTCATCAACATATAGACAAATGATGACTCCTTTACCAGATTCATCAAATTTGCTATATACACATTTGTCAGACTGTTTAAATAAATAACCACTAGACAAAACCACTTCATCAAATTTTTGATGCCATTGCTTAGGTGTCTGTTTTAGTCCATAGAGAGACTTAATCAGTTTACACACCTTGTTTTCATTGCCAGACATGATGAAGCCCTGAGGTTGGTTCATATAAACCTCCTCATCCAATTCACCATTCAAGAAAGTTGTTTTCACATCCATCTAATGAATAATCAGATTGTGAATCGATGCCAAAGCAATCAGCAATCTTATGGTACTGATACTTGCCACAGGGGCATACGTATCAAAATAGTCTATCCCTGACTTTTGTTTAAAGCCCTGAATGACTAGTCTATCCTTGAACTTTTCAATAGTTCCATCTACCTTCATTTTCCTTTTGAAAATCCATTTGCAACCTAAAGGTTTGCAACCAGGTGGTAGATCAGCCAACACCCAAGTGTTGTTGCCCATGATGGAGTCCATCTCATCATTTATTGCTTCTTTCCAGAAAGCAACATCCTGGGACTTCATTGCTTCATCAAATGTTTTGGGGTCATCCTCAACATTAAAGCAATAGGAGTGTTGGTCAGAGACCTCATCCATTGTACCTTGAATTAAGTATAATTGAAACTCAGGTCCAAATGACTTGGGAGTCCTAATCCTTTTGCTCTTTCTGAGCTCACGTTCAGGTTGTTGAACCACAACCTCACCAGGGACCTCATCAGAGACCTCTGATACACCAATGTCATCAGTTCCATTAGGAATCCTCTGACTTGGTCTAGGGACTGATGAGAATCTATTCTCATAAAAGAATGCATCCTTTGATTCAATTATTGAGTTAATTGAAACATATTCATTAGGTTCAATAACATAGAACCTATATGCCTCTTTCACCCAAAGTTTTCAGCTTTGGATCAGGGAGTCTTACAACTGCCCTACAACCCCAGACCCTGAGATAGTTCAGGTTGGGTTTCATTTTAGTCCAGAGTTCATAAGGGGTAACTTTTTCCTTTTTTTGGGAACCCTATTTAATAAATAGCAAGCTGTTAACATAGCTTCACCCCAGAACCCTTGACTCAGCCCTGAATAGGACAACATGGAATTAACCATCTCCTTCAGCACTCTGTTTTTCCTTTCAGAGATACCATTTTGCTGAGGAGTATAGGGAGCAGTCATTTCATGGATTATACCAACAGACTGAAAATACAGAGTATCCATGTACTCACCTCCCCTATCAGCCCTTAATCTTTTGATCAAGGACCCAAGTTGTAATTCAACTTCATTTTTAAATACTTTGAATTTATCTAATGCTTCATCCTTAGTATGTAACGGATAGACGTAACAAAACCTAGAAGCATCATCAATAAATGTCACAAAGTACTTCTTATTCCCCAAAGAGGGAGTGGCATGCAAATCACACAGGTCACTGTGTATTAGCTCCAAGAGCTCAGTCTCATGTTTTACACCCTGAAAAGGTTTCTTAGTTATTTTGGTCAACATGCAAGTCTTACACTTTTCAGTGTCCATGTCAAATGTTTGGATTAACCCATCCTTAGACATATCTTGCATCCTTTTGTATTGTACATGGCCAAGTCTAGCATGCCAGAGGGTAGAGTCATTCAATTTAGAGGTTGACATAAAGGCTGAATTAACAATATCAGTGACAATATTAAGCCTGAACATTTGATTACACAAATAGCCAAAACCAATAAACACACCATGTTTAGACAAAACAAACTTATCAGATTCAATAACTTGTTTAAAACCATGATTATTCAAAACACTACTTGAAACCAAGTTTTTCCTTATATTAGGAACATGAATAACATTAAACAAAGTTACAATCTTTCCAGAACTAAAACTAAGATCTACACAACCACGACCATGCACCAGGGCTGTTAACTCATTTCCTATGTGAAGAATAGAACCATCATTCAGTGACTCGTAAGTCTTGAACCAGCGTCTATCTTTGCACACATGAACAGTTGCTCCAGAGTCAACCCACCACGCAACATCATCATCCTGCACATAGTTAGATTCAGATACATATGTAACATAATAAATCTGAAAGGATTTATTAAACATATTATGACCTTTAAGTGAGTTGGCAGAACCACCACTCCCTGAACCACTAGAGCCTAAACTATTGGCTTTACCACCAACCTTAACACCTTTGAAATACCTTTTAATGTGACAAGTTTTGCCACATTTCCAACAAGTAGGTGTTGCCTTCTTGTTAGGGTCAGCCCTTGTGTTATCATGATGTTTACGTTTGCCCTTGTTGTCATTGTACCTGGTGGAGTTGTTATGTTCCACCATATTGACAACAGATGCACCAGTAGCATTGCTACTCTTTGGCTTGTCACTGTCCTACGCCCTGAGGGATTCCTCAATACGCAGATGACTGCCCAACTAAACAAGAGTCAATTCTTCCATCCTATGTTTCATGGTATGCTTGAAATCTTTCCAAGAAGGATGTTGTAACACCCGTATCCCGGATACAAATAGGCCCCACCCTAGATGGAATTGACTAAGATTTAATGTGATTGGCCAGTCAACGAATGTTGCGTTGTGTTCAAACCCGATAGTCAACCTAATAGTCAACAAATGAGTTATATGGTTATGAAAGTGTTATGTGGCACAATTAGAAAGGGAATGGACTTCAAGGACCTAAGTTTCCATTGTGGTAAATGTGTTATAAGTTAGTTGTGGCTAAAGTAGAAGGAAAGAGACTAGAAGGACCATTCTTGCCATAAGCCCAAACTTGTGTCTAGCTAATTATATCCAAGGAATTCTAG
Source organism: Artemisia tridentata subsp. tridentata (assembly GCA_021014915.2). Classification (NCBI taxonomy): domain Eukaryota; kingdom Viridiplantae; phylum Streptophyta; class Magnoliopsida; order Asterales; family Asteraceae; genus Artemisia; species Artemisia tridentata. The sequence goes on from CP139505.1 coordinate 372,212,469, forward strand.
AGAATTCCACCATTTTCTTGGGTGTTTGTGTGGTCCGGATATTATAGGGGATGAGGGAAAGAAAATGATAGGGATGACTAATCCATGAAAGGATTAAGGTTCCATAACCAAAGATTAAGTCATAGCAATGATCATCCCATGTAAGTAACTTTCTATCTTGACCTTAGTAAGTTATAGATTGTAAGGAAAGTGGGATATCATCATATGATCTAGGTGTGATCATATGATGATTTAGTAAGAAAGATGAGTATGTTTAATGGGTTATGTAAACCCTTAATTATGGTATTGATTGTCATGTTGTTAGGTCTTGATAATTAAGAAGAATGATAATGATGGTTAGAGGTTGATGATGATGGTGATGTTGATTCTATGCTTAGCTTTGGAAGCTAAGGTAAGTAACTTGGTTACTATGTGCTTAATATGAAAGTTGTTATAATATGTGATTATGAATGTTGTGTTAAGAATGGTTATAGATGCTTAGAGGGAGTGACTAACTTAGAGAATTGTTTAATGGGATGTTATAGAACTAATCTTTGGATTTGGGAGAATTAAGGTATGTATTAAATGCCTTATGTGTTATGTGGTATAGTTATGTGTTAATGAGTTGTGTTCATGATGCATATGTGATGATGGAAGTATTAATCATGTAATAGCCATTTACTTACTAAGCGTTATCGCTTACTGTTATAGTTACCATGTTTTGTAGGTTCATGTATAATGGAGATGTGATGGCTTGGATTATGGATTACGGATTGGTTATGCGTATGTCAGAAGGATTGAGTAAGAAAGTAGAGCTACATAGAATACCGAGCTCAAGTCAAGGTTGTACCCCCGAGAGTCTTTTTATGATTTGTAAAGTGTATGTCAAGGTCGTTGTAATGCTTTGGTGGTCAAACGGTGTGTCAAAGTGTGTTTGATGTGTTATAGTCAAAGTTAAAGGGGTGTTTGGCATAAGCGTGATTCTACCCATTTTGGGTTGTAAGCGGGTTAAGTAATTATGAAACAAATTTAATATGTTAAGTTAATGATTTTGGTTAAGTTTGAGGTGATGTGGAAGTCGTATATGTCTTATGTCATGAAATGGGTTAAAACGGGGTTTGGTGCAAAACTCATCAACTTGTAAAGTACTATTTCGATGGTCAAACGGTAAATATTTTTGTATGGAAATGAGCCCAATGATATATTAAGTAAATCTGGAAGGTTTGGTGAAATATCGAGTTCGGGAGGTCGGGTTTTCAAGTACGGGACTTGGAAGTGGTTCTGGGAGGTCAGTAGCCTCCATCCGATCGGATGGAGGGTTCTGCCGATCGGTTGCATACCATCCGAATCAGATGCGGGAGCATGCCGATCGGATGGATGGTTTTCGACAGTTTTCGGCAATCTTTGAAAAATCATATATTTTGAACCGTAAGTCGTCACGAGTCATGCCACTCGGCGTTTCGAAGGTGATTGAGTCTAGTTTCATTTAAGAATAGTCTCATGGTCTGAATGTTTATGGATTTTTATAAATGGTCAAAAGAGTAACAGGATGTCCGTAAAATTGGGTCGTTTCCGCGTAAAGTTTTAAGTTTTCGGTTAAAAGCGGGCACGGGGTGTAACAAATTGGTATCAGAGCTTCGGTTTAAGTGAATTAGGTTTCCCTGTAGGTTTCCTAGACTTAAACCACTCGTAGTTGCGATGGACATAAGTTAAAGAAATACGGAAATGTAATAGCTAAGTTATAGAAAGTATTATGTGATGTGTTATATGAATTTAAGTTAAAAGCGTTGAACATGTTTTATAGTATTGATGTGTTTGTGATATAAGCCCATGGCGGACTAGATGTGTGTTAAGGTGAATGGATCACCGTACACTTTGGATAGTGTCAGTGATTATTATGTGATTATGTGAATGTGTGTTATAGTAGCGATTAGAAATATGAATGCTTATAGAAAGGTGAGATTAGAATTGCGTTATAGTAAGGAGTTATAGATGGTTAATGTAATGATGTTTGAACCGTGTGATATTGATGACCAACATATGGTCTCATTGTATTTAGTGGCTAATGGTTGGCCGTTAATGTGGTATTAGAGATGGGCTAATAGTAAGTTATAGTATGCGATGAATAAGCATGAATGTGTAATGATGAGAAGTGTGTTATAGTATGATGAGATGATGGCATAGTTGATTGACGCATTGTTATTAAGTGTCTAATATTATAAGGTTATAGAATGAGAATAAGGTATGTTGGTATGAGATGATGAAATATAGTATGATAGCATGTAATGATGATTTGAGAATGATATGTCTTAAATACTAATAACTAAAAAATGAAATGAGTTAAAGTATATGAGTAAGAATGTGATGATATGCGGTATGGTAAAACACGACGAGATTGTGTTAATGTTATAGAATGTGTATAAAGGATAGAAGGATGCTAAGGAGTGCGTTATAGAATAAACCTACGTAAGCTTTAATGAAAGTAAAATCGAGCAGACTAAAAGTATAATAGTAAAGATGTGAAAATGGTTAACGAGGGTTAAAGGATGAAAGTTATAGTAAGATGAGTAAACACATAAATGTGTAAATATGATAAGCAGGTTTCATATGGCCTATGAACTTGCCGTAATTATTAAATTAAAATGGATGTATTAAGATGTGTGTTAAAGTGTTAATAGCTTGGATCCAATGTGTTGTTACAGTGTGATGTTACAGGCAACTCGGGAAACGTTACAGTGATTGTTACAGAAATCCTACGGGATATGTTATAGTGATCCTACGGGATGTGTTATAGCCCGAGTTAGCAAGTGAATGTTACAGAAATCCTTTGAGATAAATTGATTTGCCTTCACCGGCAAAGATTGCCTACATCCTTGGCATGTGTAATAGTCCCTTCGGGGAAAATGTTAAAGTAAAATGGATCCAAGCTAGAAAATGGAAAACTTTAAATTATGAACGATAAATGTGGAATGATAAAAGTTGAAAGTTAAAGCGTGTAATAGATAGGTACGAGTGTTATGTCGGAAGTGTATAAGTAGGATGGTTTATGGTTTCTTTATTTAAATGGATTGTGACGCCTTTTCATTTGAATAAAGAAGTTATGAATCGCCGAACCATGAGTTCGTATTTCTTGATTTACATCGTTTAGGACGCCTCTCCATGTAAATGAGGAAGTATGAATGAGTGGGCTTATGTGTTCCCGACATGGCATGAGTAGGGTGAAGGGGTAGAAACGGAAGTCTAAAACTAGTTAGACGTCTAAGAAAATAAAATAGGAGGGATAGAGAGAGTTAAAATTTGGACCTTAGGTAAGAGTCGTTATGTAAAACCTACGTTTTAGGTGTCACAAACATAAGTTGGAACGATTATGAATGTTATAGCGATGTTATAGTATGCCTTGTGGCATGTCATGATGTTAGAAGGGACCACGGTGGTCATGAAGTGAATGGAAGTTATTAGATAGAAGTAGAGATAAACGAAACGTTATAGTAAGAATGTTAATGGAAGAATGGAATGGTTATAGTAAAATGACGTTATAGTATGCTGGATAGCATGACGTAATGTGAGTAAGAACTCTAGCGGTCGTAAAATTTATTAAATTTTTGAGAAACTAATAAAGAAGAATGAAGCGTTATAGTAAAAATGTTAAAGTAATTGTGATAAGGGTTACGGTAAAATGAGAAAATAATAGTAAAGAAGGTATGTTTGCCTAAGTGACATATGGTCCTTGACGTTAAATTTAGAATAGAGCTAGCGAGCATGTGGTGTAATAGTAATGGAATGGATTAAAAGTGATTTTGATTAAGTTAGAGATGTATCGGATGACATAGTAACCTTAATATAAGCCGTATGTTATCGAAATTAAACGAGAAGTAGTATGGATTATAAGTTTAGAATGTGTTATAGTATGCCTTGAATTGCAAGATCATCTAGATCGTTGCAATGAAATGACTAAGGATTCAAAGTATGAGAACAGGTGTATGTTGTGATTTAGTTTTGGACAGTAATGGATGAGAGATTTCGCGGACGAAATCTAAATAAGGGGGTAGAATTGTAACACCCGTATCCCGGATACAAATAGGCCCTACCCTAGATGGAATTGACTAAGGTTTAACGTGATTGACCAGTCAACGAATGTTGCGTTGTGGTCAAACCCGATAGTCAACCTAATAGTCAACAAATGAGTTATATGGTTATGAAAGTGTTGTGTGGCACAATTAGAAAGGGAATGGACTTCAAAGACCTAAGTTGCCATTGTGGTAAATGTGTTATAAGTTGGTTGTGGCTAACGTAGAAGGAAAGAGACTAGAAGGACCATTCTTGCCATAAGCCCAAACTTGTGTCTAGCTAATTATATCCAGGGAATTCTAGAGAATTCCACCATTTTCTTGGGTGTTTGTGTGGTCCGGATATTAGAGGGGAGGAGGGAAAGAAAATGATAGGGATGACTAATCCATGAAAGGATTAAGGTTCCATAACCAAAGATTAAGTCATAGAAATGATCATCCCATGTAAGTAACTTTCTATCTTGACCTTAGTAAGTTATAGATTGTTGGGAATTATATTTGAGTTGATAAGACAAAACATATGAAAGATGAAGGACTAAAGATGACAAAGGAAGAATTCGGCAACAAGATAAAGATCTTTTATATTTATAGAATATATCCTTTGTAACCCTAATGTTTCTAGTATATAAAGAAACACAGGGAATTAGAATAACATGTGTGTCAAAGATGTAAACACCAAAGGTGTGTGTGTGTGGGAACCTAGGCGTAGGGATTGGGAAAAACGCCTAGGGTTTAGTGGTTTAATTAGTGTTTTAGTTTAGAGAACATGTTCTACTTGATCAAGGTAGAACATGTTAATTAATTAGTGTGTTCTAGGCATCAAGTTACCACAATGGATGCCTAGGTTTGTAAGTTTGTTAGAGTAGAGATGATGATGAAGAAAAACCTTGTTTATGATATTGTTCTTATTCCGCTAAGTTATTGATCTTATGAACATTATCATTCCTAGATATAATATTAGACATAGTCTAAGAGCTACAACGATCTTATCATAGATTGTAAGGAAAGTGGGATATCATCATATGATCTAGGTGTGATCATATGATGATTTAGTAAGAAAGATGAGTATGTTTAATGGGTTATGTAAACCCTTAATTATGGTATTGATTGTCATGTTGTTAGGTCTTGATAATTAAGAAGAATGATAATGATGGTTAGAGGTTGATGATGATGGTGATGTTGATTCTATGCTTAGCTTTGAAAGCTAAGGTAAGTAACTTGGTTACTATGTGCTTAATATGAAAGTTGTTATAATATGTGATTATGAATGTTGTGTTAAGAATGGTTATAGATGCTTAGAGGGAGTGACTAACTTAGAGAATTGTTTAATGGGATGTTATAGAACTAATCTTTGGATTTGGGAGAATTAAGGTATGTATTAAATGCCTTATGTGTTATGTGTTATAGTTATGTGTTAATGAGTTGTGTTCATGATGCATATGTGATGATGGAAGTATTAATCATGTAATAGCCATTTACTTACTAAGCGTTATCGATTGTTGTTATAGTTACCATGTTTTGTAGGTTCATGTATAATGGAGATGTGATGGCTTGGATTATGGATTAAGGATTGGTTATACGTATGTTTGAAGGATTGAGTAAGAAAGTAGAGCTAGGTAGAATACCGAGCTCAAGTCAAGGTTGTACCCCCGAGAGTCTTTTTATGATTTGTAAAGTGTATGTCAAGGTCGTTGTAATGCTTTGGTGGTCAAACGGTGTGTCAAAGTGTGTTTGATGTGTTATAGTCAAAGTTAAAGGGGTGTTTGGCATAAGCGTGATTTTACCCATTTTGGGTTGTAAGCGGGTTAAGTAATTATGAAACAAATTTAATATGTTAAGTTAATGATTTTGGTTAAGTTTGAGGTGATGTGGAAGTCGTATGTGTCTTATGTCATGAAATGGGTCAAAACGGGTTTTGGTGCAAAACCCGTCAACTTGTAAAGTACTATTCCGAGGGTCAAACGGTAAATGTTTTTGTATGGAAATGAGCCCAATGATATATTAAGTAAATCTGGAAGGTTTGGTGAAATATCGAGTTCGGGAGGTCGGGTTTTCAAGTACGGGACTTGGAAGTGGTTCCGGGAGGTCAGTAGCCTTCATCCGATCGGATGGAGGGTTCTGCCGATCGGTTGCATCCCATCCGAATCGGATGCCGATCGGATGTATGGTTTTCGACAGTTTTCGGCAATCTTTGAAAAATCAAATATTTTGAACCGTAAGTCATCACGAGTCGTGCCACCCGGCGTTTCGAAGGAAATTTAGTATAGTTTCATTTAATAATAGTCTCATAATGGATTTTTATAAATGGTCAAAAGAGTAACAGGATGTCCGTAAAATTGGGTCGTTTTCGCGTAAAGTTTTAAGTTTTTGGTTAAAAGCGGGCACGGGGTGTAACAAATTGGTATCAGAGCTTCGGTTTAAGTGAATTCGGTTTCCCTGTAGGTTTCCTAGACTTAAACCACTCGTAGTTGCGATGGACATAAGTTAAAGAAATACGGAAATGTAATAGCTAAGTTATAGAAAGTATTATGTGATGTGTTATATGAATTTAAGTTAAAAGCGTTGAACATGTTTTATAGTATTGATGTGTTTGTGATATAAGCCCATGGCGGACTAGATGTGTTAAGGTGAATGGATCACCGTACACTTTGGATTGTGTCGGTGATTATTATGTGATTATGTGAATGCGTGTTATAGTAGCGATTAGAAATATGAATGCTTATAGAAAGGTGAGATTAGAATTGCGTTATAGTAAGGAGTTATAGATGGTTAATGTAATGATGTTTGAACCGTGTGATATTGATGACCAACATATGGTCTCATTGTATTTAGTGGCTAATGGTTGGCGGTTAATGTGGTATTAGAGATGGGCTAATAGTGAGTTATAGTATGCGATGAATAAGCATGAATGTGTAATGATGAGAAGTGTGTTATAGTATGATGAGATGATGGCATAGTTGATTGACGCATTGTTATTAAGTGTCTAATATTATAAGGTTATAGAATGGGAATAAGGTATGTTGGTATGAGATGATGAAATATAGTATGATAGCATGTAATGATGATTTGAGAATGATATGTCTTAAATACTAATAACTAAAAAATGAAATGAGTTAAAGTATATGAGTAAGAATGTGATGATATGCGGTATGGTAAAACACGACGAGATTGTGTTAATGTTATAGAATGTGTATAAAGGATAGAAGGATGCTAAGGAGTGTGTTATAGAATAAACCTACGTAAGCTTTAATGAAAGTAAAATCGAGCATACTAAAAGTGTAATAGTAAAGATGTGGAAATGGTTAATGAGGGTTAAAGGATGAAAGTTATAGTAAGATGAGTAAACACATAAATGTGTAAATATGATAAGCAGGTTTCATATGCCCTATGAACTCGCCATAATTATTAAATTAAAATGGATGTATTAAGATGTGTGTTAAAGTGTTAATAGCTTGGATCCAATGTGTTGTTACAGTGTGATGTTACAGGCAACTCGGGAAACGTTACAGTGATTGTTACAGAAATCCTACGGGATATGTTATAGTGATCCTACGGGATGTGTTATAGCCCGAGTTAGCAAGTGAATGTTACAGAAATCCTTCGGGATAAATTGATTTGCCTTCACCGGCAAAGATTGCCTACATCCTTGGCATGTGTAATAGTCCTTTCAGGGAAAATGTTAAAGTAAAATGGATCCAAGCTAGAAAATAGAAAAGTTTAAATTTTGAACGATAAATGTAGATTGATAAAAGTTGAAAGTTAAAGCGTGTAATAGATAGGTACGAGTGTTATGTCAGAAGTGTATAAGTAGGATGGTTTATGGTTTCTTTATTTAAATGGATTGTGACGCCTTTTCATTTAAATAAAGAATTTATGAATCGCCGAACCATGAGTTCGTATTTCTTGATTTACATCATTTGGGACGCCTCTCCATGTAAATGAGGAAGTATGAATGAGTGGGCTTATGTGTTCCCGACATGGCATGAGTAGGGTGAAGGGGTAGAAACGGGAGTCTAAAACTAGTTAGATGTCTAAGAAAATAAAATAGGAGGGATAGAGAGAGTTAAAATTTGGACCTTAAGTAAGAGTCGTTATGCAAAACCTACGTTTTAGGTGTCACAAACATAAGTTGGAATGATTATGAATGTTATAGCGATGTTATAGTATGCCTTGTGGCATGTCACGATGTTAGAAGGGACCACGGTGGTCATGAAGTGAATGGAAGTTATTAGATAGAAGTAGAGATAAACGAAACGTTATAGCAAGAATGTTAATGGAAGAATGGAATGGTTATAGTAAAACGTCGTTATAGTATGTTGTATAGCATGATGTAATGTGAGTAAGAACTCTAGCGATCGTAAAATTTATAAAATTTATGAGAAAGTAATAAAGAAGAATGAAGCGTTATAGTAAAAATATTAAAGTAAATGTGATAAGGGTTACGGTAAAATGAGAAAATACTAGTAAAGAAGGTATGTTTCGCCTAAGTGACATATGGTCCTTGACGTTAAATTTAGAATAGAGCTAGCGAGCATGTAATGTAATAGTAATGGAATGGATTAAAAGTGATTTCGATTAAGGTAGAGATGTCTCGGATGACATAGTAACCTTAGTATAAGCCGTATGTTATAGAAATTAAATGAGAAGTAGTATGGATTATAAGTTTAGAATGTGTTATAGTGTGCCTTGAATTGCAAGATCATCTAGATCGTTGCAATGAAATGACTAAGGATTCAAAGTATGAGATCAGGTGTATGTTGTGATTTAGTTTTGGACAGTAATGGACGAGAGATTTCGCGGACGAAATCTAAATCAGGGGGTAGAATTGTAACACACGTATCCCAGATACAAATAGTCCTCACCCTAGATGGAATTAACTAAGGTTTAACGTGATTGGCCAGTCAACGAATGTTGCGTTGTGGTCAAACCCGATAGTCAACCTAATAGTCAACAAATGAGTTATATGGTTATGAAAGTGTTATGTGGCACAATTAGAAAGGGAATGGACTTCAAAGACCTAAGTTGCCATTGTGGTAAATGTGTTATAAGTTGGTTGTGGCTAAAGTAGAAGGAAAGAGACTAGAAGGACCATTCTTTCCATAAGCCCAAACTTGTGTCTAGCTAATTATATCCAGGGAATTCTAGAGAATTCCACCATTTTCTTGGGTGTTTGTGTGGTCCGGATATTAGAGGGGAGGAGGGAAAGAAAATGATAGGGATGACTAATCCATGAAAGGATTAAGGTTCCATAACCAAAGATTAAGTCATAGCAATGATCATCCCATGTAAGTAACTTTCTATCTTGACCTTAGTAAGTTATTGTGGAAAGGATTGCGCAAACACTTGGGATGTGAATCTTAGTAACGTGTTTGTGAGATATTTATGTATGAATGTGTTTAGTATGCGGAATCTACTACAACACACTTAAAAGACCACAAAGGTGGTGAGTTATGTAAACGTGAGTATGCAATGAACAAGGAACACAACTTTAGTTAACACAAAACGATTCAATATTATTGATGAAATAATACGGATGATCTAACTATCACCGGGATTACAAAGTAATCTTGAATCTTAGATTGTAAAAGGATTTGTGAAATGAGTAACTAAGTTACTTGAGAGATTGTTCGGTTTAGGTTATTAGTTGAAGAGATGCATGCATGAAGGAGGTGTCTTAGGGAACCTTTTATACAATAAGGTACCCTAATTACAAGTTGTCAAGTGGTTGAATATAATATGTTACTTTGACTATTCTAGCCTACAATTAAATACAACTACCAATGTAACAACTCTGTAATATTCTTCTGTGAACCACAGAAGACTAAACTACTTCTACATAACGTATTAGAATGTACAAAGACTAATAATTCAACTAAATATCTATTACAAAATATCTATCAACTTGACATAAAGCTTGGCAGGACCTTTATCAACTAGCAGTACCTTCTACCCAGAAGGTACTGTTAGTACATCTTCATACTCTTCAAAATCAACTAGCAGGCTCTTTGACATATCTGGCAGGCTCTTTGACTTGAACATTTTATTCCCAACAATCCTCCCCTAAACTTGTTATTTCCTTTAAAATACACAAGTTTCTGATGAATAAAATACATACCTTGAGGATTTGAGGGAACTCTTCCAAAAACCTTCACTCTCTGTTCTTCCTTTTTCTTTCACATTGCTCAAATATGCTCCTCAGCAAACTTTGAACAATTTCTGAATTTTCTTCATCTTTGTCACATCTTAATCTCTTGGAGATCATAGTTGTAAGCACTTCATAACTAAGTGGATACTCTTTCTCTGCCAACATGAAGAGTTCTATCCCACTTTGTGTGTAAAGATGATGAATACTGCTAAGGCTTAGAAATTCCCATGTTGTTGAAGGATCATGATAGGGAAATTTCCAATGAACATCTTTTGGGCTAGGATCATACATCCTATTGAATTCTACCCATAGTTCCTGTTCCTTAACATCAGTACTAGAATTTGTGTCTAGCCTAATCTGAACTAGATTCCACAATTCTTCCAAGTCTGCTCTGTCACATGCTCTTACTAGATTTTCAAAATTCTTAAAGATAGCAGTCTGACCCCCAACCCTTGATATTTTCCATGACTTTCCTAATCTATCATGGTGTATTTTCCAATCAATAATAGGGTATCTAGACCTAATTGGATCAACATGTATGATAGTTGGCAAAGTAATTAACATCTTACTTACTTGCTCTGAGTCCAATTTTGCTTCTTCTTTCTTCTGAGCATCTTGCTTCTTCATTGAGGGCTTTGCATCAGATGGAACTTTGTAGTAAAGACTTTTTTAGGCTTGAAGATACAAGTAGTAGATTTCATCAGCATATTTCTTCTTCAGTTGATAATCAGTCCAATTTGCTTGACCTTTTAGAAATCTCTTCATAAAAGTCACTTGATCTTTCCATGATTTGCCCACCTTAAAACCTCTTTTCTCACTTTCTTTCATCTTTTAAAAAATGTCAGCCAGAGCTGCTTCTTTATACTTCTTGTTGATAAAAGATTCAAGCTCTGCTGTTTTCTCATCAGAATTGAGATTCTTGTCATTCACTATTATTGATGCTTGGCCTTTCACAATTGGATCATTAGCAATAATCCATTGCATCTGTGCATCAAAGGTTTCTTGAGCAATTTGAGTATCAAGAAGAGTCTGAGCAGCATCTTTATGCTCTTTCATTTCTGTAAGCATTCTTGAAGCTTCAAATGCTTTCAGTTATTCTTCATGAATTCTTTTGGCCTCTTCTTCATCTCTAGCCATCTGTGCTTGCCCTGATTTCTTTAACTTTTTGGGCTTTGGCTCATCTTCAACCATAATGCTCTTGCCCTTATCCTTTGGAGTTGGTTCTTGAGATGGAGCAGAAGATTGCTCATCAGCAATAAATGACCTCCCTTGAACAAACAAATCTCCTTTAGGCTCTAAGTCCCTCTTTCTCTTGTACACTTTCTCAGCAGACCCTTTGTAGTCCATTGCCAATAGCCTCTCAATCCTAGCAGGCTCTTGCTCTGGCCCAGCAGGCTCTTGCCCTGCACCAGCAGGCTCTTCATCATAAACCTGAGTTCCTTCATGGAATTCAAATTGAGCCTCCTCTTCATCTTCAGAACTATCCATCCTCCCCTTTTTGGAAGAGTGACCTAACCTTTCAGCATCAGATTTTGAAGAACTAGATAAAACAACCTTTGAAGATCTTTTACCCTTTAGCTTCTTCACTTCAACCTCCAATTTCTTTACCCTCTTGACTAATTTGATGTTGATCTCAGAAAATTTCTTGTTTTGACTTTTAAGAGCATCTTCTAAGAGCTTCACCTTCTCCTTTAGTTCTTGCATTGTCTGAGGTGATTGGGGTGGTGATACATGATGTGATGATGTTGGTGGTGTTGCTGATGGTACTGGAGATGGTATTGGTGATGTTTGATGTGTTGGTGAGATGTAACCAGTTGAAGAACTAGATGATGGTGATTCAGATGATGGTATTGGTTCTTCAGGATGTTGTGGTAACATTTCATCAAATAGTGGTATTTCTTCCCCTCTAAAACCAATTCTCATGTTTGAAAATACTTTGTGAGAAAGTTTTGGTGTTACATAAAGTGTGTGTAGGGGAAGCAACAAATGTTTTGATTTTGCAATGATGGATGAAATAAATCTTGGATACATCAAAAACTTTGTTTCACTATCCACATTTTTAATCAATCCTTCAAAAATATGTTTGGAAAAATTGTATTTTCTGTTTGTAGCCAAGCAGATGAGAGCAGAAGCCATGTTTCCACTAAATTGCTCCCAAGAGGTTTTCTTCTGGCTCAAACAATGAAGGATTGTGTGAATCAAAAATCTCCATTGTGGAGTAAGATGCTTCTTTAGAAAAGTGAGTTTTGTAGAAGTAGCATGATACCCCATTCTTTCCAAATTTTCAAAAATTTCAGTATCTGGCAACTGACTAATACCATCAGAATCATCCAAATGATGATGTCATCTTATGGATGACTCGGTAAGAGTCAAATGTTTGCCATCCACTTTGGCCTTAATCCTTTGTTCCCCATTTTCAGAAGTTTTAATTTTAGCTGTTTTCCAAAATTGTAAAATTTGAGATTCATAAATAGTGGGGTTGACTAGTAAAGCAAACCTGATGTAGGAAGCATTTAAAAAATCCACTACTTGATGAAAAGAGGCATTATCCTCTGACTTTTCCAAAAATGCTAATTGATTGTGACGTTGGACAAAGTTTAGAACAACTATGGTATCCATAATGAAAATTTTGAATATGATGGTGGGATTTGTTGGTGGTACTGGTAGAAGATGAAAGGTGTATGTGAATTATGATAAGGACTGATGAAAGATGATATGTGTGAATTACTTTTAACCGACAATAAGAAAGATTATAATAAGTAAATGAAAAGGCGGTTAAAAAGATCTTTTATATGTGAAATATAATATAATATAATCATCAGTAATTTACATAACTACCCCAACGGCTAATTTTAACTACCAGGCCCAACGGCTAAAACTTTTTCTGACAGGCTCAACGGCTATCTAGCAGTACCATTTTACTCTAGCAGTACCAATTTTTGAACTACCAGTACCTTTGAAAGTATTGCAAAAATCCCTTATAGTTTTTAGCAAACTACCAGCTATCAACGGATTTGAGTTGTCTTTACCAAAAGCCGTTTGCTTAAGGACTAGTTAACTATTTACTGTGAAGTATGGTTAGTTAACAACCATATAGTTTTTGGTAAACTATCAACCATCAACGGATTTGATTTATCTTTACCAAAAGCCGTTTGCTTATGGACTAGCCAGCTCTTAAGTTTGTAAAACTTTGGTGAACTGAATACCAAAAGCCATATTGGCCTAAAGATGGTGCAATTTCCTTGGATGGAGGAAATTTAAAAAGGCAATGATGCTGTGTATCTTGGATGATTGGTTTAACAAGTGAAATCATCTATTAGCATGCCTTTGAGTTGAAACTTTTCTTAGTTTGATCTAGATAGAACTTTCTCCTTGAGGAATGCTTAATCCCTTCTGAATAAGTGATCTAATCCTCTCTTTTTCAAACTCTGCATCATCTTGTATGCTCTTGTCTTTTTTTTTCATAGATTGGTTTTTCTTCCATTCTGGGCTATCATATCCTCCCCTGAGATTGTTACCTCCTCTGAGATTAATATAACTTTCATTTCCCCTTTTTGATTGAAAGATCTCTTGTTTTGTTATCAACCTGAAATATGTTAGTTGCAAACCAAAAGAACAAAGTGCGAAGCACTTGATCTATAGTATTTTAAACATTTAAGCATCAATATGAACAAAACATAGCAAATTTTATACTAGCAGGACCAATTATGAACTAACAGGACCTATTGACTAACTAGCAGTACCATGTTTAAAAGCAAATACCAGTTAATTTTATGTGCAAAAACACATGTTTTTCAAAGATTTATCATTCCAATACCTCCTACAAGATATTTGAATCTACCTAAATCAAAAGCTTTGGTGAGAAGGTCTGCATAATTCTTTTCAGAATCAATTTTAACAACTTGTATTAACCTTTTCTCATTGCAATCCCTTATGAAATGGTGTCTGATTTCAATGTGTTTTGTTTTTGAGTGTTGAACTGGGTTTTTAATGATACATATAGTACTGCTATTGTCAATATAAATAATGGTGTTAAGAAAATTGTACCCATAGTCAAGCATTTGATTTTGGATCCAAAGAACTTGCCCACAAAAACTTGCACCAGCAACATATTCTGCTTCAGTTGTAGAGTTGGCCACCATTGTTTGTTTCTTGCATTGCCAAGAGATGAGTCTGCAACCAAGAAATTGACATCCACCAGTTGTGGATTTTCTGTCTAGAGTTGCACCAGCATAGTCACTATCAGAATAAGCCACCAATTCAAAAGATGATTCCCTTGGATACCAAAGACCCAACCTAGGTTGACCCTTAAGATATCTAAAGATTCTTTTGACTGCTGTGAGATGAGAGACTTTGGGATGTATTTGAAACCTTGCACATACACATACTGAGAACATGATATCTGGTCTTGAGGATGTAAGGTACATCAAAGACCCAATCATTGATCTATAATTATGCAAATCCACATCTTCTCCTTCAGCATCCTTGAGTAGCCCTTTTTCTGGATCCATTGGTGTACTTGCAACTTTAGAATCAGCAAACTGAAATTTCCTTAGGATCTCTGCTACATACTTATCTTGGCTGATAAATATGCCTTCTTGAGATTGTTTCACTTGGAGACCCAAAAAGAAAGTAAGTTCCCCCATGGAACTCATTTCAAACTTACTATGCATAAGTTCTTCAAATTCTACACACAAGTCTTGGTTTGTAGATCCAAAGATAATGTCATCAACATAAATTTGCACTAGCAAGATGTCTTTCTTTGTTCTTCTGATGAACAAAGTTGGATCAATCTTGCCTCTTTGGAATCCATTTTCTAATAGATAGAAAGCCAATGTTTCATACCATGCCCTAAGAGCTTGGTGTAGACCATAAAGAGCCTTGGTAACCTTATAAACCTTGTCTGGATATTCTGCATCAATGAAGCCTGGAGGTTGAGAGACATACACTGGTTCTTCAATTTCACCATATAAAAATGCACTCTTAACATCCATTTGATAGACAGTGAAGCCTATGAATGAAGCATAGGCCAAGAATAGCCTAATTGCTTCAAGTCTTGCAACTGGAGCAAACACTTCTTCATAATCTACCCCTTCTTCTTGAGTATATCCTTGGGCCACCAATCTTGCTTTATTTCTGATCACTATACCCCTTTCATCTTTCTTGTTTCTGAACACCCATTTGGTTCCAATTGCCCTATGACCTTTTGGCAAATCAACCAATATCCAAACCTTCTGAATCTTGAATTGGAGAAGCTCTTCTTGCATTGCTTCAACCCAACTTGCATCATCTAAAGCTTTGTTTATGTTTTTGGGTTCAGCCTGTGATAGAAAGCATGAGAACAGGCATATGTTGGCAACTTCATGGTTCTTTTCATCATAAATAGAGGAGATAAACCCTTCTTCTTCTGAAGTCAAGACTTGAGATAAACCAACTTGAGATCTTGTTCTAACACCAGAATCAATGCTACCAATCACATCATCAGTTGAGTGATCTTTGAGAATTCTAGTGTTATGTGTTGTAGGAACTTCATAAGTAGATGGAAGATTTCCAATCCCCACTTCTTCATGTAAAGAATCATCTATTTGAACATTCAATGGCTCAGCAGTATCAATTTGTGAACTGGCAGTACCATCTGGTGAACTAGCAGTACCATTGTCATCTGCACCACTTTCTTGATTCTCTTGATTCTGAGTTCCATGATCATCTTCATTGCCTTCATTTCTTGTGTTTGAAGGTTCTTCTTGACTTGAAGATAGATCCAAACTTTTCCAAATTGGCATCCAGATGTAATCTTGATCTTTAGGTGTTTCAACATTGTCTTCAGAACCTGCATTATCATTAGTATTTGTACCTGAAACAGGCACATTATTCATAGATTCTGAAAGCCTATCAATATCAAACATCCAATCTGGTCCAATTCCTTTCACATTTGTTAGTTTCTCTTGAAACTCTATGTGAAGATTCTCTTCCACTAGCCTAGTGCAAGTATTAAACACTCTATAGGCCTTACTTTGCAAGGAATACCCTATCAAATAGCCTACATCAGCTTTTCCATCAAACTTGCCAAAATGATCTTTGGTATTGAGAATAGTGACATGACAACCAAAAGGTCTCATAAAACTTAAAGATGGTGTTCTACCAAAGAAAAGTTCATAAGGTGTCTTTCTATGAGGTTTTGTCACAAGAACCCTGTTTTGTACATAACAAGCAGTACCAACTGCTTCAGCCAAAAATGAAATAGGCAACTTAGAGTCTACTAACATAGTTCTAGCAGCCTCTATAAGTGTTCTATTCTTCCTTTCTGCTACTCCATTTTGCTGTGGGGTTCTAGCTACACTAAATTCTCTTTTTATTCCTTTTTTCTTGCAAAAGTCATCCATAACCCTATTCTTGAACTCTGTCCCATTGTCACATCTAATGACTTTGACTTTCTTATCAGATTGGTTTTCTACCTCAGTGATATAAGATTTAAGAATCTCACTAGTTTCATGTTTAGATCTTAAAAAGAAAACCCAAGAAAATCTGCTATAATCATCAGTAACAACAAGACAATATTTCTTTCCATTCAAGCTACACACATTAGTAGGACCAAAGAGATCCATATGAAGCATATATAAAGCCTGAGAAATAGAGTTATGGGTCTTGGGCTTACAAGAAGCTCTATGTTGTTTGCCTTTAAGACAATCAACACAGGTTTGGTCATTTTGAAAAATCTTTTTGGGTAAACCTCTTACTAAATCATATTTTGCAATAGTGTTGATTGTTTTAAAGTTTACATGACCAAGCCTTCTATGCCAAAGCATAGATTCATCCAATGAGGCTTTTGCTACTAAACAAGTTAGACTCTCCTTAGGATCAATGTTCTTTAAATTAACACTGTACATATTGTTCCTTTTTGGGATTTTAAGAAGGATCTGACTCTCATCAGGCATTTTAAAATCAGAAGAAAGAACCATACATTCATTGTCAGTAAATAGAACATTGTTCTTTTTTGTCACACATTTGTGAGACACTAAGGAGATTAAACTGAAGTTCTTTCACAAAATACACATTTTCAAAATCTAATTTACTGGTTTTGATAGTACCTTTACCAGTGATCTTTCCTTTTATTCCTCCCCCAAAGGTAACATATCCTCCATCAACTGTTTTGAAGTCTGAGAGAAAAGACATGTTGCCTGTCATGTGCCTTGAACATCCACTATCCACATATCCTTGATCACCAATATCAGTTGAATGTTCCTGCACATGAATACACATATTAGTTTCCTTGGGGTACCCAAGCCATAACAGACTTGGGTTTGCCTCTTGCATCAATGAAATCAAACCTTTTCAGGATTGTTGATGCACCTTTTGATTGGATTGGTTTCCAAATCCAACATGCTGAGGACTTAACAGCATTTTCCCTTTTTATCCATTTTGTGGTCTTTGGTCTATCAGTACCAATTTTGGCAGTACCATTTGGTCTAGCGGGACCTTTTGGTCTAGCAGGACCTTTGGTTTTTTGGTTTCCAAATTTTTGTTTTGACCACAGATTTCTTTTGAATAGAACTATTCACAACTTTTGGTACATATTTGAAAGTGTTTCTTGTACCCTTATCAGTTGGTTTTGTAATAACAGGCTTATTTTGTCTAACAGTATGTTTAACTTTTGTGGTGTTAGACTTAACAAAACCTTTTCTGGGGTGAGTAACATTTGTTTTAGACTTTGATTTACTCCCAAAAACCCAATTATTACAATAAGCATGAAGATGATTAAAGCTACCACAGTAATAACAAGCCTTATTGTACATAACAAAGTCATCACCTAGTTGTTGTGACTTAAGGTTGTTCCAATTTCTTTGGCTTCCTCTAGGTTTGTTATTACATTTTTCACAACTTTCAACTGTTTTCAAAACAGCTTTAGCCTTAGCCTTAATCTCTACTCTTTTAGGACTGATTGGTCCTACTTTGTTTCCTTTGATAGGAACAGTCTCATCTTCATCATCATCAGATAACCAATCTTCAATAATTAGAATATCTGGTTTCTTATCAGTGAGCACCTTTTTGTGTGAGAGTGAGGCATTCTTAGCACTCTCAGAAGGTTCACTTTTCTCTACAGGTTTAGCTAGTGGTTTGTTGATGATTTCATGTAAACCTGATTCAGCAAGATCTGATCCTGGGGGACAAGGAATTCCTCTATAAGGAGGTGGACATTTATTGTATCCTATCCCAGATTTGATTCTTTTATTCATCTGATTTTCAACTATCCTTTTAGTACACTCAGAAGCAATTTCTAATTTGGTAACAGTCAGTTCAATATTGTCTCTAGCCAATGTCACTTTAGTACACTCAGTTCTTAACATTTCTATTTCTGAATCTTTCAAAAATATTTGTCTATTAAGAATAGCTTTTGCATCAGAAAAGGTGAGTTCATTTTCTCTAAAGTGAATGATTTGTTTTTCAAGCTTGGCCATACCACACTTATAATCGACTAAGGTTTGATGTGTTTTTCTTTGTTCTAATGTCAGATCTCCATAAGATTTTCTTAAAGTTTCTAATTCTTTAAAAACTTCACAATTATTAGAACATTTGGTAGTTTGTACCTCAGGAGTGGAGAATGCCATCAAAGCCAATTCATCAGAAGTTGACTCTTCTTCACCCAAGAAACTCCAATCAAAACCCATGCCATCAATAGCAACCATTGCTTTGGGCTCAATGATTTCCACTGCTTTACTCTTGCTCTCAAAGCTTCCTTTCTTCTCAAAGCTTCCTTTATTCCTGTTGTCAAACCCTCTACCCTTGTCATCCTGCTTCTTAGGTCTTCTACACTCTCTAGAGTAGTGACCCTTCATGTGGCAGTTGTAACACTCCACTTTTGACTTGTCATACCCAGCAGGCTCATTACCATCTATGGTAATCTTCTTACCAGTCCTCATCAACAACTTCTTAGCCCTTATGCTCAGAAGTGAAAGTTGCCACTTAATGTCCATCTCTTCAAGATCATCAGGATGAATCTCTTGAAGATCTTCAAAAGTTAATATGGACCCATTATGTTGTGATGTCAGGAAGGCACACCCAATTGTTTCATCTAAAATGGTTTTGGTACTGCTAGAAGTACTGGCAGTACCAAAATTTGTGTTGGCAGTATCTTCTTCTCTGCCATCTTTTTCTTCATCTACAACTTTTGAGGTGCTTGGAGATGATACAAAAGCCATATTTCCTGAGCTTGACCCAGTAGTCTTCTTTACTTCATGCTCTACTATTTTGAAATTGTTGTAGAGATCATTAAGACTCATCTGATCAATATCTGGCTTGTTTTTCCAGACAATGACATGCATGGACCATTCTGAAGGTAAACTCCTAAGAAATTTGGAGTTTAGGTCTTCTTGAGTTATCATCACTTCATGGATGGCTAACTGGCTTGAAAGCTTTTGAAGTCTATTGAACATACTGTCCAAAGACTCATTTGTTGTGGCTGTAAAGTTCTCAAACTGCTGTTTGAGTAGTGTTTTCTTGGTAGCATCATTACCACCAAATCTAGCCACAATAGCTTCAAAAAGGGTTTTAGCATCTTTGTATTTGTTAAAGATCAAAAGCTGATCATTTGGAATAGTCATCAGTAACATACTCCTGGCTTTTAGATCATTTCGCTTCTGAATTCTTTCTTCTGCACTTGATGGGTGTGTTTGTATTTGTGTTACAAGAGCATCGTTTACTGTTGTAGTGGTGATTGAGGGTTTAAATGAGTTGCCTTCTTCAATGATCTCCCAAAGTGCATAGTCTTGCACTTGAAAGTATTGTTCTACCCTTAGTCGCCACATATCAAACTCATTTTGCTTGAGTAATGGAAGTTTAGCTGCAACATTTGTTTGAATATGTTCAACATCCATTGTTCTTTTAATTTGTAAATATCAGCCTGGCTCTGATACCACTTGTGGAAAGGATTGCGCAAACACTTGGGATGTGAATCTTAGTAACGTGTTTGTGAGATATTTATGTATGAATGTGTTTAGTATGCGGAATCTACTACAACACACTTAAAAGAACACAAAGGTGGTGAGTTATGTAAACGTGAGTATGCAATGAACAAGGAACACAACTTTATGATAACGCTTAAATCTAACATGTTTTTAGGTGCGTTATTGCTAGTTTTGTGCATTATATTTGGTTATATTTGCATGTATTTGTTGCTAAATGATGAAAAAGTGTGTATGCAAGTAAATATAGCCAAGTACAGGAAAAATGGAGGAAAACACGAAGAAATGAAGAGATTATGCACATAAGGAGAATTACGAGAAAGAAACCACTTGATACTTCAAAGAATTGATTAGACCAAGACTTCTATGCTTAATGTATCAAGAAAAGATCAAGTTTTATGAAGGAAATCAATGGTACAGCGAAGGATCAAGCAAGTAACGAGAAATGAATAAAAGAAAACAAAAGTGCACGGCAGGAACATCCATCCGATCGGACGCCGCCCGCATCCGATTCGGATGGAGTGAAGTTAGAAACACCGAGAGCTCCAACCGATCGGATGGAGCCAAATACCGATCGGTTGGCCAAAACTGAAGTTACAAAGTTGCATTAAATGGTGAATTTAAGCCCCATAATCATTGAGGCTTATCATTTCTCAGCTGATTAATTCATATGGGACGTTTTTACTTGGATAAGAAGGGTTTCCTCACTTATTTAAGGAACCCTTGGTTAGTTTGCAAAGAGAGTTCTTTTGGGGAAGTGACATAACCTAAGAAAGCTACACCACTATTATTATTATTGCCCAAAAGCTTGGAGTTGCTGTGAAAACGTCCAGGAGATCTTGAGTTCGAGTCTCAAGAGTTGCGTCCGTGTGTGGAGTTGTTTACTTGTGATAATAGGCGATTGGAGGAGTGTGGATTGCTATAGTTCCACAATTCTAGTTCTTGTAATTCCTTGATAGGTATTTCTTGTTGAGTTATCATGAACTATTTTTACTTTTACTATATGATGAATGAAAGTTTGGTTAATTATGTGTGTTTGGTTATGATTGTTATGGAGTAATTTAGTTATACTTGTGTGTGGATGATGTGACAATTGTTGGAGTAATCTTATCATAGTGATGCATGAAAACATATCTTGTTTTATGAGTTTGTTGAGATAAAATCTAGTCTTGCTTAATTGGTTGGTAAAAACATTTTCAAAGATTCAAAAGGCCGAAAGGAGTTTTCTTTATGTTTTTATTCCAAAAAGTTAGTGCACGAATTAGTATGGATTGTGGTGTGTGACAAGCAACACCTTTACTCATTAAAATGGATTTGGAAACGATTTCATCACGAAAAAGGCCGAAAGGATTCGTAGGAATTCTTAAGATAAGACATGCTTTCAAACAACACAAAGGACTTAATAGAATTATCGTAATAGTTAATAATGGCCGAAAGGAGTTAACTAGGAGATTGAATTCTTAGATATGATTTCTCATGATAAAAACCATTGATTGTGAATCATTCATTTTAAGTTGTGCATCATTACAAGTAACACCCTACTTGATTGGTTACTCTAAACAATTGTCATGGAACCTACACACAAGTATATTTGTTTTTGATTGATTGAACCTTGCTTGTTTATTTTTAATTTGCTTCAAATTGGATTGACACTCCATTTTGCTAAAACTTATTTACTAAACCTAAACCCCAATTCCCTTGGGACGATCTCGACTTACCCACCTTTACTACCACGGACGAGTATACTTGCTCGTATGTGTGACTAGAGAATTGGATAAATCGTGTTTATAAATTTTAAAACTTGAACACAACGACACGCACATCAAGTTTTTGGCGCCGTTGCCGGGGAATTGTTAAGATTTTCTTGGTAGTTGGGCTTAGTAGTCTTAAGTTTTTTTTTAGAAAGCTAAAACAGGTTAAAGTAAAAAAAAAAAAAAAGTTTGGTTCGGACCAACCGAATCGGATGGATTTCCATCCGATCGGTTGGTGGTCTCGTTAATATTTTTTGTTTAGTAATTTTTGTTATTTTTCAGTTTTTATGAGTTATTAATGTTATGTTTAATTAGTATAGTAATTAGATTAATTAATTAGGGTATTAGAAAGTTTTTATATTTAATGTTAGTTAATTTATTTAATTTTAATGTTTGGTAGTTTTAAAGTTTTTATTGAATGAGTGATAATTAGTTTTTATGGTCATTAGTTCATTAGTTAAAAGTTAATCACATAGTTTAATGCTTAATAAGTAATTGTAGGATTATGTTAATTAGTTTTAGTTTTTAGTTATTTCTTCTTTTTAGTTCTTCTTAATATATATAAAAGAAAAAAAAAAGCACAAAAACAAATTAGAAATAGGTTGTCATTAGTTAGTTTTATTATTATTTATATAAAAAAAAAAAAAAAAATTTCGATCTAACCGATCGGAGGCCGCCCGCATCCGATCGGAGGCCGCCCGCATCCGATTCGGTTGGTGAGATTTCGTCTTTTGCAGTTTACCCATCCGATCGGATGGAAGGTGATACCGATCGGATGGTTGCCTCGGTAAAAGTTTTTATGATTTTTTATTTTTAGTTGTTTTCATGTTTTGATGATTTGAGGTTGTTTGTTAGCTTATGTTTGATTGATATTTTGATAAGGTTCGATTATAACTAACCCTCACGCTAATAGTTTGGAATTTTTGTTTTGTGGTTATGTTATGATAGTGTTTAAGTAGAATGGAGAGTTTGAGCAATGTTTCGGAGTACTTGAGAAATTTGGAAGAGATGTTGAGAGATTCAGGAAATTCGTTGGAGAAGTTGGAAAGCATTTTGGATGAAGCTAAGATTGGTTTAGAAAGGAAAGAAGAAGTTGGCGAAAGCAGTGTTTGTTTACCTAAGGAGAAGAGAGTAGTTGTGTTTACACAAGCACCACCTAAAGAGTTTGATGTACCATGTATGAGGTATGCTACACCATGTGGTGTGGAAGGAGTTAAAGCTTGGGATGCTCAACTTAATATGGAATATGGTGAAAATTACATTACGGAAGAAATGCTTGGTAAGCTTGGCTTTGTTAGGCTTGATTATGAAAGTTATGGTAGGAAGATAGTGAGAGATGTGAAAGTTAATATTCATGGTCATGTTTTCAAGATTGATTTTGTTGTGTTGGAATATGGAAATGTGGATGAACCGGAAGTTATGTTTGGTAGAAATTTCATGGTGAAAACTAAATGTAGGGTTGATTTGCTATGGGAGAGATGGAATGGATGATGATGATGATATTGGTTAGAGACAGGTAAGAAAGGAAGGAAAAGGAGAGATTGTTAAAATGGGAAAGGCTAATCGCAAGAAAACACCACTTAACAAACTTACCCAACCCTCCACCCCTAAAAATGAGGCTAGTTCATCTAGTTCATCGCCCAAATCACCTCAAGAAGTTAAACCATTGACTCAAGAACAAAAGGAAGCTGTTTTGGAGAACTTGGAAATGAAATTTAAGGAGCTTATGGAAGAGAAGCCGGTTATAGAAGTGTTGAACAATTACATGGTTTATCGTAAGAAGTTAGATGCGGTTACGATGGCAACAGCTAGGTTAGAAGATAAGAATTTTGATGAGTTTGCAAGGGAAAGGATAGTTGAAAATGGATTGCCTAAGAAAGAGAGTGATCCGGGAAATTTTGTGTTACCAGTTAAGGTGAATGGAACCGATGCAATGTATGCATTGGCTGATACAGGAGCAAGTGTGAATGTGATGCCATACCCGTTGTACAAAAGATTAGGACTTGGTAATCCTCAACCAAATCAATATAATCTTACAATGGCGGACAATTCAAGAGCAAAAGCAATGGGAGAAGTGAAGAATGTTAGAGTGCAAGTAGGATATCAAGCTTTCTTAGCCGATTTTCTTGTACTTAATATCCCAGAAGACAAGGAGTTACCTTTGTTGTTAGGGAGAACGTTTTTGAGAACTTGCGGAGCTATTATAGATATGGGTAGAGGTACTATGACTATTAGTGATGGGATCTTAAAGCATACCTATTATCCAAAACCTAGAGGTAAGATTATTAAGGAAGTGCATGATGTAGAAGAAGAAGAAGACCATTTAGGTTGTTTTGAAGTTGGTAGAGATGAAGAGGGAAGACCTAAATATGGGCCGATTGTCCCTAGTTACTTTGGTATTGAAGATGAGTTGGAAAGAGCATTAGCTATGGAGGTTTTCTATAATCCATTCAAGAATATTTTTGTGTTCCATAAATTGACAGATTTTCTTGGATCTTTACCGGTTCAATTGAAGAATTTGGAATGGGTACCCGAAGGAGCTAGTGTTTACAAGAAAGAAGAAGGTGATGGAGAATGGCATGTGAAGTTTGATGTAGTTTGTCCGGATGGAAGAAATTTTGCAAGGAAGTTTAAAACTCAAGTGACTAATCGAAAGTTATCCGGTAAATTTCAAAGTGAAGACATATTGAAGCATGAATATTTTGAAGGTTGAAGGTTGAAGAGCAAGAGTTGAAGAATAAAGCACAAGGCTTGTGCTAATGTTTGTTTGTTTATTTTTAATGCATTTTTAATGGTAGTTTAATGTTTTGCATTTAAGTTTGATTTAAGTTTAAGACCTTTTGGTTATCTTATGGTTTTATTAAGTTTTTTAATCTATGGAGTTAAGTTTTGTTTTTAGAAGTTGTAGAGATAGTTTGGATAACAAGTTGGGAGAATAAGTGTGTTGGTGGTATTTTTACTTAAAGAGAAGTCTTTTTAAAGGGAGTCAAATACTTTTTATTTGTTCTTACAAAAAGTCAAGGTATTGAAGAGAGAAAGAAAAAGTGAAGCTTTGCAAAAATTCAATCCGAATCGGTTGGATGAAATACTGATCGGATGGATTGAAGTATATATACCCAAGATTTCAAAAATCATAAGAACACACACACACTCATTCCACCATACTTGGGGTTCATTAATTCGACCATTAGGAGAATTTTAAGAGTTGCAGAAGAGTTGAAGGATCATCAATGGCACCAAAACAAGTAAGTAACATCATTAATTTGTGTCAATTAGGTTTTAATTCGAGTTGATTGAATTAGGTCAAAATTTAGGCGTTTTTGATATAGTTCGAATTAAGGCATGATTTTTCTGGAATAGATGGGTAAATGATTGAGGAAATCAAAGTAAAAAGAATTAGATGGATTGGTTAAGTTTTGAGGAAGAATGAATTAATTGATTTTTTTTTTTGGATCAAAAGAGTCAAAACTTTGAATCGATTCTGGGTAGAAATTAGTGATTTCCAGATGTTGTTTGGATGTTGATTATTGTTCCTAGGATGATGCATTGTGGATTAGAACATCAATAAGGTTTGATTTTGAATATGTTCATAGTTCCTAAGATTGATTATGCGAGTATGTTATGGATATTATTCGGAGATAAGTGGGATGTGTAGAGACCATAATGATTGATGAAATGAAGGATAAGGAAGAGTGGAAGTAGATAGGATTGAGTTTGGAGTCGGAAAAATTTTTTGTTTTGAATACAGTGAGTACAACCGATTCGGTTGCGAATTGCTACCGATCGGCAGGACAAGGTCACAACTCCATCCGATCGGATGGAGAGAGATACCGATCGGATGGAGCTCTCGGTAAAACTTTTTGAAGATTTTCAAATCGAATATTTTGGACTTCTTAATCATCTAACTTTGTTTCTTATACTCTTATACTAACAAATAATCATGATTTCTACAGAGATTTCTTGCAGGAGGATCGAGTTCATCACGTGAAGTTAGTAATCCAATTGTGCAAAAGTTTGTGAATAGGAATAACAAAGAGAAAGTTAAGTATACTTTGATTTCAGAGCGTAACGAGAATTTGAAGTTCAGTGGTTTAAGCAGCGAGGAGAGGCACGCTTTTCGTGAGCGTCTATCGAAGTTACAAGGGAGAAAAATCGCTAAACCAAGGTTAGTTGATTGGAGTTTATTTCATGATTATGGATGTGAGATGGAATTAAGGAATTTGATGAAAATGACGTATGTATATGAAGGAGATGGTGATAGTTTTGATGATTATTCGTGGGAGAATGCGTTTAGTATTCACGAGAATGTTAACCGTGAATGGTGTTTGGAGTTTTTCTCCACATTTTACTTTGAGAGGAAAATGGTGGATCTTATAAATGACAAATGCATTTGGTTTAGGCTCTGTGGTAGAGATCATGAGTTTACTTTGCCGGAGTTTGCCGTTGTTCTTGGCTTGTACGAGCCAAATGAGATCAAGGATTGTTTGTTTGCATCACATTTTGTGAGATTGGTAAGGAGGCATAATAATTATGCCGGGTTGGCTGAGTATTGGAACAGTGTTGGTGACCCAACTTGTACTAGAAGGAATTCATCAAAGCTAAGGAATCCGTTGTTGAGAATTTTACAAAAATTAATAGCTTGGAGTGTTTTGCATAGGACAGGGAGCCGTGATAAATGCAATCAGCCGGATCTTTGGGTTATGAAGCTGTTAGAGGAGAAGAATGGGAATGCGGCTTGGATAATAGCCGAATATCTTTCAAGGAGAGCACCGGGAATCAAGGATAATAGTGCAATTTGTGGAGGTCACTATGTGACCAAGTTGGCTAAAAGATTGGGCTATTATGTGGACTTAGAGTTAGCAAAGTGTTCAGAGATGTTGAATTGTGAGACGTGGGATGATAAAAGTTTTAACACAGCCTTGAATAGGAAGACAAGAGAGTTGGGAGCTTGGATTGAACCTCATGGAGCACCACAGCCGTCTTACCAACAACAACCATATCAACCACCACCTCCTGTTGGGAATATTCATACCCCGGGTAGTTTTGACTCGGGATGGGGAGATTGGAACCGTGAGCTAAATGAGATTGAGAAAAGGGACGTGTGGAGAGATTCAATGATGATGAGGCAAAATTACAACTATGATTATTCAATGCCGATGCTTCAACATGTGGCTCAACAAGCCGCTTATGAGGTACCTCCTTACAACCCACCAAATGTGCCACCCTACCCATTGGAGTATGACCCGTATCCTGGCCAATACCCTTACCCATATCCTGGGTACGCACCATTTCCTGAACCAGTGCCGGTGTATGGAAGAGTTCCTAATGTTGGGAGTTCGAGCTTTGATGTGGGAGGTTCTTCAAGGAGTGCTGGAGAGAAAAGACAAAGGTTTACAATTTTTGAGGGTGATGAGAATTATGACGATGAAGAGAGTGAAGATGAGAGGATTGATCCAGACATGGATTATGAGTGATCAATGATGGTTTATGAGTATGGTTTCAAAACAATGATGGTTGAACTATTTCTATTTTCTATTTACTATTTTAAACTTTAACTCTTGTAGGATTTATTTGTTTTGATTTTGGTTTGTTTGGATTATGTTTATTTTTATGTTTGTTTGGTTTATTGTTTTTGGTATTTTGTTTGTTTGTTTCGAGCATAGTATGCAGTATTTGCAGGGGGAGAATTGACGGAAGCTTAGTGTTGATCAATTTTGGAAGTTGGAAGAATTCACGAGATTACTTGTGATCAACTAGGCTAATGCTAATTTTTTTCCGGGTAGTTTTTTTTTTTTTTCTATTCTTCTTTCCATTTCCTTTACTTTGAAGTTCGTTTTATTACATTGAGGACAATGCAAAACTTAAGTGTGGGGGAGGGAAGTAAATAGGAAAGTTTTTTTTTTTAAATTTTGTTAAAATTTTTTGTTTTTGGATTTCAAGGACTAGAATTTGTGAATTTATTCGCCTTTGATTTTTCTAGTTGATAGACAAAATTGATTCAATGGTAAATAATAAGGTTATTTTGAAAAAATTTTGGAATGTAGTCAAGTTTTGAGAGTTTTTGGTAGCTATTGCTAAGTACATTTTACCACCACTTTAAATTGTGAGGATTCATGCCTTATATTTCGTATGAGTGTGCCGGTGATTATGTCAATTCTAGAACTTGTACTTGTTATGCATTACGGTTAAAATTACTTTCAAGTAATAAAATATATTCAAATGATAAGGGGCAAATTAGGATTTTCACCAAATGGCCTTCCGTTTACAATACATTTTTGCTAACCACATCGGTTAGTTGTCCTTAGTAATTGGAACCCATTTGTTAGCATTATATGCTAGATACCCTTAGTTACACCCTTTTGAGCCTATCTTTTCTTTTGATTTAACCAGAAAATTATTACACCATACACCTTAGACTTTCCCGAATCAAGTCCAAATGAAGTTCGAAACGATTTATTTTTGATGATTGCATGATTGACCACACCTTGTATATGTATATGTTGTTCCAATGAAGAAGGAGGTCGCTACTCTTATTTATATTTTTTTTGTAGCGTGTGCTCATCCAAAGTGTGGGGGTGTAAAAAAAAAAAAAAAAAAAAAAAAAAAAAAAAAAAAAGAGAGAAAAAAAAGAAAAGCCAATGAGCTATGTATGTGTGGAAATAAGATATTCAAAGAGTTATTATGGAAGATGAAGTTTATATGAAGTGCGGAATAATGATCGAAGAAGTTTGGTGAGTAATCATTTGTGATGTAAAGAGTTAGGATTGAATTTGGGCTTGATTTTTTGTTTTTTTTAGAACCAAATCAAATTCCCATGTCTTATCCCTTTCCCTTACCAATTACTTTATTCGAGCATTCGGATTTAGTGATGGCTTTGTTTAGATATGTAGCACATGTATGTTGTAGTGACCATCCGAGTTTTTGGATAGTTGAAAAGCGTTGTTAGCGATCTGGTGAGTAAATTGGTGACCATCCGTTATGCAAGTAACGTCGTTAGCGAACCAAGGCACGATCTGGTGACCATCCGTTGCTTAACTATACAAGGATTCGTTGTTAGCAAATTATGATGTACTTGTATGAGATATCTATACATTAGCTAGGTAATCAAAACCCTTTTTGAAGCCTAAACCCAAAGAAAAGACCTCTTTGATGTTTTATTTTGTTGTTTTGATACAAGTACAAGCTTATGGTAAGAGACATGAATCGCGCCTGGGCAATTGAGTGATATACAATCAAATCTACTATCGAGAGTTGTGTGAATTTAAAATTTCCTTTGTGAGGTACTTGGTGATGTTAACTAGACTCAATTTAATTTGCTTACATTTCAAGGATTTTTTATGAACATAATGAAAATGCCATTGAGTTCAGTTTTTCTAAAAATTAGACTTGCTCGAGGGCGAGCAAAACTCAAGTGTGGGGGATTTGATAACGCTTAAATCTAACATGTTTTTAGGTGCGTTATTGCTAGTTTTGTGCATTATATTTGGTTATATTTGCATGTATTTGTTGCTAAATGATGAAAAAGTGTGTATGCAAGTAAATATGGCCAAGTACAGGAAAAATGGAGGAAAACACGAAGAAATGAAGAGATTATGCACATAAGGAGAATTACGAGAAAGAAACCACTTGATACTTCAAAGAATTGATTAGACCAAGACTTCTATGCTTAATGTATCAAGAAAAGATCAAGTTTTATGAAGGAAATCAATGGTACAGCGAAGGATCAAGCAAGTAACGAGAAATGAATAAAAGAAAACAAAAGTGCACGGCAGGAACATCCATCCGATCGGACGCCGCCCGCATCCGATTCGGATGGAGTGAAGTTAGAAACACCGAGAGTTCCAACCGATCGGATGGAGCCAAATACCGATCGGTTGGCCAAAACTGAAGTTACAAAGTTGCATTAAATGGTGAATTTAAGCCCCATAATCATTGAGGCTTATCATTTCTCAGCTGATTAATTCATATGGGACGTTTTTACTTGGATAAGAAGGGTTTCCTCACTTATTTACGGAACCCTTGGTTAGTTTGCAAAAGAGAGTTCTTTTGGGGAAGTGACATAACCTAAGAAAGCTACACCACTATTATTATTATTGCCCAAAAGCTTGGAGTTGCTGTGAAAACGTCCAGGAGATCTTGAGTTCGAGTCTCAAGAGTTGCGTCCGTGTGTGGAGTTGTTTACTTGTGATAATAGGCGATTGGAGGAGTGTGGATTGCTATAGTTCCACAATTCTAGTTCTTGTAATTCCTTGATAGGTATTTCTTGTTGAGTTATCATGAACTATTTTTACTTTTACTATATGATGAATGAAAGTTTGGTTAATTATGTGTGTTTGGTTATGATTGTTATGGAGTAATTTAGTTATACTTGTGTGTGGATGATGTGACAATTGTTGGAGTAATCTTATCATAGTGATGCATGAAAACATATCTTGTTTTATGAGTTTGTTGAGATAAAATCTAGTCTTGCTTAATTGGTTGGTAAAAACATTTCCAAAGATTCAAAAGGCCGAAAGGAGTTTTCTTTATGTTTTTATTCCAAAAAGTTAGTGCACGAATTAGTATGGATTGTGGTGTGTGACAAGCAACACCTTTACTCATTAAAATGGATTTGGAAACAATTTCATCACGAAAAAGGCCGAAAGGATTCGTAGGAATTCTTAAGATAAGACATGCTTTCAAACAACACAAAGGACTTAATAGAATTATCGTAATAGTTAATAATAGCCGAAAGGAGTTAACTAGGAGATTGAATTCTTAGATATGATTTCTCATGATAAAAACCATTGATTGTGAATCATTCATTTTAAGTTGTGCATCATTACAAGTAACACCCTACTTGATTGGTTACTCTAAACAATTGTCATGGAACCTACACACAAGTATATTTGTTTTTGATTGATTGAACCTTGCTTGTTTATTTTTAATTTGCTTCAAATTGGATTGACACTCCATTTTGCTAAAACTTATTTACTAAACCTAAACCCCAATTCCCTTGGGACGATCTCGACTTACCCACCTTTACTACCACGGACGAGTATACTTGCTCGTATGTGTGATTAGAGAATTGGATAAATCGTGTTTATAAATTTTAAAACTTGAACACAACGACACGCACATCACTTTAGTTAACACAAAACGATTCAATATTATTGATGAAATAATACGGATGATCTAACTATCACCGGGATTACAAAGTAATCTTAAATCTTAGATTGTAAAAGGATTTGTGAAATGAGTAACTAAGTTACTTGAGAGATTGTTCGGTTTAGGTTATTAGTTGAAGAGATGCATGCATGAAGGAGGTGTCTTAGGGAACATTTTATACAATAAGGTACCCTAATTACAAGTTGTCAAGTGGTTGAATATAATATGTTACTTTGACTATTCTAGCCTACAATTAAATACAACTACCAATATAACAACTCTGTAATATTCTTCTGTGAACCACAGAAGACTAAACTACTTCTAAATAACGTATTAGAATGTACAAAGACTAATAATTCAACTAAATATCTATTACAAAATATCTATCAACTTAACATAAAGCTTGGCAGGACCTTTATCAACTAGCAGTACTTTCTACCCAGAAGGTACTGTTAGTACATCTTCATACTCTTCAAAATCAACTAGCAGGCTCTTTGACATATCTGGCAGGCTCTTTGACTTGAACATTTTATTCCCAACAGTTATAGATTGTAAGGAAAGTGGGATATCATCATATGATCTAGGTGTGGTCATATGATGATTTAGTAAGAAAGATGAGTATGTTTAATGGGTTATGTAAACCCTTAATTATGGTATTGATTGTCATGTTGTTAGGTCTTGATAATTAAGAAGAATGATAATGATGGTTAGAGGTTGATGATGATGGTGATGTTGATTCTATGCTTAGCTTTGAAAGCTAAGGTAAGTAACTTGGTTACTATGTGCTTAATATGAAAGTTGTTATAATATGTGATTATGAATGTTGTGTTAAGAATGGTTATTGATGCTTAGAGGGAGTGACTAACTTAGAGAATTGTTTAATGGGATGTTGTTGGGCTATAAAAGTCAAAGTACTGCTACTCAAGTCAAAGTACTGCTGTTCAATGAAAGTACTGCTGCTCGTTAAAGGACTGCTATGCAAATAGTTTAAGGACTAATGTGTAATTCTAGAAAGTTCGTATTAGATTAGAGTTATAATTAGAATTACTTGTCGTTCAAGTATTGTAAACCGACTAGGGTTTTCCTTGTGCCTATAAAAGGATCCCTAGGTTGGCATTAGAGATGTGTGTTTTTAGAGAGATAAGTATATGCGATTAGAGATATACGATTAGAGTTTAGAGTTTGTTAGTGAATCTGTGTAAGAAAGCAGGTTCAAGGTTTTAATAATATTCAAAGTCGTTTATTAATTCTTCTTAGCTTTGTTGAAGTAGATTCCGCATACTTAGCAAAGTATATCAGTGTTTCATTATTAATAGTTTTGAATTCATTCAAAGTTGTTAAACCGTAGACAAGCTACAAGTTAGTTTGGTCAGAGTATATCGATCCAACAAGTGGTATCAGAGCTTGTGTGGAGACTCTTATTAAGAGAAACCCTTAAAACCGATTTATCAACAAACCCTCAACAATGTCGACTGAAGCTGCACCTATCTTGGTATCAGAGAGGAGCAATTGATAAGACTTTGTTCATAAAGAGGGATAAGAAAGACATTATGTTAATCCAAGTATATGTGGATGATATTATATTTGGAGCTACAAAGAAGTCTATGGTGAAAGAATTTGAAGATCTTATGCAGAAGGAGTTTCAAATGAGTTCTATGGGAGAATTAACTTTCTTTTTGGGTCTTCAAGTTAGACAAACAAGAGATGGAATCTTCATTAACCAAGAAAAGTATGTTGCAGACATACTTAAAAGATTTGACCTTCCAAATCTCAGGCCTGCCACCACACCCATTGATAAAAATAAACCCTTAGGCAAGGATGAAGATGGACAAGCTATGGATGTCAAGCTTTACAGATCTATGATTGGTTGTCTTATGTACTTAACTGCATCAAGACCTGACATCATGTTTGTTGTTTGCTTGTGTGCAAGATTTCAGGTTACACCCAAGGTTTCACATATGTATGCAGTCAAGAGGATTTTTAGATATCTCAAGCATCAACCAAAGTTAGGATTATGGTATCCTAAGGAGTCACCTTTTCACTTGGAAGCCTTTTCAGATAGTGACTATGCAGGGGATAACTATGATAGAAGATCAACCTCAGGAGGATGTCAATATCTTGGAAGAAGATTAGTCTCCTGGCAATGTAAGAAGCAAACCATTGCTGCAACCTCCTCTACTGAAGCAGAATATGTTGCTGCTGCAAGCTGTTGTGGACAAGTTTTGTGGATGCAAAATCAACTCTTGGATTATGGATTCAATTTCAAGAATACTCCTATCAACATTGATAATGAGAGTACCATCTGCATTGTGAAGAATCTTGTTTATCACTCCAAGACCAAGCATATTCAGATTAGGCATCACTTTATTCGGGATTGTTATGAGCACAGGCTTATTAATGTGGTTAAAGTTCACACAGATGATAATGTAGCTGATCTACTCACTAAGGGATTTGATGTTTCAAGATTCAACCACTTAGTTGTGAGTATTGGGATGATCAACTACTAGGCTACATTTGAGGGGAGGCTTTAGTATTAGTTAGAATACTTTCTATTCGGTTTTAATGAACGTATTGGTTTTTAGTAATTTAGTTTAGCCGATATGTTGTATTTGAGGGGAGGCAACATTAGCTATTAGTTAGAATTTAAGCATGAACCATTTACAAGTTCTTGGTTTTAGTTTGGAGTATTGATTATGGATAAGAAGATGGAACGTACTGCTTTGTTGCTTAAAGTACATGTTACACGCCTTGTAACAGGGATCAAGGACTCGACCTTGAGGCTGAACTAACTAACTAACTAACTAAAACCCTAGACGTTTATAACTTACGTCTAGGTTACACACACACACCTTTAGTCGACTACATTATGGAAGACCTTACTATTTGAAACCCTACACCCTTGATCTCTTTATATAGAGAGATATTAGGGTTTACAAAATACTACGAGGGACTAATAAATAAATATTCTTTAACAAGCAAGTCCCTTGTCTTTTATTCTTCATTAATTGAAGAATTCTTCCTTGTCACTTCAGGTCCTTCTTGTTTTCACTCTTCTTGTTTTGTCTCATCAAATCTATAAGACCCAACAATCTTCCCCTATTTGATGATGACAAAACATACACGTTCTTGTACGAACTTCCCTAGACGAAGTAGAGAAGTTGAGATAATTAAATCTCGCCATGAATGAAACAAGTCTTGTCTTCCCCTTAAGCCATGCCATGCCACTCTAACATCTCTTCCCTTTTTTGTTATCAACAAATAGGGAATGTATGTAAATACGATCTTGACCACCATTAACCAGTACCACACTTCTAATCAAAGCCTTCCAATGTTTCAAATTGCCCTCCATGAAGAACGCCAAAATGCTTACTAAAAATGAATCCAAAACAGTAGAAAACTCCAACTAGCAGTAGTAATAATGAACAACGGTAGTAAGAATCAAACACTTCCCCTTGAGTGGTGCATGTAGATGGTTAAACAATTAAACAATAAGCTTCCCCTGAAACTAATATGTTTACCATCTCTTGAATCTTCAATTCTGTAAGCTCCTTGTAATGATCACTTGTGAAGAAAACCAAATATAACGAATTTGATGAAGAAGTTGAATTTCCCAAACTTGCGTCTTATATCTTGCACTATCCACGTGACTCCAAACTTATCTTAGAAGTAGGCTACTAGGACCTCGTGATAAATCCTCAACTAATATGAGACACTGAGCACTACAATGTAACTCCTTTAAGTGATAGCAAATGTGTGTATTCAGCACCTTAAGTTTATAGATCACACATCCTTGCTAGATTTACCAAGTCTTTGTCATCGCAATAACACAAACATAAAAACGCGCACCTGTGAAACTCAACTACAACATCAAATAAATGATATTCAACCTTCTTCGTAATCAATTAATCTAATAAAAACAACTACGAGCCTTGAAACTTTTAGGAACATAAACCAAAAACTCTTCTTGTGTGTGTGAAACTAATAACCTGTGTGTGTAATACCATCTCTTAATCAATCATATGTACTTCCCCTCACTGCTCGTAAATCATGCATATATATTGAACCATAAAACTCTTTACGTGTCTCCATAAATCATTCAAACACAGCAGTACTTTGAATATAACAGTACCTTGGAGCAGTACGTTGGACGAGCAGCAGTACTTTAAACGAACAGTACTTTTGGAACAGTACTTTGAATCCGAGAGCAGTACTTTCAATTACAAGAGCAGTACGTTGCAGCAGTTCGTTGAAGAGATCAGTACTTTGAGAGTAGCAGTAGCATAAATTTTAGCGTAGCAGTCGAATCCCAAACATTGAGCAGCAGTATTAATACAAGTAATAATCCAACCTCTACTTCTCAAAACAGTAGCAAAGTAATATTAATAACCACCAATCAGATCTGTCGTTGTCAATATTCGCTGGCCCACAATCGATCAGTAATATATTCAATAAAGTTAAACACCGACCTATGAAACCAGCCCTCAAATCATTCGAATATTAAATAATGATAATAGTATGAGGTAAATATTTAATTACCATCCCATGATACACTTTTCGATCAGATCCACGTGATAAAGCTGCGACCATTCGATTCAAAAAGACGAAAAACCCTTGAATATTTTAATCGAACCACATCAAAAATTTTCTCTACTGTTATCATGAATATACCAACCCATTTAATTCGATTGACCAGTCACGCATCACATCTTGAAGAATTAATTCCCACGTTCCATAATTAATTCAATTCACAACAATATGGAGTTACCTTTTTACGTTATGCAACAGACGACAATCGAATGACCAAATAAATCGATCTGCTCCATTCATCAAGACTGCTTCTTTTTCGACAGAAAACCTTGTAATCCCTAGGTAACGAGCTCCCCAGGCTCTGATACCACATGTGGAGTTTGTTAAACTCCTTGGACCGTTTAGAGCACTAGGGTTAAACAATAACAAAGACAACAATCATGCACAGCGGAATAAGTAAAACATCTTTATTATTGAACAAGGTTTTTACTTTGTGATCTCTAATACTAACACTAATAATCATCTACAGCCCCAATTCTACTTGATCAAGGTAGAACATGTTACACGCCTTGTAACAGGGATCAAGGACTCGACCTTGAGGCTGAATTAACTGACTAACTAACTAAAACCCTAGACGTTTATAACTTACATCTAGGTTACACACACACACCTTTTAGTCGACTACATTATGGAAGAACTTACTTAATGAAACCCTACACCCTTGATCTCTTTATATAGAGAGATATTAGGGTTTACAAAATACTATGAGGGACTAATAAATAAATATTCTTTAACAAGCAAGTCCCTTGTCTTTTATTCTTCATTAATTGAAGAATTCTTCCTTGTCACTTTAGGTCCTTCTTGTTTTCACTCTTCTTGTTTTGTCTCATCAAATCTATAAGACCCAACAGCTATTTCGAACCGCTATCATGCATTCTTGAAAAACTCCATACTTGATTGTACTATACATTATTACATAGCTCATTGGCTATTAGTGTCACCTTATAGTTGCGATGACTTATTTTCTCTCTTTTTTATTTATTTATTTATTTATTTATTTTTTATTTTAAACATAAGAACTTGTCATCTTATAGTTGCGATGACTTCAGTGGAATAACTACTTTTGGAGTTTGCAACTTTCTTCGTACTTTCATGATTTCCCACATAACATCCATCTTGCCAAATAGCTAGCAACCAACCAAGACTTGACTAAGGGTAAGGCTAGGCTAAAAGTGTAAAATCTTTTTGTATGTATATATATATATATATATATATATATATATATATATATATATATATATATATATATATATATATATATATACACAAACATTTGGATTTTATCAAAAGAAAAAGATAGGCTCAGAGGGTGTAACTAGGGGTATCTAGCGTTAAAGATAAACGCTAACAAAAGGGTTTATACTGGTGGTTAACTAGTCAGTGTAACTAGCTAAATATCAATACGGAAGGCTTATTTGGGTTAAATCCTAAGATTGCCTCTTATCATGCATATATACTTATATCACAAATAAAAAGTGATCTCACAACGGTCTCGTAATGATTTACAAGCACAAGTTCTAGAATAAATAAAATCACCGGCACACTCATAGCAAAAAGATTCAAAACAAAAAAGATGTATGCTAGATACGAAACAGGCTTAAATCCTCACATTATAGTGAAAAGGGCTATAATATGTGCTAGCTAATGTTATCGATCCCAGAATGGATTGCAATATTAATCGGGACACATCTCAATTTTTCAAAATTTACAGGTTTTACCAGTGGATAGATCCAGTTATATAAACCTTAAAATGACAACTATCTAGATCACAAGGGCAAACAAAATTTAAAATTTAGCTCGAAATTTACAATCTATTCTTATTTTCCTATTCACCCCCCCCCCCCCACACTTAAGTTAAGCATTGTCCTTAATGTGATAAACGAAAGGAATGAAAATAGGGAAATAAGAGAATAAACCATATTTTCCTGCTCCAGATGATTCTTTGATTCAAGTGTCCATACTTTGTAATCATTGCCTGCAGTAATCTTAAACAACAGAAACATACGAAATATTTCTACGTTTTATTTAAAAGTTGGTGATACACCCCCACACTTAAGTTCAACTAAGGGATTAGATAAACTTTGGGGTTTAATCACTTGAAAATAAAAATGAAAATGAAAATTTAAAAACAGCAAACACACGGGTTGCCTCCCGAGAAGCGCTTGTTTTATTAACGAGTCATCAGCCGGACTCAAAACTTGCTTCTTGCTACGTTGGTGTAAATTTTGGTTTCTTCTTTGAGAATTTTGGAACATACACCACGTTTCCTATCACTATTCCTTCTCCAGTTTCATCTATGTTCTCCAATTTTATTCTTTTCTAAGGTCTAGGAAGAACATCATAGATATAACCAGATTCTTCGGCCCAAGGAGTGTTTTTCTTATAATCGGCCGGAAAGGGTGCCATGAATATTATTGCTTCATAGTCTGATTCAGGTGGAATCTCTTTGATAGAAATCTCGTTCATTTGCTCCTTATCATAGTACAATTTAATTCGGTGACCATTAAGAATGAAACTTCCACCTTGTTTGTCATGTAATTCAACATACCCAGATAGAAATCCATGTTTCACTATATACGGACCGAACCATTTTGGTTTTAGCTTAGGTGCTTTGAACTTGTATTTCATATTAAAAAGCAGAACTTTGTCTCCAGCTTTGAATTCTTTTCGGATTCTAAGCTTTCTGTCATGATACGTTTTGGTTCTAGCTTTGTACCGTTTGGAGTTCTCGTAAGCTTGGAGTCTTAGTTCATCGAGTTCATGCAATTGCAAAAATCTCTTCTCTCCAGCTATTTTGAGATCAGGGTTACAGCTTCTGAGTGCCCAGCAAGCGTGATGTTTGATTTCCAACGGCAAATGACAAGTTTTCCCATACAAGAGTCTGTATGGTGTTGTACCAATTGGTGTTTTATAAGCCGTATGAAATGCCCACAGAGCATCATCTAGTTTTCTCGACCAAACGGCGGGATTGTCTTTGACCGTTTTTTTCAAGTATCCTCTTTAAGGCTCTGTTGGTATTTTCGACTTGACCACTGGTCTGTGGGTGATAAGCTGTGGCAAAACGATGATGAACTCCGTATCGTTTCATAATTTTCTCCATTTGTTTGTTACAGAAATGGGTTCCTCGATCACTTATTAAAGCTTTAGGAATTCCATAACGAGCTGAAAGCTTTTTGAGAAAATTGACAACAACTCGTGCATCATTTGTGGGTAGAGCTTCGGCTTCAGCCCATTTGGAAACGTAATCAATAGCAACGAGAATGTATTCGTATTTGTGCGATTTAGGAAATGGTCCCATAAAATCGATTCCCCAAATATCGAATATTTCGCAGACTTGAATGCTCTTTTGAGGCATTTCATCTCTACGAGAAAGACTACCGGATTTTTGGCAAGCATCGCAGTTTTGAACAAGAGTATGAGCTTCTTTGAAAATGGTCGGCCAATAGAATCCAGCATCAAAAACTTTTTTAGCGGTGGTGAAAGGACCATAGTGTCCCCCAGTCGGGCCATGATGGCATTCATCAAGAATTCTTCTTGTTTCAGAACCAGAAACACATCTTCTAATCATCCCATCGGGACACATCTTGAAAAGATAGGGCTCTTCCCAATAATAGTGTTTTAGTTCTGAAAAGAATTTACTTCGTTGGCATGAATTAATCCTTTTTTTAGAATTCCTCCAACGAGATAATTTGCATAATCTGCAAACAACGGAATTTCTTTTTCATCATTTGTTTCAATAATCATGAGAGTTTCATCAGGAAAATAATCGTCAATTATCTTCCTTTAACTCTTCCAAATTTGGATTTCAAGACGAGACAAATGATCAGCAGCAAGATTTTCTGCTCCTTTCTTATCTTTGATTTCGATGTCAAATTCTTGGAGTAGCAAAATCCATCGAATACGACGCGGTTTTGCATCTTGTTTAGTAAACAGATATTTGAGCACTGAATGATCAGTGAACACAATCATTTTTGAAAGCACAAGATAAGATCTGAATTTGTCGAAAGCAAAAACAACGGCTAACAATTCCTTTTCTGTAACCGTATAATTTTGTTGAGCATTGTTTAGTGTTTTGCTGGCGAAGTATATAGGACGGAAATGTTTTCCTTCACGTTGTCCTAATACAGCTCCAACAGCAAAATCGCTTGCTTTGCACATTAAAAACCATAATTGAAAGTCTTACAATGATTGGAAATAGATTACCAATGATAAGGTAATGATACCCAAAGTATTGGTGTTGACTTCTTGATGTTTTGACCTCCAAATGTTGACTTCTTGAACCTTCAAAGCTTCCT
Organism: Artemisia tridentata subsp. tridentata; assembly: GCA_021014915.2. Lineage (NCBI taxonomy): Eukaryota > Viridiplantae > Streptophyta > Magnoliopsida > Asterales > Asteraceae > Artemisia > Artemisia tridentata. Next base: position 372,252,399 of record CP139505.1, read on the forward strand.
GAACTTCTAAGGACGAATTAGGACTTTTGAGAGAGTATCTTGATGATTGTATGAGAGTTGGTATGAGGATTATTGAAAAGGTGTGTCTAAAACTCTTCACAAATGGTTCTATTTATACTATTCTCAAGCCTAGGGTTATTAATGATTCAACTTGGCCTCCAAGCAGATAGAATAGTCTAGAATGCTCAATAGAAGGCTTTGGAATCGTGCACATAAGGATAGGAACCTTAATGATGAAGTTTTGTAAAATCAGACAACATCCAACCGATCGGTATTATGGCCAACCGATCGGTTGGTCTTCAGAATTAGCCTCCATCCGAATCGGTTGCGGGCAGCCTCCGATCGGATGGTGCACTGCTGTTTTCTCTTTTTGTGAACTTTTGTTGTTTGTCTTGTTCCTTCCTTTTTGGTCCTTGTTTCTTCATCCAAACTTGATCTTTTCATTGTCTTGGGGCTTGTCAACTTGAATACTTGCATCTTCATTCTTTGGATCTTGACAAGAAAATCTTTGCACTATCATAAATATTTCCTTCTTCCTCATTTTTGCATCTTTTTCTTCCCTTTTCCTTTTTTTGGTTACATATACTTTGCAAACACACTTTGGTACGATTTAGTAACAAAAGCATATAAATATAACCAAATAACATATATAAAAACACGAATAACACTACTAAAAACATGCACAATTTGAGTGTTATTACACTTCTTTTTCAATCCTTTCATTTTCTTTTCTTTTTAAATAATACTCGATAACACAACATTTTTTTTTCACTTTATTTTACTTACTTTTAGTGATACTCAGTTTAATTATTATATATACAGGTAATGAATTCAACTCAACTAAGTATGAAACTATAAGTAATCATGCCAAAAGTAGCAAGCTACAACATTTGAAGGACTTATCATCACACCTATAAATACCCACTAAAAAACACTCACTCACCACTCCGAGTGGGACCATCCACGTTTCCAAACCCTCCACCACCACCATGTCCATCATTCCATCACTACTTATCACTTCACTCTTCATTTCATCACTCACATGCAACGCTGATCATTTCAACGGAAGAGTGTTCAATGTGATTTCAATAACTTTTTGTTTCAAAAGCCTTATTTAATTCTATTGTGAAACACAAATTTTCAGAATTAAGTTTAGAATAACCTACAAACTTTTCAAGACCATATTTGACTTTTGAGTCAACAACAAACTCATTATACTTGTTTGGAAAAACTGAAGTTCTCTCAGACCTTCTCAAAGGCTGGGTTTGAAAATTTTGACTTGTTTCTGTGTTAGGAAAAACTGTATTGATACCCTCAGAATTAACAATTTCATTTTCATTTATAAGGCCCAATTCAGTTTCATTCTCAAGTGTTGCAGCCCTCTCATTCCCTAAGGCAAAACCATTGGAACCATGAAAGTGCCCCAAATCACTTTCATTTTGGTCAATTGTTGGACTGCCATTAAAGGAAGAGTTGCTGCCCTCATCATGAGATGTTGCTTGCTTATTAAGGTCATCATTGGGTATGTTATGATCCTCATACACAATTTCATTAAAGAAATTTGTATGATCCAGACCATGACTATCACTTTTATCCAAAGAAACATTTTTAATCTTGAAAGGAAAAACATTTTCAAAAAAGGTAACATCTCTTGAGTATAAAAACTGTTTCCTCTCAAGACTATTAAGTTTATACCCCTTTTTAAAAGAGGCATAACCAATTAAAACACATTTCTCAGACCTGCTACTAAATTTATCAAAGTTATTTAAGATAGTAGCAAAACAAAGACACCCAAAGTTCCTTAAATGATTCAAAGAGCATTTTTTATTAAAAACAAGATCATAAGGAGACTTTCCATTTAGCACTGAAGAGGGCAACCTGTTAATCAAATAGCAAGCAGTAAGAATACACTCAGACCACAAATAAAGAGGAATTCCCCCTGAAACATAAGGGATCTGGCAACATTAAGCAGATGCTTATGTTTCCTTTCCACAATCCCATTTTGTTGAGGGGTGTAAGCACAAGATGTTTGATGTATAACACCATTTTTAGTACAAAAGTCAGAAAACTTATGATTAACAAATTCAGTTCCATTATCACTTCTAAAGATCTTAACAGTCTTATTAAACTGATTTTTAAGCAAGTTAAAGGAGATGACAATACAATCAAACACCTCATCTTTGGTCTTAATCAGATAAACCCACACAGATCTAGTAAAGTCATCAACAATGGTAAAAAAATATTTATAGCCTTCCTTACTAGCCACCTTATAAGGTCCTCATAGGTCAAGATGGACAAGTTCAGCAAGCATAAAGAGTTAATTTTATGATGCAAGATAAAAGTAATAGATCCATTAACTCTCTCAAAAGTTTCTTTCAACTCAGTCTGTTGACATAAATAATGCCTAAAAACATTATTAATACTTATTCATATCTCTATATTTTAATGATCACAAAATTTAAACTCATTAAACATAAACTTATCAAATAAACAAGTATTTAGTTGTAAATATTTACTTCTACAACTTAATCACTTAAGGTATGAATAAACATAATGCTTAATGCTCTATATGATCAAAAGAACATTTTCTTAATCACTAAACTTTTTATAAAATGTCACAAAAATTTTATATCTTTTAGAAAAACATTTTTGGTATTAAATAAATATGTTTAATCTATTATAAAAATATGAATTCAAATTTTCAACCAAAAATGGCAAAAATGTTCCAGAAAAACCTTCCCCACAAAAGGACAGAACTGGGCAACGTTCATCTTGGGCGGCCCCCTTAATTCATAAAGGCGGCCCCCTTAAAATTAAGGGGACCGGCCCCCTATTTAAGGGGACCGCCCCGCTCCTCCAGCTGTCCAGTTTTTGCCTATAAATACTGGTTTTCCCCTGGACTTTTTCTCACCTTTTGCACCCCAAACCTTCTGTTCTAAATCTCTTCTTACATCTCTTTAAATCCTTTCTAAAACCTTTGATCATATATTCTTAAGCATTGGTTTCCAAGTGATCCAAGCTTCCACCATCCAAGTGCAAAAGAAGAATACTTCTATTAATCAAAACTAGAAGTATTACAACTTAGTAGCATCTTGTTACTCAAGTTGGTTGTCATGTATACTTTGTAAATCATTCATTCATTTGTGTCAAGTGTGTATATAAGGTGTGTACATTAAGTGAGAACATAAGTGATTAGGTTAGTGTAGTGTGTAAGTAGTGAAGAAGGTGTATAAGCAGTTGTGGTGTAAAGAAGTAGTGTAGAAGCATAGTATAGTTGTGAAGTAGTTGCGGTGTGAAGAAGTTGTGAAGCCGTAGCATAGAAGGTGTGAAGCCGTATTGTAGAAGTTGTGAAGCCGTAGTCTAGAAGTTGTGAAGCCGTAGCATAGAAGGTGTCAAGCCGTAGTGTAGAAGTTGTGAAGCCGTAGTCTAGAAGTCGTGAAGCCGTAGCATAGAAGTTGTGAAGACCTAGTGTAGAAGTTGTGAAGCCGTCGTGAGGAAGTTGTGAAGCCGTTGTGAATAAGTTGTGAAGAAGTTGTGATTAAAGTTGTGAGATTGGTTCTAGCTACGATTAGAACTCGACATCTAGCTTTGTGTCGTTAAACCGGTGTAAGCCAAAGTTGTTTAAGGTTTTCTCCGCCATAAGGGAGTTTATTGAAGTAGTGAAGAAAACTCTCGAGCTCGGTGCTCGGGGAGTGGAGTAGGGCAAGGAAGGTGTCCTTGTAGCCGAACCACTATAAATCCCTCGTGTCTCAGTTAGATCTTTCCATCTCTTACTTACATCTTTACTTATATCGTCATTACTTTCATACATATAGACATATATAATTGTTAGCATTAGTTAGAAGTTGATTTCACATAAAGATTAATTTAAAACTCCATTCATAAAAGTAAGACTTTTATAACAAATCTAAAAGGGTACACATACAATCAACATTAGTGTTCAAGTATTATCTATCTCATAAATTTGAATCTAAGATTTTAAAAGTAACAAAAGTTTTCATAATAAAATTAAAAAGACGTAAAACTATTCAACCCCCCCCCCCTTCTAGTTTTCCACAATTGGTATCAGGAGCCACGTCAATCAAGATCTTTAAAATATACTGTATTTTAAAACTTGAATCGATCTATGGAATCCGAAAGATATTTAGAAGGGGAATCTATTCAAAAACCACCGCTTTTTGAAAACTATACTTTTCTTGAATGGAAAAATAAATTTGGAAATTATGTGAAATCAATTGATCTAGATCTTTGGCATGTCATTTCGATTGGTGATTTTCAACCAACAAAAACGGATTTTGAAAGTCAAGCAAAAACGAATTTTGAAAGACAAAATGATTATTTCAAAACAAAGAATGACAAAAATAATAAAGCTAAAATAATTATTTATAAAGCATTGCCGAGAGTTGAATATGAAAGAATATTCTTCTGTCAAACGGCAAATGATATTTGGAAAAATCTCTTAAACTTTCATCAAGAAAAATGTCAAGCCAAAGACGAGGAATTTGATCTTGTACATGAATTAGTTGTCCTAGAAAATTTGATAGATAATCACTTAGATAAAATAAATACATGTGCTACTAGTTCAAATGTTTTTAATGAAGGCATTAATGACGAAGACTACATGGATCAACTCCGGAGTGAACTTAATTCAAAATCATGGAGTGACACAGACGAAGAAGAAGATTACTATCCGGTATGTGAAGAATCCAAACTAGATAAAACTCCAAATAAGGTACAATCCAAAACCGAACATTTTTGCTATGATCAATTCATTTTAGAATTTTCAAAATTAGAAAATGAGTTTAAACATTTTTGCAACATAGATCTAAAAACCATTTCTAAACATGAATCATCAAAAACTTTTGAAAGTAATTTTGAAAAAGAAATAATTTTAGAAGATAAAATGTCTAGACTTGAAAGTAATATTGAAATTGATCTAGAATGCAAAACATGTCAAGAACATAAGCATGAAATTAAAAGATTAAATGAAAGAGCAAAAATATTAGCTAAATTTGAAGAAAGTTCCAAATCTCTTAAATACCTACTAAGTTGTCAAAAACCATTCAAAGATAAAACCGGTTTAGGATTTAGCTCGGATAATTCTTCAACAAGTAAATCAAAACAAATCAAAATTGAAAAACCTAGTTGAGAAATTTAGATATAAGGCTATTTACTGTGATTATAATTAATATAAGTCAAGAAATCCATTGTTTGTACATCAAAACAAACTATTAAGGAATTCTTGTACTTCTTGGCGACATCCTCACCATGTGCATACAAATGCAATGGATGTCTTCAACTAACCATCTCGGACCCATGAGAATCTGGGTACCAAGTTGTTTTATTTGATTAGGTGATGAACGCATAAAGGAATGATACTTGATTTTTCGTCAACCTAATCACATTCGAATCGTGCGTGTGATGACTAATGAATCATCAAATCCTGAACCACACTCAATATCTCACGTGGTTATCCATCTCAAGAAATTGCTTATGGCGTAGTAAAATATTAATGGTTTTTGTTGAAGGAGCATGATGAGGTTGCATTTGAGACGTGAATGTCTCAACAAAAAGACGTCACATACATCAAAGCTAAGACATCTAATATGTCAAGTAGAAGACATGTTCGGTCAAGCCGCTTTGGTCTTATAAGGCGTTAGAAGCATGTTGTGATATACTTTCATGCCATGGTTATATTGAAGTCTCATCTACCATTCACTACCTCATTTACCATCCTGGATATTATGAAGAATAGCTGGACATAAGGTACGTTCTCTTTTTAAATTCCATGAATAGTTACTTCATACATATAGTTGTGTTAAAAATTTCCTTAGGATATGCTTAGTTTGATAGGTTGCCTTGCCTTTACACTTTTAGTTATATCCTATTTACGATTTAATTAGAAACCCTTTAGTTAGCCCCCCTAAGTATTAAATGATGTATCCACTGTTGAACTCATTTAGCCTTTTCAAATTTAAAATGGAAATCTTCTATGTCCACTATTAGAAAACTCTTGGTAATAAAGTAAATTAAGTTATGCGGATAAATCATTAACATAGAAGTAAGATTAGATTCTTCGCGTTAGAATACTATGTATGTAACAACCTCTTGTAGAATATGGCATTAGGTTAGATAAATATGCTGCAACAAAGGAGCTATAGATGTTAGGTTATACCCCATTCAACATGTCTCTATTAGGATCATGAGTAAAATATATCATCTAGATTTACCCTCATAAAAGGATAATGTCTGAATCACATTAAGTCAAGTATTAGTAAACCAAGCAAACTTCATATTTGGTACTCTTTGATAGGTAAATTTAGGAACTTAATTTCTTCTAAAAAGATAATGACTACTGGAGAATCTATTGACTAGAAACTCAATTTGACCTAACGGTTGAATTGCTTCTATGTGAGAAGTTGGGTGTGTGTAACCCGTTAAAATGGTCGTGTTTAGCCTGAATTGAGCACCACTAGTAATAGTCTCATATTTATTCTCCAGCTTGATTACATTACTCTTCCTAAATATACCTAACGATAGTTTGCTTTTATGAACTTTGTTTTTCATTAGAGTTTTTCATTCCTAGATTTATGTCATCTTGCATATATAAAATTTCTAAGATGTTTACTTGCTCATATGTGTTTTAATTGCATGCCTTCGTAATTATTCGCTTAGTTATTAAATGCATATTTATTATAATAGTTTTTGTTCTTCTATAAACTATTCTGATATGATAATTTCTCTTGTATATACATGCTTAAATGCCATAAAATATGTAGAAATGGATAGCATGTGACAATAGCCTTAACCAATTTCCTTGAGCATGAAATCTTTTACAACCATTGTTTTAATGACATTTATTTTTAAATATGCTAAAACTTAACATCTTGGAAAAATGATTTTTCAAAAGAATATATCACCTTTCTAACATGTTTTACCATCCCTCCCAACATTTGTCCATGATGATGTTTTTATCAAAGCCAAAGATTGAAAATTTCGTTTTCTTTCCTCATAAAAACATTTTGAAATAAAACTCAATCTATTTTATTCAAATAACTTTCACATCTACATAAAAACCCACTTTCAAACATTGTTAAATAATGCTAAAAACACCTAATTAAAATCGTGCATGGTAATCTCATATATGTCACCTATATTTGTGTATATGACAATTATAAGTGAACTAAATCAAAAATGAAAAAATCATGGTTTACTCATTAAGATCTCACTTGGTACAAGTCTAGAAGTCCATGCTATCACAACTCCCCATTTCTTTGCACATAGACACTTATTAGGATTAATTAACTAGCGTATTAATATTTCTAAAAATGATATTGTGAATTACTTGATATTATATATCGTTTTCTTATCCATATATGTATATATATATATTATATATATATATATATATATATATATATATATATATATTATATATATATATATATATATATATATATATATATATATATATATATATATATATATATATATAAATGTATATGTTACTTGGTTAATGAGTAGATTGCATGCTAGATAAAATTGCTTAATTAGATATGCTTAGCATACATGAGTTATTTAATCCTAAATTGCCTCAAAAGAAGTTGGACTTGCTTGAAACTAAACCCAAAAACACAACCTTTTCTACAAATTTCTGTCAAAAACCCATTTCTAGTAGTCTGGAAATCAGCAGATGGGTGGCCCCCTTAAAATTAAGGGGACCGGCCATCTGGAGGGACGGATTACTATTTTCTTTTTCAATTTCCAGCCCATTTTATCCTATACTTCCCAAAATTCACCAACACATTTTGTCCTAAACCACCCACCAAAATTTACCTTCCTCAATCACATCATCCCTACACTATAAATACCCTTCTCCATCATAAATGCTCATCCATATCATCCATCCAAACATGTCATCCTCTAACAACCCAAGATCCAAGCCTTCAAGAGTTGCTAAGATCTCGGTAAGGCCCATTTGGAGAAGGAAGCTTGACACTTGTCATAACCCAACAAATGATGTTGTTCAAACTCAACCAACACCCAAGCCTCATCCTAATGAACCCTTTCATACACATAACCAATCATCCATCCCTACACATTCATCTCCCAATGATCAATCTCAAAACAACAATCCCAATCTCACTCACACTCAACCTACCAATACACCATTCAAAACACTCACCACTCTTGGAACATCCACTTCATCCATATCTACACCCTCATCCACTCATGATTACCCAAGTTCACAAATGTCTCCACCACCAAGAGTGTCACCACCACCTCCACCAAATAACAACCACTCTCCATCATCATCACCTTCCTCTCAACACTTGAAGTTCATTGAAGAACTCAAGGAAGCCCATGAGCTAAATGCTCTTCTTGCTTTACATCTTGCTCAAAGCAACTTGGATCAATCTCCATCTATCCCTCCACCATCATCACCCCACAACTTGAGTCAAATTGAGAAACATGTCAACAATTGTCCTTGTTGCATCTTTCTTCAAAAACAAACCGTTGCTTTAAATGAGCATCTCACTTGGATCGAGTATCTTCTCACTAGATCCAATCCAACACCCTCACTTGAACAACATCAAAACTCTCATCCAACATGGTCCACTCCAAACTCTCCACCTCCAATTTCTCCACCACCACTCTCTCCAACCTCCATGAACCCAATAATACACCTCCATTAATCCAACATCCTCACCCTCCATTCATCCAAGTTTTCATGTCTCAAGCAAGTCAAATGGATTTTTAGGCAAATTAGAATTCTCTACCGAATGTATGCTCTAAGCATAACATATGTTGTAACAATGATTATGTCTTTTACATAATCATTTTCTTTTATTAATGAAAGTCTTGTTTTATGTTTTAATATGTGTTTACTATGCTTGTTGATCTTATGTGTGATATTATGATATGTATATATGCTTGTGATTCTAATATCTTTCTTGCAAGTAGTCCATATCTCGATTCCTTGGTGTCCTCAAACGAGGGGGAGCACACATCAAGGGGGAGTTCTCGTCCCGACAAATTTTATTTCTAAAACTTGTCGGCTTAACCTTTTTGATTTTACAAAAAGGGGGAGAAGTGAATATAAACTCACTAAATACTTGTCCAAAAATAAGTTTTTGGATTTAATGAGTTTAAGTTTTGTAATCATCAAAAAGGGGGAGATTGTTGACATAAATAATGCCTAAAAACATTATTAATACTTATTCATATCTCTATGTTTTAATGATCACAAAATTTAAACTCATTAAACATAAACTTATCAAATAAACAAGTATTTAGTTGTAAATATTTACTTCTACAACTTAATCACTTAAGGTATGAATAAACATAATGCTTAATGCTCTATATGATCAAAAGAACATTTTCTTAATCACTAAACTTTTTATAAAATGTCACAAACATTTTATATCTTTTAGAAAAAAAAATTTGGTATTAAATAAATATGTTTAATCTATTATAAAAATATGAATTCAAATTTTCAACCAAAAATGGCAAAAATGTTCCAGAGAAACCTTCCCCACAAAAGGACAGAACTGGGCAACGTTCATCTTGGGCGGCCCCCTTAATTCATAAAGGCGGCCCCCTTAAAATTAAGGGGACCGGCCCCCTATTTAAGGGGACCGCCCCGCTCCTCCAGCTGTCCAATTTTTTCCTATAAATACTGGTTTTCCCCTGGACTTTTTCTCACCTTTTGCACCCCAAACCTTCTGTTCTAAATCTCTTCTTACATCTCTTTAAATCCTTTCTAAAACCTTTGATCATATATTCTTAAGCATTGGTTTCCAAGTGATCCAAGCTTCCACCATCCAAGTGCAAAAGAAGAATACTTCTATTAATCAAAACTAGAAGTATTACAACTTAGTAGCATCTTGTTACTCAAGTTGGTTGTCATGTATACTTTGTAAATCATTCATTCATTTGTGTAAAGTGTGTATATAATGTGTGTACATTAAGTGAGAACATAAGTGATTAGGTTAGTGTAGTGTGTAAGTAGTGAAGAAGGTGTATAAGTAGTTGTGGTGTAAAGAAGTAGTGTAGAAGCATAGTATAGTTGTGAAGTAGTTGCGGTGTGAAGAAGTTGTGAAGCCGTAGCATAGAAGGTGTGAAGCCGTAGTGTAGAAGTTGTGAAGCCGTAGTCTAGAAGTTGTGAAGCCGTAGCATAGAAGGTGTGAAGCCGTAGTGTAGAAGTTGTGAAGCCGTAGTCTAGAAGTCGTGAAGCCGTAGCATAGAAGTTGTGAAGACCTAGTGTAGAAGTTGTGAAGCCGTCGTGAGGAAGTTGTGAAGCCGTTGTGAATAAGTTGTGAAGAAGTTGTTATTAAAGTTGTGAGATTGGTTCTAGCTACGATTAGAACTCGACATCTAGCTTTGTGTCGTTAAACCGGTGTAAGCCAAAGTTGTTTAAGGTTTTCTCCGCCATAAGGGAGTTTATTGAAGTAGTGAAGAAAACTCTCGAGCTCGGTGCTCGGGGAGTGGAGTAGGGCAAGGAAGGTGTCCTTGTAGCCGAACCACTATAAATCCCTCGTGTCTCGGTTAGATCTTTCCATCTCTTACTTACATCTTTACTTATATCGTCATTACTTTCATACATATAGACATATATAATTGTTAGAATTAGTTAGAAGTTGATTTCACATAAAGATTAATATAAACTCCATTCATAAAAGTAAGACTTTTATAACAAATCTAAAAGGGTACACATACAATCAACATTAGTGTTCAAGTATTATCTATCGCATAAATTTGAATCTAAGATTTTAAAAGTAACAAAAGTTTTCATAATAAAATTAAAAAGACGTAAAACTATTCAACCCCCCTTCTAGTTTTCCACACAGTCCAAACATTAGAGGCTCTTTTAGAAAAAATTTGTCCCAAAAATAATTCCTCTGATATTGAATTTAAGATCCAACCCAACACAATAGCATTAACCCTATCCCATTGTCTACCCAAAACTTCATCAATATTAGACCTTCTACAAGTGCCATCAATAAAACCAGTCTTATTCTTGCCCTTAAGAGCTAAAAGCATAGCACATGACCACACATTATAGTTTTCAGTCCCTTTTAATTTTATGGACACAACAGTAAGGGTAGCCGAGTCATTAGGGTGTAAATGTAATGGGTGACTTATATCCAATTTACTTATTAATGTAACAGGTGCAATAACATCATCTTCTTCATCAGAACCATGACTAGAAATAGGTGGAGTATTATGATCAGAATTATGAACATACATCTTGAAAAACAAAAACAAGAACAGACAAACACACAAGATAGAGATGAGAAAGTAGTTCCGAGGTTTTCCTTGCCACTTAGGGCGCACACAAGCACAACAAGAAAAATAAAGATAAACAGAAAAGAATATAAAAAACACAACAACTCACAATCCCAATCAAACACAATCACAACTTCCAACAATCCCAAATCCTATCCTCCAGCAATCTAAACAGGAAAATAAAGACTGAAATTAAAGAAGAGAGTGTGAGAGGTGTTACAATGCACGCAATTAAAAACCAGCAGCGGAATACAAGACCTACTATACTCTAGATTCACTTAGTCTAGATATATAGCAGATGCACGAACAATACCCAGAATCAAGATCCAAGAACCTCCAAACCCTAATTTTTCAAAATTAGGGCAAATACCAAGAACCACCTGCAATCGATCCAACAACACCAAATATGTTGACTAAACAAGTTTAATCAACCTCAGAAGCCTTTAAAGATCAAAAGCCCCAAAAAATACCAAACCCTAATTTTTCAAAAAATTAGGCGTTTTACAAAAAACTTTTGGATCTGACCAATTAAACACTTAATCTTTCAACTAACAATCGTTAATCAAAAGATATCAGTCAATTTTAAAAAACCCTCAAATTTTTATGAAAACCTAATTTTTAGAAATCGAATTTTTAGAGCAAGTTGTGAAAACCTGCCTCTGATACCATGTAGGAAAACACAATCTAATAGTAAAAAACAACTTATTATTGATCTCAGAACCAAAATCACAACTGATCTCAATCAGTTTCCAGAACCAATCAACAATACCACTTGATTTCAATCAAGAAACAATCAACAACAACAGCAGAACTGATCAAGATGATCAGGTCAAACAATATACAAACTAGGGTTTACTATGTGAGAGTTTGAGAGAGAATAAGAGAAATCGGAAATAGGAGTTATGAGGCAGCTCTTTGTCTTTTTCCTTTATATACTAGCTCCACCGACAATACTTTCAGCAAGACATCTTCAGCCCTTCAACTCTTTCAACCCTTTCATTAAGCTCCCAAACTACCAATAGCTTAAACCTGAAAATATAAAAGTGACACAATCAGTCCTTGAAGTATTTCAAGGCCAAGTTATAATTTCAACAATACTCCTTTCATGACACAATGCACAAGTCATTAAACCATAACTATTTTTCACTTTAACATTAGTTAGTGTTAGGAATATAAATATTCATGTGAAAGACTCGGTTACCCCGAGTATCTATTAGCATTAAGTAGCTCGTAGGATTATTAATATTAGTTTAGTTATCGTAGTATTCGTGGAGTTGGGTCGGGTCATTACCCATTGTCAGCTCAATCCACAGCCCACGTGGGGTGTTATGTATGTTGTATAAATACCCTCTTCCACCAAGGGAGAGGGTTGGACCTTTCACAAGTTTTAATCTAACATCTTCACTTTCTCTCTCAAGGTTCCACTTATCATCTCTTTCTCTCTCTAGAATCAAACATAAATCACAAGAACCATACATGCTATGATTTCATATTACTTACAATTGGTATCAAGAGCCTTGGTTAGATCTTTTGGCGTGTGAGTACTCAGATTTTCTATTGGTTTTTGTGGTTTTTTCTTGGTTCGACTAGTTATTAGTGAAAACACATTGGTTCAACTTTGTTTGTGGTTTAATTTGTTAAAAGCTCGTACTTTCTTGATTAGGATTGTGGTATAAGCTTAGTTTAGTGGTTGGATAGCTTGTTTCATCCTTTTAATGGTGTATTTTACTCAAATCGAGTAGTGTTTTGAAATTATTCTTTGTTGCGATTTGAATTTCGGTAAAAGTTCTAGATTGCGATTTGAGTTAGTTTGGGTAGTTGGTTGTTGCGATTTGGTAGGTTTTGATTCTGCGATTTGGCGTTTTACTTAAAAGGGGAAAGAAGACAAATCGCAAGAAAGTGATAGTTTTGTCCTGTTGTGAGTTGCGATTTGATCTTTGCGATTTGGGTATTTCTAGGTTGCAATTTGAGTGAGCTTGCGATTTGATCTTTGCGATTTGAGTCACTGCAATTTGACTAGTTGCGACTTGACTGATTGCGATTTGACCAGTTGCGATTTAACATTGCGAGTTGATACTTGTGATTTGACTTATTTCTATTTGGTTAATTGCTATTTGAATTGTTGCGATTTGACTAATTGTGACTTGACTTGTTGCGGTTTGACCTGTTGCGGTTTGACTTTTTACGTCAAAACTTCAAACGGCCATAACTTTTGAACCGTAACTCCGTTTTCAGCGAATTACTTGTCAAAACGACCGTGAGACCGAGGAGAAGGACACATTGAGTTAATTTATTCGTTCAACACGACTTTCAAAGCCTGAAATTGCTCCAGAAAGAAGTTATCGAGCTGTGAAGTTTTTAGACAAAAAATTTCACTACAACTAAGGCACTTAACTGGAATCAAATCTCAACTAAACAACATATCACCTAGTCCATCAAACGATCATCATCTTAACACACAATCACTAATCATTATCGATCCAAACTTTCATCATAACATATTCAAGCAATCAAATCACGGTTTATTCTTGATTTTGTAAAATCCCGCGAAAGATTCTATTTCTCGGTTTAAATCATAAGAATTGTAAAATCCCGTGCACGTTAGCATCATGTCAAACATGTCGGATTCAGTCATAGCTGAGGTACTCAAATTGTACAACATGATTGACAAACAGAAGATTCCCAAAGATGTACAACAGATAAACGTGTTTGAGTATGTTAGTGCCAGTAGGGACTTTGTGTGCCCGAATTCTCAAGAGAAAGAGCTTCATCAGCCACAGACAAACGTTGTTGAGTCAAATACTGCTATGAACAACGTGCAACATGTGAAACACAACGAAGCGTCGGCTGAACCTAGTGGGGTATCTTCTGTTATTAATGATGATAATGTGTTGCATGAACAAAAGATTCCCGACAAAGTACACCAGACAAACGTTGTTGAGTCAGATACTGCTAATATGGGAAATAGTAATGTTATCCCATATGAACAATATGTGAATCACAATGACGTGTCTGCTGTACTGATGAAGCGAAAAGTGTACCGCTTTTAAGGGGTCATTTAAGCCCTAAATCGTATTTATTTGATCAAATATCGCCCTAAATCGTTCCTTTTGTCATTTTAGGTACTTTTGAGGAGAAATCTGGAAAAGGAGGCATTTTGGACGTTTTTGGAGCATAAAAGTGAAGAAAACGACAAAGTCTCAAAAATCGGCTGAAAGTTACCTTTGACGGCGTCAGATGTTACTCTAGACGGCGTCATGCCTTGGCAAGAAAAGGTGGACGTGAAATTTACTCATGATAAGCCAGTGAAAATAGCATGTGAATTCTGACGGCGTCACGCTTTAACTTGATCAAGGGCGTCACGGCTTAAATCAAAAGGGGACGGCGTCACGTTCAAGGTTCGATGGCGTCAAGCCTTGATAAGCCAGAATGGATTTTTGAAGAGCTAAAGAGGGACGGCGTCAAGAAGGTCATCCGGGAACCCTAGAAGCGGCGAGGTGACGGCGTCACAATCCATAAGGTGACGCCGTCAGATGTAAAAGTCTATATATAGTTTTCTAATTTTTTGTCATTAGGGTAGAGCTTAGTGTGTGGAATTTTGGGAGAAAACCCTAGGACGATTTTAGCTTCTTTTTCAAGGCTTTTTGCCTTGAGATCTTCCATGTTACATTGAAGATAAGTTATCAATTAATCATTCAATATGTCTATGTGTTGTTTGATTTTATCTTATTCTTGTCTTTTGATTAACATGTTAGGCTAAATTTATCTTGTGTTTGCTTAGATCTAATGAAACCTAGCTATTGATTATTGGTTATTAGTGTGTTATTAGTTGTATTGGATGATTGTTTATCTATGTTAGGCTTAAGAAAACTGGCTAACTTCCTATTCGGTAACTTGCTTGAACGTCTTAAGAAACATGAACCAAATGCGTACTAAAGGTTTTTATGGTTGTATTTAATGCACAAGCGAATTCTAGTGATCCCATGTTAGGAGCTTCCTAGCCGGCTCGACATAGGAGTGAAGTAGGAGCTTGTAGAGTTGGGGAAGTAAGTACGCCACCCCACGAATGGTATTAAGGAATACACCCGTCATCCACGCGACTAATACACACTAATTAACCGGTAAAAGATAGTTAGGGAGTAAGGAAATCTAAGTAAACACATTTCTCTACACATAAGTTTCTCACCACATTTTCATTTTTGTTATTCTATTTTATTTGCATTCGTAGTAATTTGGGTTAGTTGACTAGCAACTAATTCCGCCCACTCTTTCAAACCCGAGATTTTACTTGCTTTCATAAAAAACATAAAAACATAAAAAAGAATCTTCCTCAATCCCTTAGACCTATTAGAGTAGTCTTTCATACCTAACGAACACTATTCCCTGTGGAGAACGATCAATCCCCCATACTTACCACTACACTATACTACATCGGTCAGGTACACTGCCTGGTGGGGTTGTAAGCCTCTTGAGATCCCTCGAGAGGTAAAACCTGTTGTAAGGTTACAAAACCACGCAATCAAGTTTTTGGCGCCGTTGCCGGGGAATAGTTATTGTTTAGGTTGAATTTTTATTTCTATTAGGTCTACTCACTAGATTCCTTTCTAGTGAGATTTTTATTTTATTTTTTCTAGGTTTCCTTTAGTCTATCTATTTTCTTCGTTTCTTTGTTCGTAACCATTACCATCCGACATCATGGAAGATGGTAATATCCTTAACCCCCACAACCCACCACCACAACAACCACCACCACCTCCTAGAGTCCGTACTTTAGGAGAGTATTCCCGTCCTAGCCACCACGGCTATCGAAACACCATTGAGCTCACTCAAGGAGCCAATATCACACCCTTGCGATCCGACACCATCCGGTTGGTGCAAAGCGGATGCGCATTCCATGGACTTCGTTCTGAAGATCCTAATCAACACCTCAAGGACTTTCTTAAAATCGTTGATTCTATAGACCTTGATGTTGCCACTCGAGAGACGACCCGATTGCGTCTCTTCCAATTCTCTCTGCGGGACCAAGCTAGTCAGTGGCTAGAACGTCAACCCGCAGGATCCATCACCTCTTGGGATGATCTCACCACTCATTTCCTTGCTCAGTTTTTCCCACCGGGAAGAACTACCAAGCTAAGGAATGATATCTTGATGTTCCAACAACGTCAAGGCGAAACTCTCTACGAGGCATGGACTCGATTCAAGGACTTACTCCAAAAAGTCCCTCACCATGGCATAGAACTTTGGCTCCAAGTCCAAATTTTCTATGACCATATCAATCTCTCCACGAGGCAAACCATTGACCAATCGGCCGGTGGTAAGCTACGTGATCTAAGTGCGGAACAATCATGGGCTCTCCTAGAGGATCTTGCTCTTTATGACAACGAAAGTTGGAGTGATCCCCGTGATTTGAATAAAACGGTCAAGGCAATATCTTTGCCTTTGAACAATTCAAGCACTTCCGACCGTAGGATCATAGAACTTGAAGACCAAGTCAAGTTTCTCATGAAATCCTACGAGGCTCCTAAACCTTCAAGCCAAGTGAACAAAATCACTTCTTCATGTGAATTATGTAGTGGTCCCCACGACACTCGTAATTGCATGGAACTCCCCGAACAAGCTTTTGTGGACTACGCATCCTCGCGTACCGACGGAGTGGGAGACAAGTGGTACACTTTTAAACCCGAGCCAAACCCTTATGGTGATTCATACAACCCCTCATGGAAAAATCACCCGAACCTTAGGTGGAAACAGAACCAAAACACACAACAAACCAATTCTTCCTACCCACCTAATCGTTTCCAATCAAGCGGTTCCAACTCGAACCGTACTTTCAACAACAATCCTTCCGGCAATGGTAGTACCGATAACTTTGAAGGATTGATGTCTCAATTTATGGCATCTCAAGAAGCTCGTTTAGCCAAGTTTGAAGCCGATTTCAAACAAAAACAAAGCGAGATGACCGATAAGATTAACACCTTGTTGAAAGCCCTCAATGACCGAGAAATGGGAGCACTCCCTAGCAACACGGTCAAGAACCCGAAACTAAACGTCAACGCTATTTCATCGGTTTCGTCCCCTAGTTCTTGTCCACAATATTATTCGGTCAATTCCATGAGCACGTGTTTCAAACAAACCCAAGTCGTTCCAAATGACCAAGAAGTTATGACATCCAAATTGGTCAACAACATAGTTGAAACACCTCCCACTCAAAACCTTGACGAAGAACTCAAGGAGCTCCACCTTGAAAGTCCGGTTGTTGATGAGTTGGATGAGAAGAAGCTCAAGTTAGGCGAAAAAGGGACCGCCTTTGTTCAAAACAATCTACCTAAGAAATTAGATGATCCGGGCTTATTTGTTCTACCTTGCAAGATCGGTAATTCGGAGGCTTATGACACATTAGCCGATCTTGGATCAAGCCTTAACCTACTTCCGTTACCTCTCTACACCTCTCTAAAACTAGGAAAACTTGAAGAAACCGAGGTGATAATAGGTTTAGCGGATGGAAGTGTTGCTTACCCGGTTGGAGTAGTTAAGGACGTGTTAGTACACATTGGAAAACTAACCATTTTAGCCGATTTTCACGTCCTTGATATGGTTAGCGACCCTACATGCCCCTTGTTGATAGGTAGAGGATTTTTAGCGACCGCTAGTGCTATGATTGATTGTAAGGAATCTAAGATAGCGGTAGGAGAAGGAGATACTTAGTCAGTCTATGATGTTAAGAAACATGCCTATGATACTAGTGAGGAACCAACACCACATTGGTTAGAATCAAATAGGAGACCATCTAGATATGGACCTTGGATAGATAGAGACTTCATAGGACCCCAACACCCATTTTACCTAGAAGAGGACTTTGTTAACCGAACGCATTCGGTGGAGCAACTCTTGGCTAGGGACACCGAATTGGATCCATTTGAAGATTCTCTAGTTTTTAGAAAGATGATTGATTTCCTAGGAGTTTTGCCCATTAACCTAGGAATGAATAAGTGGATTTGTGAGGAAGATGATCATAAGTGGAATTGGGATAAACCACCCAAAGATGGAGATGGGTCATGGCATATTAAGATGACGTTGTATGACCCGGATGGAGAGAAGTTTGAAAAGATATATCGTACTAAGCGGACCAATAGGAAACTTCAATCCAAGCTTAACCCTAAAGACGTCCTTGATGACGAGCTCACTTACATAGGGTAGCGTGACTTTGAGTCTAGCCACAAGACTCGTTAATAAAGAAAAGCGCTTCTTGGGAGGCAACCCAAGCTTTATTTGTTTTATTTGCTTTGTGTGTTTATTTATTTGTTTGTTTGATTTTATTTGTTTCCGTATGTGTGTTTAATTTTTATTAGTATTGATTCATGTTCAAAAGTAAATTGTGAAAATGCTTTATTTTGTTTTTAACTTCGTCTTAACTACATATAAAGGTATTTTGCAAAAGATAAGTGTAAGGGAAATCTAAATCGGTTTATTAGAACACAAATGAACATGAATCGTAATAATATTAAATTAACATACATATTCGTATTTGTTTGAGTCAAATGCTTGTATCTAGTCATAATGAGGTTTTGCAGGATTTCCAGGAAGTAAGGTAAGGGTTTTTCCAGAAATTTTCCGGAAACTTAAAATGAGAATTTTTGTCAGGTCATTTCTGACGGCGTCAGGGTTTATAACCTGACGGCGTCAGATTTAATTTTCAGAAATTTTTGAAAGTTTTGTTTTCATAAAAAGTTTTTATTAAAATCTCCAACTTATAATCTCCAGGAATCTGCAAAATTATCATTCCACAAGCATTATATCCTTATATATAGATTTTTCCCGCCGATGTTATGCAGGTTTTCGTGTTTGTTTTCTCAGGTTTAACAGGTTATTTTGGACAAGGAAATGTCTTGGATCAAGCTTATGGCGATGCATTAGTCATGGAGCTTCAACATTACCTTGGAGGAAGATTTAACCGTGTAATTTCATTATCTACCGAGCGAATCAGGGGAGTATTTGATTTCATTCTTTTACTTTTTTTCTTTTACATCTTGTTATTTGAACATTGGGGACAATGTTCATCTTAAGTGTAAGGGGGGGGGTAAAAGTACGATTTTAGAGAATACAATTGCGCTTGATTTTTGTTTGTTTAATAGTAGATGTGTAATAAAACTGAGATAAATACCTGTTAGGGCAATTTTAGTGCCAAATTTAAAATTTTTTACAACATATAGGAGTGAAACTTTGATCTTAATGAGCGTCTCATGGATAGGAAATATATGACTAGCACAAAAAACCGTACCACTAAAAAATTTTCCACCCCCAAATATGTGAGGTTCGCCCCTAGAATTGGTAGGAAAAGCATTTATGCTATGATGTGTGTACCGGTAGCACTTAGATTCTAGAACTTGCGTTAGGACCATTCCGAGGCCACAAGTGAGACTACATTCGTGTAGTTAGATTTACTACATGATAAGAGGCATTAGGATTAACCCATTGTTTTACACCTGTGTTTTTGTTATAATTACATTGGCTACATTGGTCAAGTAATTCTCCCACACCCTTTGCGTTGTACTCATTTTTAGTACACGATACCCCTAGTACACCCCTCAGAGCCTATCTTTTCGTTTCGACCTTTAAGCATTTTACTTAAAGGAAGAATTTGTTACACCCCACTAAAATGTACACCCAAATCGCCTTAGCCTACCTTGTATGCACTCATCTTTAGTGCATTATTGTGACAACATTTGTTTAAACCCCAAGTTAATTATCTAATTGATTACATGGTTGCTAAGTCGAGTCATATCCTTGTACATATTGTTTTGGGACGATTGGGACTCATGGGTAAAGTACTAGTGTAATGGAGTAACGGGGAAGAACATCATTTATTACCCCCATATGTGCTAAATGTTTTAAAAGTACTCCAAGTTTTTCAATTATCTTAATTCGAGTCATTAGAATAGTTATTTGTAAAGTTATGTAAAAGTTCAAGTGTAAGGGGGATGCAACGCCCCTATGATGTATTATTTTGGATGGTAGGGCAAAAGTGTATGCAAAAAAAAAAAAAAAAAAAAAAATACAAAAAAAAAAACAAAAAAATACAAAAAAATTGAGAAAATGAAAAATAGAAAAAACATACGGACTACCATCCCGTTTCATTTTATGTTTGTTTTATGTTTTTGTTATTTTGTTATTTCGTTTCTAGCTTAAGATCGAGTCTAGTCTTGGCTTAGCAACATTGTATAGTACATGTAATTGATCAAGATCTTTAACTCGCCACCAGTAAAATATCCTTTATCCAACCAAACCGTGTTTTCCTTTTCCCTACACCTAACGTTATAACCCATTTAAAAGCCCTCTTTGATAGTTTATCTTTGGTGCTTACGCCTAGTGGAGGAGGTTTTCGATCCTTTCCCAAGCCTATGGTAATCTATTTGCTATGACAGGTAGTGAGAGATATTATCCGTTTTCATTTATGAGATTTATTTTGATGACACTTGAGAGATGTGAGTATCTAAACACTACTTGTGAGGTGCTAGTTTATAATCTCCGTGCTTATTATGATTGAAGTGGAACGATTATTTGTTGTAATTACTTTTATGTTAGCGTTAAATGACCCCTAACTTGTATTTTGATTAGAATAACAGCGCATTTGCTTGAGGACAAGCAAATCTCAAGTGTAAGGGTATTTGATGAAGCGAAAAGTGTACCGCTTTTAAGGGGTCATTTAAGCCCTAAATCGTATTTATTTGATCAAATATCGCCCTAAATCGTTCCTTTTGTCATTTTAGGTACTTTTGAGGAGAAATCTGGAAAAGGAGGCATTTTGGACGTTTTTGGAGCATAAAAGTGAAGAAAACGACAAAGTCTCAAAAATCGGCTGAAAGTTACCTTTGACGGCGTCAGATGTTACTCTAGACGGCGTCATGCCTTGGCAAGAAAAGGTGGACGTGAAATTTACTCATGATAAGCCAGTGAAAATAGCATGTGAATTCTGACGGCGTCACGCTTTAACTTGATCAAGGGCGTCACGGCTTAAATCAAAAGGGGACGGCGTCACGTTCAAGGTTCGACGGCGTCAAGCCTTGATAAGCCAGAATGGATTTTTGAAGAGCTAAAGAGGGACGGCGTCAAGAAGGTCATCCGGGAACCCTAGAAGCGGCGAGGTGACGGCGTCACAATCCATAAGGTGACGCCGTCAGATGTAAAAGTCTATATATAGTTTTCTAATTTTTTGTCATTAGGGTAGAGCTTAGTGTGTGGAATTTTGGGAGAAAACCCTAGGACGATTTTAGCTTCTTTTTCAAGGCTTTTTGCCTTGAGATCTTCCATGTTACATTGAAGATAAGTTATCAATTAATCATTCAATATGTCTATGTGTTGTTTGATTTTATCTTATTCTTGTCTTTTGATTAACATGTTAGGCTAAATTTATCTTGTGTTTGCTTAGATCTAATGAAACCTAGCTATTGATTATTGGTTATTAGTGTGTTATTAGTTGTATTGGATGATTGTTTATCTATGTTAGGCTTAAGAAAACTGGCTAACTTCCTATTCGGTAACTTGCTTGAACGTCTTAAGAAACATGAACCAAATGCGTACTAAAGGTTTTTATGGTTGTATTTAATGCACAAGCGAATTCTAGTGATCCCATGTTAGGAGCTTCCTAGCCGGCTCGACATAGGAGTGAAGTAGGAGCTTGTAGAGTTGGGGAAGTAAGTACGCCACCCCACGAATGGTATTAAGGAATACACCCGTCATCCACGCGACTAATACACACTAATTAACCGGTAAAAGATAGTTAGGGAGTAAGGAAATCTAAGTAAACACATTTCTCTACACATAAGTTTCTCACCACATTTTCATTTTTGTTATTCTATTTTATTTGCATTCGTAGTAATTTGGGTTAGTTGACTAGCAACTAATTCCGCCCACATCTTTCAAACCCGAGATTTTACTTGCTTTCATAAAAAACATAAAAACATAAAAAAGAATCTTCCTCAATCCCTTAGACCTATTAGAGTAGTCTTTCATACCTAACGAACACTATTCCCTGTGGAGAACGATCAATCCCCCGTACTTACCACTACACTATACTACATCGGTCAGGTACACTGCCTGGTAGGGTTGTAAGCCTCTTGAGATCCCTCGAGAGGTAAAACCTGTTGTAAGGTTACAAAACCACGCAATCAAGTTTTTGGCGCCGTTGCCGGGGAATAGTTATTGTTTAGGTTGAATTTTTATTTCTATTAGGTCTACTCACTAGATTCCTTTCTAGTGAGATTTTTATTTTATTTTTTCTTGGTTTCCTTTAGTCTATCTATTTTCTTCGTTTCTTTGTTCGTAACCATTACCATCCGACATCATGGAAGATGGTAATATCCTTAACCCCCACAACCCACCACCACAACAACCACCACCACCTCCTAGAGTCCGTACTTTAGGAGAGTATTCCCGTCCTAGCCACCACGGCTATCGAAACACCATTGAGCTCACTCAAGGAGCCAATATCACACCCTTGCGATCCGACACCATCCGGTTGGTGCAAAGCGGATGCGCATTCCATGGACTTCGTTCTGAAGATCCTAATCAACACCTCAAGGACTTTCTTAAAATCGTTGATTCTATAGACCTTGATGTTGCCACTCGAGAGACGACCCGATTGCGTCTCTTCCAATTCTCTCTGCGGGACCAAGCTAGTCAGTGGCTAGAACGTCAACCCGCAGGATCCATCACCTCTTGGGATGATCTCACCACTCGTTTCCTTGCTCAGTTTTTCCCACCGGGAAGAACTACCAAGCTAAGGAATGATATCTTGATGTTCCAACAACGTCAAGGCGAAACTCTCTACGAGGCATGGACTCGATTCAAGGACTTACTCCAAAAAGTCCCTCACCATGGCATAGAACTTTGGCTCCAAGTCCAAATTTTCTATGACCATATCAATCTCTCCACGAGGCAAACCATTGACCAATCGGCCGGTGGTAAGCTACGTGATCTAAGTGCGGAACAATCATGGGCTCTCCTAGAGGATCTTGCTCTTTATGACAACGAAAGTTGGAGTGATCCCCGTGATTTGAATAAAACGGTCAAGGCAATATCTTTGCCTTTGAACAATTCAAGCACTTCCGACCGTAGGATCATAGAACTTGAAGACCAAGTCAAGTTTCTCATGAAATCCTACGAGGCTCCTAAACCTTCAAGCCAAGTGAACAAAATCACTTCTTCATGTGAATTATGTAGTGGTCCCCACGACACTCGTAATTGCATGGAACTCCCCGAACAAGCTTTTGTGGACTACGCATCCTCGCGTACCGACGGAGTGGGAGACAAGTGGTACACTTTTAAACCCGAGCCAAACCCTTATGGTGATTCATACAACCCCTCATGGAAAAATCACCCGAACCTTAGGTGGAAACAGAACCAAAACACACAACAAACCAATTCTTCCTACCCACCTAATCGTTTCCAATCAAGCGGTTCCAACTCGAACCGTACTTTCAACAACAATCCTTCCGGCAATGGTAGTACCGATAACTTTGAAGGATTGATGTCTCAATTTATGGCATCTCAAGAAGCTCGTTTAGCCAAGTTTGAAGCCGATTTCAAACAAAAACAAAGCGAGATGACCGATAAGATTAACACCTTGTTGAAAGCCCTCAATGACCGAGAAATGGGAGCACTCCCTAGCAACACGGTCAAGAACCCGAAACTAAACGTCAACGCTATTTCATCGGTTTCGTCCCCTAGTTCTTGTCCACAATATTATTCGGTCAATTCCATGAGCACGTGTTTCAAACAAACCCAAGTCGTTCCAAATGACCAAGAAGTTATGACATCCAAATTGGTCAACAACATAGTTGAAACACCTCCCACTCAAAACCTTGACGAAGAACTCAAGGAGCTCCACCTTGAAAGTCCGGTTGTTGATGAGTTGGATGAGAAGAAGCTCAAGTTAGGCGAAAAAGGGACCGCCTTTGTTCAAAACAATCTACCTAAGAAATTAGATGATCCGGGCTTATTTGTTCTACCTTGCAAGATCGGTAATTCGGAGGCTTATGACACATTAGCCGATCTTGGATCAAGCCTTAACCTACTTTCGTTACCTCTCTACACCTTTCTAAAACTAGGAAAACTTGAAGAAACCGAGGTGATAATAGGTTTAGCGGATGGAAGTGTTGCTTACCCGGTTGGAGTAGTTAAGGACGTGTTAGTACACATTGGAAAACTAACCATTTTAGCCGATTTTCACGTCCTTGATATGGTTAGCGACCCTACATGCCCCTTGTTGATAGGTAGAGGATTTTTAGCGACCGCTAGTGCTATGATTGATTGTAAGGAATCTAAGATAGCGGTAGGAGAAGGAGATACTTAGTCAGTCTATGATGTTAAGAAACATGCCTATGATACTAGTGAGGAACCAACACCACATTGGTTAGAATCAAATAGGAGACCATCTAGATATGGACCTTGGATAGATAGAGACTTCATAGGACCCCAACGCCCATTTTACCTAGAAGAGGACTTTGTTAACCGAACGCATTCGGTGGAGCAACTCTTGGCTAGGGACACCGAATTGGATCCATTTGAAGATTCTCTAGTTTTTAGAAAGATGATTGATTTCCTAGGAGTTTTGCCCATTAACCTAGGAATGAATAAGTGGATTTGTGAGGAAGATGATCATAAGTGGAATTGGGATAAACCACCCAAAGATGGAGATGGGTCATGGCATATTAAGATGACGTTGTATGACCCGGATGGAGAGAAGTTTGAAAAGATATATCGTACTAAGCGGACCAATAGGAAACTTCAATCCAAGCTTAACCCTAAAGACGTCCTTGATGACGAGCTCACTTACATAGGGTAGCGTGACTTTGAGTCTAGCTACAAGACTCGTTAATAAAGAAAAGCGCTTCTTGGGAGGCAACCCAAGCTTTATTTGTTTTATTTGCTTTGTGTGTTTATTTATTTGTTTGTTTGATTTTATTTGTTTCCGTATGTGTGTTTAATTTTTATTAGTATTGATTCATGTTCAAAAGTAAATTGTGAAAATGCTTTATTTTGTTTTTAACTTCGTCTTAACTACATATAAAGGTATTTTGCAAAAGATAAGTGTAAGGGAAATCTAAATCGGTTTATTAGAACACAAATGAACATGAATCGTAATAATATTAAATTAACATACATATTCGTATTTGTTTGAGTCAAATGCTTGTATCTAGTCATAATGAGGTTTTGCAGGATTTCCAGGAAGTAAGGTAAGGGTTTTTCCAGAAATTTTCCGGAAACTTAAAATGAGAATTTTTGTCAGGTCATTTCTGACAGCGTCAGGGTTTATAACCTGACGGCGTCAGATTTAATTTTCAGAAATTTTTGAAAGTTTTGTTTTCATAAAAAGTTTTTATTAAAATCTCCAACTTATAATCTCCAGGAATCTGCAAAATTATCATTCCACAAGCATTATATCCTTATATATAGATTTTTCCCGCCGATGTTATGCAGGTTTTCGTGTTTGTTTTCTCAGGTTTAACAGGTTATTTTGGACAAGGAAATGTCTTGGATCAAGCTTATGGCGATGCATTAGTCATGGAGCTTCAACATTACCTTGGAGGAAGATTTAACCGTGTAATTTCATTATCTACCGAGCGAATCAGGGGAGTATTTGATTTCATTCTTTTACTTTTTTTCTTTTACATCTTGTTATTTGAACATTGGGGACAATGTTCATCTTAAGTGTAAGGGGGGGGGGGGTAAAAGTACGATTTTAGAGAATACAATTGCGCTTGATTTTTGTTTGTTTAATAGTAGATGTGTAATAAAACTGAGATAAATACCTGTTAGGGCAATTTTAGTGCCAAATTTAAAATTTTTTACAACATATAGGAGTGAAACTTTGATCTTAATGAGCGTCTCATGGATAGGAAATATATGACTAGCACAAAAAACCGTACCACTAAAAAATTTTCCACCCCCAAATATGTGAGGTTCGCCCCTAGAATTGGTAGGAAAAGCATTTATGCTATGATGTGTGTACCGGTAGCACTTAGATTCTAGAACTTGCGTTAGGACCATTCCGAGGCCACAAGTGAGACTACATTCGTGTAGTTAGATTTACTACATGATAAGAGGCATTAGGATTAACCCATTGTTTTACACCTGTGTTTTTGTTATAATTACATTGGCTACATTGGTCAAGTAATTCTCCCACACCCTTTGCGTTGTACTCATTTTTAGTACACGATACCCCTAGTACACCCCTCAGAGCCTATCTTTTCGTTTCGACCTTTAAGCATTTTACTTAAAGGAAGAATTTGTTACACCCCACTAAAATGTACACCCAAATCGCCTTAGCCTACCTTGTATGCACTCATCTTTAGTGCATTATTGTGACAACATTTGTTTAAACCCCAAGTTAATTATCTAATTGATTACATGGTTGCTAAGTCGAGTCATATCCTTGTACATATTGTTTTGGGACGATTGGGACTCATGGGTAAAGTACTAGTGTAATGGAGTAACGGGGAAGAACATCATTTATTACCCCCATATGTGCTAAATGTTTTAAAAGTACTCCAAGTTTTTCAATTATCTTAATTCGAGTCATTAGAATAGTTATTTGTAAAGTTATGTAAAAGTTCAAGTGTAAGGGGGATGCAACGCCCCTATGATGTATTATTTTGGATGGTAGGGCAAAAGTGTATGCAAAAAAAAAAAAAAAAAAAAAATACAAAAAAAAATACAAAAAAATACAAAAAAATTGAGAAAATGAAAAATAGAAAAAACATACGGACTACCATCCCGTTTCATTTTATGTTTGTTTTATGTTTTTGTTATTTTGTTATTTCGTTTCTAGCTTAAGATCGAGTCTAGTCTTGGCTTAGCAACATTGTATAGTACATGTAATTGATCAAGATCTTTAACTCGCCACCAGTAAAATATCCTTTATCCAACCAAACCGTGTTTTCCTTTTCCCTACACCTAACGTTATAACCCATTTAAAAGCCCTCTTTGATAGTTTATCTTTGGTGCTTACGCCTAGTGGAGGAGGTTTTCGATCCTTTCCCAAGCCTATGGTAATCTATTTGCTATGACAGGTAGTGAGAGATATTATCCGTTTTCATTTATGAGATTTATTTTGATGACACTTGAGAGATGTGAGTATCTAAACACTACTTGTGAGGTGCTAGTTTATAATCTCCGTGCTTATTATGATTGAAGTGGAACGATTATTTGTTGTAATTACTTTTATGTTAGCGTTAAATGACCCCTAACTTGTATTTTGATTAGAATAACAGCGCATTTGCTTGAGGACAAGCAAATCTCAAGTGTAAGGGTATTTGATGAAGCGAAAAGTGTACCGCTTTTAAGGGGTCATTTAAGCCCTAAATCGTATTTATTTGATCAAATATCGCCCTAAATCGTTCCTTTTGTCATTTTAGGTACTTTTGAGGAGAAATCTGGAAAAGGAGGCATTTTGGACGTTTTTGGAGCATAAAAGTGAAGAAAACGACAAAGTCTCAAAAATCGGCTGAAAGTTACCTTTGACGGCGTCAGATGTTACTCTAGACGGCGTCATGCCTTGGCAAGAAAAGGTGGACGTGAAATTTACTCATGATAAGCCAGTGAAAATAGCATGTGAATTCTGACGGCGTCACGCTTTAACTTGATCAAGGGCGTCACGGCTTAAATCAAAAGGGGACGGCGTCACGTTCAAGGTTCGACGGCGTCAAGCCTTGATAAGCCAGAATGGATTTTTGAAGAGCTAAAGAGGGACGGCGTCAAGAAGGTCATCCGGGAACCCTAGAAGCGGCGAGGTGACGGCGTCACAATCCATAAGGTGACGCCGTCAGATGTAAAAGTCTATATATAGTTTTCTAATTTTTTGTCATTAGGGTAGAGCTTAGTGTGTGGAATTTTGGGAGAAAACCCTAGGACGATTTTAGCTTCTTTTTCAAGGCTTTTTGCCTTGAGATCTTCCATGTTACATTGAAGATAAGTTATCAATTAATCATTCAATATGTCTATGTGTTGTTTGATTTTATCTTATTCTTGTCTTTTGATTAACATGTTAGGCTAAATTTATCTTGTGTTTGCTTAGATCTAATGAAACCTAGCTATTGATTATTGGTTATTAGTGTGTTATTAGTTGTATTGGATGATTGTTTATCTATGTTAGGCTTAAGAAAACTGGCTAACTTCCTATTCGGTAACTTGCTTGAACGTCTTAAGAAACATGAACCAAATGCGTACTAAAGGTTTTTATGGTTGTATTTAATGCACAAGCGAATTCTAGTGATCCCATGTTAGGAGCTTCCTAGCCGGCTCGACATAGGAGTGAAGTAGGAGCTTGTAGAGTTGGGGAAGTAAGTACGCCACCCCACGAATGGTATTAAGGAATACACCCGTCATCCACGCGACTAATACACACTAATTAACCGGTAAAAGATAGTTAGGGAGTAAGGAAATCTAAGTAAACACATTTCTCTACACATAAGTTTCTCACCACATTTTCATTTTTGTTATTCTATTTTATTTGCATTCGTAGTAATTTGGGTTAGTTGATAGCAACTAATTCCGCCCACTCTTTCAAACCCGAGATTTTACTTGCTTTCATAAAAAACATAAAAACATAAAAAAGAATCTTCCTCAATCCCTTAGACCTATTAGAGTAGTCTTTCATACCTAACGAACACTATTCCCTATGGAGAACGATCAATCCCCCGTACTTACCACTACACTATACTACATCGGTCAGGTACACTGCCTGGTGGGGTTGTAAGCCTCTTGAGATCCCTCGAGAGGTAAAACCTGTTGTAAGGTTACAAAACCACGCAATCATGTACCAAGTAGTGCATCTTTTGTTGTCGATAATACCTGTGAATTGCATGAGAACACCGTGTTTATCCCTGATGACACTTTGACCACTAGACTTAACATCTATAAAGATCAGGTGGCCATATATGAACAACGTGCAAAATTTGAGCTAACTGAACGTGAGCAGAAAATGGATAGTCAAATGCGTACATTCATAACAGAACGTAAGGGAAGAAACATTGAAAAAGGAGTTATATTCTTTAAGAAAACTGTTGGGTTTTAAATATTCCATAGATTTGATGATAAAAAACAAGAAGAATGAATCATAAGGATTACTGAAATGATAAGCAAAATACACCAAGTAGATTCTACTGCTAGTGTATTTTATTCTACTGCTGGTGCAGAGCATTCTACTGCTAGTGTAAAGAAGCTGCTGCTGATCAGTGAGTCATACTACTGCTGGATGGATATGTTTTAAAAAGATATTTTGTATATGAGTCAATTATATACGGTAGATAATATCTTTCATATGTGACCAGTCAACAAGTTGTAAACACAAATACGTGTTGTATCTTAATGACTGACACACACAAGCAAGTAGTAGATAAGACTTATCAAATTTTTAATGATCTCCTTTGTTGTATAAAAGGGAGATCTTAGCTTAGAAGTTAAGTGTGTCTTTGTGCTTCACTATGTGTTATCTGTGAAGACACCAGAGTGTTTTACTGTGCTTAAAACTCAAAACAAAAAATGTGTTACAAATGTAAAACATCAAACAGTGAGTGTGTGTGGGAACATCAGACAAGGGGTCTGATGTTGTTAGGTTTGTTTAGCCTCAAGGATCTTTTGATCCCTGATTAGAGTGTAATCGTGCTATATTTGATCACATAGCATTGGGGCTGATTTTAATAACAAAGAGAAAGTTTGACAAAACCTTGTTGTGATAGTATTGATTCTTTCATTTGAATATTCCACCAATATTATCATTGCTCTTATCATAGCTTATCCTAGATCAAGGTCTAAACAACCTAGAGTCCATAAACGATCAGAAAACCTGTTAGAAGTAGGTCTCTAATAAGTTTTTCACAAATGGTATCAGAGCGGGGGGCTCTGGATCTAGGTATGTTTCAAGGTTTTTGTTGAAGAAAGAAGAAAAATTCATTTTTTGTTTTTCTTTCAAAGAGTTCTCTGTTTACATACACAAAAGGGAAGAACACACACTTAGAAGGAAGATTGTTGGGTTATGTTCTTAAAAGATCAAAGGCTTGTTTTTATTTTCATTTGAGAAGAAGGTTATTTGTTACTTATTTGCAGATGAAGTAGAATTTTTCAAGGTTGTGTTCTTATCATATCTTAAACGTCTCCATTACGTTTAAAGATAACTTGTTCGTTCGTTCAAGTGACTACGAATTGACAAACACTTAAAGGAGTTACTTTGTAGTGCTCAGTGTCTCATTGAAGATGAGTTTATTGTCAAGAGACTGCGGTCTCCCTATACATCAAAGTTGGGTATACGTTCGAGTTCAGATTTAGTACAAGATATAAGACACAAGGTTGGTTTCTTTCACTTCAGCATCAAGTTAGTAATGGTTAGTTTTCTTAATCAGTCATAAAGCCTGCAGAATTGGAGATTCAAATGGTTAACATATGGGTTTCAGGGGAAGCTTAAATGTTCAGATGGTTAACCATTTATATGCTACACCAAGTTTTTACTGTTTATATTCTTTATTTATTGATAACAAAAAGGGGAAGAGATATTGTGGTAGCATGAATTAAGGAGAAGATAGTATGGTTTCATTCATGGTGAGATTTAATTATCTCAATTTCTCTACTTCGTCTAGAGAAATTCGTACAAGAATGTTTTTGTTTTGTAATCATCAAATAGGGGAAGATTGTTGGGTTTTATATATTCCATAGATTTGATGATCAAAAACAAGAAGAATGAATCATAAGGATTGCTGAAATGATAAGCAAAATGCACCAAGTAGATTCTACTGCTAGGCAGAAAAGATTCTACTGCTAGTATATTTTATTCTACTGCTGGTGCAGAGCATTCTACTGCTAGTGTAAAGAAGCTGCTGCTGATCAGTGAGTCATACTACTGCTGGATGGATATGTTTGAAAAAGATATTTTGTATATGAGTCAATTATATACGGTAGATAATATCTTTCATATGTGATCAGTCAACAAGTTGTAAACACAGATACATGTTGTATCTTAATGACTGACACACACAAGCAAGTAGTAGATAAGACTTATCAAATTTGTAATGATCTCATTTGTTGTATATAAGGGAGATCTTAGCTTAGAAGTTAAGTTTGTCTTTGTGCTTCACTATGTGTTATCTGTGAAGACACCAGAGTGTTTTACTGTGCTTAGAACTCAAAACACAAAATGTGTTACAAATGTAAAACATCAAACAGTGAGTGGGTGTGGGAACATCAGACAAGGGGTCTGATGTTGTCAGGTTTGTTTAGCCTCAAGGATCTTTTGATCCCTGATTAGAGTGTAATCGTGCTATATTTGATCACATAGCATTGGGGCTGATTTTAATAACAAAGAGAAAGTTTGACAAAATCTTGTTGTGATAGTATTGATTCTTTCATTTGAATATTCCGCCAATATTATCATTGCTCTTATCATAGCTTATCCTAGATCAAGGTCTAAACAACCTAGAGTCCATAAACGATCAGAAAATCTGTTAGAAGTAGGTCTCTAATAAGTTTTTCACAAAAACAACTTGATCAAACTGTTAAACAAAAACAGGAGATCCAATAAAGTGTAATTACACTAAAACATGATTTCAAAGAAAAAGAAACAAAACTCTTAAGTGATTTTTCCAGACTTAAAACGTTAAAAAACAAGATTGAAAACAAGTTGTACACACAAGACCAGACCAGACAAACTGCTCAAATGATTCAAAAGCATAAAAAGTTGTGTGATGAACATAGTGAAAAGGATGTAGCTGAACATAGATCAGCTTTACTTAAAAGTGTTAAAGTTGCCTAACCTGCCTTATATGATGCAAATGTAATGATTAAGCCTGGTCATGCCCTCCCGATGTGTCATCATTTGAAGAGAGTAATGAGATAGAAGTAATAAGTAGAGAAAGAATGGCTGAAAAAAATGAAGGATCCCAAATGTATAGCCAATCGAGTCATAGTCAAACCCCATGATTACTATGAGGAGAACCGATTGACTGTTTTTTCACCTCAAACTAAGTTGACGCCAGAACAAATATTTTGGTCTTTGGACGTAGAAAAGAGAAAGGCCGATGAACTTAAATCCAAAACTCCACCCCTTAGAAAATTAGCGGCTGCAACGGTGTACCCACCCAATACACCCAGGCACTTAGTTCCTTTAACTCTTCCCACAGAATGTAAAACTCTAATTAGCATATATGTTCTTTGTCAACTATTTGCTGATTTTGATAAAACATGTAAGAAGAGAATTACGCCAACGGGAATTACTGAAGGGGAAAGGGGTTTTGAACTAACAAAAGAGTGCTACTTAACTGATGTTATTACATTCTTTAAACTCCTCAAGGAACATTTTGAGGGCATGCAAAAAACCCTTAAAACTGAAGTAAAAGAGATGAAAGAGGTATTTAAAAATATGAAAAACGAGGCGTCCCAAAATGCGATAGAACTTAAGAGTCGTGAGATTGAGAGAAAGAACATTCTCATCACCAATGAGAATTTGATTGCTAGATGTATTGCACAGGATGTATTTTATACTGCTACTGATTCTGCATTAACTGCTTGTCAATCTCATGAGTTGTCTATTGCATTGAATGTTTCCCAGAATCGTGTTGTTGAGCTTGAGGGGGAGAATTTAAAATTGCATGAGAAAATCCAAAACGATGACCATGATAACATGGTCAGGCATTTTTCAAAACTAGAGGTTGATAATCTTAACTTGCAATTAAAATATCAACATTTAGAAGAAAGAATTAAAATCTCAAATGCCAAGACATCTTTGGATGCTCCTGAATTTGATGCATATTTTAAATTAAGCAAACAAGATGAAAAAATTCAAGCCCACACGAACACGATTCGAAAATTGAGGGCTCAAATTGCCCAGTTAAAATCGAATAAGAGTGATGTGATTGGCACCCATAAACTGTCGTCGTTAGATTCTCAGAATTTTCACTATCAAGACACCATCAATAAATTGCAATATGAAAATGAGTGTTTTCAAGCTGAAAATTCAAAAATCAAACAGCATTACAAAGAGTTATATGACTCGATTAAAGTCACACGTAACAATCACAATGTAAAGATAACTTCTTTGCTAAATGAGATTGAGAATCTAAAGACTCAGGTGAAAGGGAAAATGCCAATCATCACTAGTGAAAATGTTGTTCCAAAGGTTTCTGCTTGTAGAAAATATGCAATTGATGCTGTGACTATTCCGCTTCCTCTTAGAAACAATAGGTCTGTTCATCAAGTATATCTCACTCACCTTAAGGATAGCCTTGATACCCTTCGTGAGATCGTAGAAGAGGATAGGATAGATAAACCACTTGATAGTGCAGTTGTAGATGCCTGCTTCCTCACTAAACGATCTCAGGAACTCTTAGAATACGTCATTGGCACATGTCCTAAGACTGATAGCAAGCGAGATAGGTTTATTGCATCATCCTCAATGACTAAGAACAAGCATGTAACCTTTGAGGCACCCTTGGAAACTTCAGATCCCAACACATCAAAACATGTTCAGCAACTGGAAGTGAAAAAGACTAAGATTCCCATCAGTCCTTCTACAAGAGTTAACAGAGACACTAAAGCTAGAGAGTTAAAACCTAGGAGAAATATAAAGAATTATAGGACTTCACCAGCTAAAAGTGTTCCTAAGAAGAAAGTAGAAGACCACATGAGGAAAAATAAGTCAGATTTGAACAAACGGAATCATAATTCAAATCCTAATTCACTTTGCAAAACATGTAATGATTGTTTAATTTCGGGTAATCATGATAAATGTGTTGAGAAATTTTTGAAGTCATCCAACAAAACCCCTGTCAAGCAAGTTTGCAGAGCATGTCAAACAAACTTGGAAAGCAACAGGAAATATGTTTGCTAATGTTGGTTATCAATGGAAGCCCGTTGAAAGGAAATTCACTTTAGGAGAACAGTGCCCGTTAACTAGGATAACTAATTCTAAAGTAGTGCCTGTACGTCAATGGAAGCCAACTGGAAGGAAATTCCCTGTAGGAGAACAGTGCCCTTTAATTAGGTCTACTAAATCCGAAACGGTGCCTTTAATACAACCCAAACACGTTAGTACTAGTGAAAGTGTCATCACTGAGAGATTTTGTAACAATCCTCATACATCGTTAACTATATACCAACGTAGAAACAAATAGAAAAAGGCTACTTCCACTAGCATTCCACCTTCTACTGAAACTCAGGCAAATGATGCTCCTGTTCCCACTAACCAACTGGACCCCAACTTAAATTTGGGATCCGGCACTCCAAACTCTCTATTTTCGTCTGTTTTCAAATGCAGGTCATACAGATCGTCCTTTGACATTTGGACTCAGGCTGCTCGCAACATATGAGGGGAAATCACTTATGACGTTTGAACACATCAGTTCAAGCCTCGTTCTTCAGCGATATATAACGTTTGAACAAATCAGTTCAAGCCTCGCTCTTCAACTACAATGACATTTGAACACTGCAGTTCAAGCCTCGGGCCTCAATGTCAACATAATGGCGTCTGCTGAAAACACTCCAGGTCCCGTTCCTCAAAGAAAAGAAAGGTGTACGCTTAAGTGCGCTTTATCTTCGGAAGAAGAGAAATCTTCTTGTTTATAACCATTCTCATCAACAAGCTTCATGTTCTTCCCATGCTCATTCAGTCATCAAGTGGATCAATGTACATTGAAGTATATTCTTATTCACTTGTTCTATCAAAAATGGCAACCTCATATGCAAGTTTTGATAGGGAGAAGTGTGAATAAACTAAATGTCAATCATCAAGTGGATTTACTTACCGTTGATTGTATTCTTATTCACTCGTTCAATAAAAAATGGCAGTCATATGCAATTTTTGAGGGGGAGAAGGGTGAATAAACAAAATGTCAGTTATCAAGTCTATCTACTTACCGTTGATGGTATTCTTATTCACTCATTCAATCAAAAATGGCAGTCATATGCAATTTTTGAGGGGGGGAGGGTGAATAAACTTCATGTTGATTGATGTTTGAGAAATGGTCATACGGCTCCTGAATACATTAGTTCAGGAGTCGTGCAAACCAAGCTTCTTCAACACTATATGTTTCACCATCCATGAAGAAAGAAGATATACTATTTCAACCATTGGTTTGAAGAATACTTTCAGCTCCATCAAGTGTTGTATCTCCTATGTTTCCCGTTGATGCACAGATATCTGCTGATACAACCGGTACTCCTTCTTGAACCACAATGGTTCAAGAAGTACCATCTGTTAGTACTTCTCCAACAACTCATGAAATTATATCTCTAGTCATTCATCAAGGTGTTGAAGAACAAATTCATGGAATTCTACCTGTCGAGATTGATAATGAATCCCTCCTCCATAATCTTACTCCAGACCCGAGCTCTGGAGAATCATCTTCACAAAGGGTTATTCAATCAGACTCTCATCAACTCAAGCAATCGTTTCATTATATCAGTAAGTGGTCAAAGGCTCACCCATTGGAGAATGTGATTGGCAATTCTTCTAGACCTGTTTCGACAAGAAGTCAACCACAAACCCATGCCAAATGGTGCTACTTTGATTCACATGGACATCCGATACCATTCGGCGGAAAACAATCTGATTGAACTCTTATCTATCTAAGGAAGAATAGAGGTGGTAATTCTTCATGTATCCTCTGTATATATATAAATCATAAAAACTCAAAAAGATTTTCCATGTTGTACATATCTTAAACCTACAAAAACCATAAAAATCAGAAAAATAGAAAATTCCAAAAATAGTTTTTCTAGGCATGTCTTCTGGTATCGATAAAATTTACGGTCCTAGAAATGTCATTCAATAATGACACGGGTCTTTAAATGAAGTTCGAGCAGAAGTTCAAATTTTTTTCAAAACATGCCTAATCGGCTTGCAGTTACTTCAGACTGTAACCCGTTCTTCATTATGGGGAAAGCACGTCGCCAAAAAGACGGTTGTTCCTCCTACTGGGTGAAGTTCACCCGGGCATAGATTACTTTATATCCATGTTTCTTCGATTTGATGTACGTTTCAGTGCATCATTTCTGGTATAAGAAGAGAAGTCTTCTTTACATCGCAAATACTTTTCAATCTATGATTCTTCAGGAAAGTATTTGTGCTAAACTTGGTGGTACCATGAATCTTTTGGAAATCAATCAGAATTAAACTTTTCATACAAATCTATCACTCAATCAATGACTACAGCTCTTTAAATAGAAAATGGGTCATCGATTGAGGGGGAGAGTGATTTCAAAATTTCATATCATCAAAACATGTCACTTTGTACATAATAAGCAGTGAATAAAATGTGGTTGTTATGTGTCAGTGTATGATTTTTGTTAAATTCCAACCTTCCAAACCTATCATACCTGACACTAACATTCTTCCTCATAGATTGAGGGGGAGCATCGTAATGTTCCATTATCATCACATATTAAACCTGACCACATTTTCTCCCATATTTTCTAAACTTATTTAAATCAATTGGGATCACAAAATCTCAAAAGGTTTGAAATTTTTGATCGGGGGAGAGAATGTGATTTAAATATGCAATCTGATAAAAATGTGATGTTTTGGACTTAAATGTAAGCTCTCCCATATGTGCTAAACTCTTTTGTATATCAATGCACATATTGAGAGGGAGCAAATGGTTTATGATGACAAAAAGAATGTGACATCTCTGCGGGTATCTCATGTGAGCGCGACTCAGACTTCACCAATGAATTGACGAAACATAAACTGTCATTAATCGAAAGGGCTTGTCCTGGCCGGGTAATAATTTCAAGCTGGTCTAACCAGTGATGTAAGCGTGTCTCGAAGAGGACTTGTCTGAGTAGAGTGTACCGTTTCGAGAAACTTTCTGTGGACTTAACCATGCCGGGTAATAATTTCAAGCTAGTCTAACAAGTGATGTAAGCGTGTCTCAAATCGGTCATGTTCACTGAAAGTGGATCAATTCAAAAAGTGCAAGCTCGACCCAACATGTGCAAATTTATAATAAAAACATCTGAGCACATGTTAAGGGGGAGCATTTGAAAAGTTCAAAACTCTCAAAGTTTTAGCAAAATGTGTTTCTTAATTATAAACACTTTGAGAGATTTTTCAAATAAATGGTTTACGACAACATAGGATAGTCATGGTGTTATAAGGTGGCTAAGGTTAGGAAAACTGTCCTATGATCCGCCAGAGCCAGAGGGATCTACCCAAGGACAATACCGAATAGTTAGCATTAAAAAGTCCTTAGGTATGATTATGAAAAAAGGAGTAATATGAGAAAGGAGAAATAAGGGGTTGAAGAATTAAAAATAAATGTAATGAAAAAGGGTAAAAAGAAATAGCCCTCCAATTATTCAACCTTAGGGCAGGAACCGGGTTATTCAACCTTAGGGAGAAAGGGTAAAAAGAAATACCCCATGCTCACACTTCATCATCATAATCCAAGAAATCATGATAAATGAAAGACTTTCAACACTGCTTCCGTAACTCTGATGCTGAAAATCATGATCCAGAAAAGTGTGAGCATGTCGGTCCAAAGATCACAACATCACATGAAGACGATACTGCAGAAAGATGAATTGGAGACGCACATTGGATGATGACCTCAAAGAATCCTCAAATATCATCCAAGACGAAAAAACAGTCATCAAAGGTTTGCTGTTGAAAGTACAAAGATTAAAGACTTAGAAGAATCAAAGACTACAAGCTAGGAACTCTAATCTACGTAATAGAATACTAGAATTCAAAGTTTAATTTCTGGGGTGACCTCCCTTAGGGGGAGATTGTTAGGAATATAAATATTCATGTGAAAGACTCGGTCACCCCGTGTATCTATTAGCATTAAGTAGCTCGTAGGATTATTAATATTAGTTTAGTTATCGTGGTATTCGTGGAGTTGGGTCGGGTCTTTACCCACTGTCAGCTCAATCTACAGCCCACGTGGGGCGTTATGTATGTTGTATAAATACCCTCTCCCACCAAGGGAGAGGGTTGGACCTTTCACAAGTTTTAATCTAACATCTTCACTTTCTCTCTCAAGGTTCCACTTCTCATCTCTTTCTCTCTCTAGAATCGAACACAAATCACAAGAACCATACATGTTATGATTTCATATTACTTACAGTTAGTCTTGAAAAAATTTCACTTTGACACATGATGGAAGCTTGCTTACAAAGTCAAGAGAGCCAATGAGAATGCATGTGATTTCCACATTGTCATTATTTGCTTGCAGTCCAAAAGACATGTTTTGTGTTTTTGTATAATGTGCATTTGACAT
Source organism: Artemisia tridentata subsp. tridentata (assembly GCA_021014915.2). Classification (NCBI taxonomy): domain Eukaryota; kingdom Viridiplantae; phylum Streptophyta; class Magnoliopsida; order Asterales; family Asteraceae; genus Artemisia; species Artemisia tridentata. Next base: position 372,290,951 of record CP139505.1, read on the forward strand.
TGTACTATGTTGTTTATGAAGTAACTTTGATATTGTACATTTCCATCTCTTTGACATTGTACTATGTTGTTTATGAAGTAACTTTGATATTGTACATTTCCATCTCTTTAATAAGAAAGGTGTTATGTTTGCTCCAACAACTTATAAGCATTGTAGGCAATTAAATTAAGATTATTGTGAAAGACTATAAGGAGCAATGAAAGAGACAAACTCAAGATTAATTGTTTTTCCATTTTGTTTGGGATGTTCGTCTCAATCAACTACAAAGAGTAAATCAAATAAAGTTGCAACCAATATGGTGTTGGATGAAGAAAAGTCATCAATGGTGGAAATCAAGAAATCTTGGAGTTATGTTGCTCCAAGTAGATCTAACATCTCTAAAGCTATGGAAAAGCTTATCAGAGTCACATCAAAAAGCTTTACTAATGTATTTGGTAAGTACTGTATATATGCTACATGATTTATTATTCAACATGTATGTTTGTATATCATTATAATACTTTTGTGTGTATGAAATATTTGATGTACATTACGACTTTGGAGGATCTAACATTACTTACATCATAATATGTAAATGAGAGGTGATTATGTATAAATTACGTCCCTATGCAAATGTATCACATAATGCTGTTTTAGAGGGGGCGAGTTTAGTTCATTTATGTAAAGATGAGTCGATTCGTGTTATATACTAGTAATAGATTAGTTGAACATATAACGCGCGTCTAGAAAAAGTGTTTGCGATGGATTTATGAGTTTTGAGTATTACATATATAGTTACATGTTCTAAAGTTGAACTTAGTTGATGATCATTGCATTTTTCTTTTAGCTTACAAAGATTTTGAGGATATTGAGATAGTAACGGAATTGGAAATAGGATATCCGACTGACGTGAAGCATGTCACACACATAGGCTACGATGGATCAATAACAACAAATCCTGACAAAATTTTGGATCATCTCCAACCATCAACAACACTACCTCTTCCTTCGGTTTCTCTGAAACAATTTAAGCTTGCGATGGCCGCACAAGCTGAGGGCTGAAACCTCTAAAGATTTTTATGCTTTTAAATGTAGTTAATGGTTCCATACAAAATATCAAAATTAGTTTGGTTTTGTGGTGAAATGTGTACTATTTTTGGGGTGTTAATTTGATGATGATCTAGTTGAGATTGTTTCATTTTGTACATAATTTGTAACTTTTTTACTAGCACTGGTGTTACACCCCGTGCCCGCTTATACTAAAAACTTTGACTTTTTACGCGAAAACGTTTGACTAAAATGGACTCATACAAATTCTTCATTCAAAGACAAGAATCTATAACATTTAACCCTTTAAAATACTTGTAAGAACATATACTCAAAAACCTTTCAAAATATTTCACACAATTTTATAACACAACCAAACAGTCCTTCTGTGACCAACGATACGCCATATCCTTTTGAGGGATACGCCGCATCACATCTGAGAGACCATGCGCCGTATCAACCTGAGTGATACGTCGCATCACCTTAAACCTCTGATACGTCGCATCTAATATACTAGATACGCCGCATCACCTTAACTTCTGATACGTCGCATCTAATATACTAGATACGCCGTATCTACCCATCCGACACAGAACATCAGCAGGAAGACCTGCATAACTCAACACACCACACAAATCCACTTTGACACCTCAAACTTGACCATACTCATTACTTTAACATATATAACATGTTCCAAAACACACTTGACCCATGAATAACCCAAAATGGGTAAAAACAAGCTTATGCCAAACACTCCTTTAACTTTGACTATATTCACATGAAACATACTTTGACCCATCAAACGACTACCAATTCTTCATACAACACTTGGCATACAATTTGCCACTTGACTACACTTTATAAAACATTACTTGACTCACGGGGGTACAACGTTGCTCATGAGCTCGGTATACTACCTAAGCTCCTAACTAAACACTACCTTTAGTCTTGCTAATCCAATCTCTTAATCTACATATCCAAGCCTTCCACATAAACATGCCAACCTACAAAACGGTTAGACAACTAAACCGTAAGCGATAACGCTTAGTAAGTAAAACGACTATAACATACCATTATACTTCAATCCACATAATGCATCATATACATAAACACTTACATCATGGCTTACATACTCAAGTCTCATCTAGCACATAACATCAACATATCTCAAGGCATCATCTCATCACATAAGCCATAACCATGGCATCACATAAACATCAACCAAGCTCATCTTCTCAACATAAACATACATAACACAATATGATAGAAATTCATATAACTTATGCTATCATCATTTTACTTACCTCAAACCAAGCTAAACAATAACAAGGATCATCATCATCATCATAATCTCCTTGAATCAATCATCATCATTCTTCATAAATAATAAAAACCTAACAACATAACAAATAATAACATAACAAGGGTTATCAAAACCCATCAAAACATAATCATCTTTCTAATCAAATCATCATATGATCATACCCACATCATATGATGATTTCCCACTTAAATCACTAACTTGAGAGGGATTACTTACTTGATAATCATAGCTAAGAAAGATGATAAACATGGGTCCTTAAAAGCCATCACCTAGCTCTATCTTTCCCTCCTTTCTCTTTGGTTCGACACCCACAGAAAACACACTCTCTTTTACAGGAGAGTGTGGAAACTTAAAGATAAATGGGGAAGTTTCTAGCTACAAGGGCAATTCTGTCATTTCTGCTTATTTAAGGTCGATGCGCCGCATCTATCTTCATAGATACGCCGCATCCATACTACCCCTTATATACGCCGTATCTCCTTCTCCAATACGGCGCATGGACTATAACAAGTCGGTTCTACTTTCCATTCTACCATACGCCGCATGTAACTTCCTAGATGCGCCGCATCTAGGCTATAACAGACTAACACTTAACACTATAACCATTTGCCCTTAGACAACCACATACTCTTAGTCAAACATACTTAGGCTCGGGTCAACTAGGGTGGGGTCCCAATACCCGGGAAACGGGTCTAACAATTCTACCCCCTTATTTAGATTTCGTCCCCGAAATCTCTCGTCTAAAACTATCCAAAACTAAATTCACAACATATACATGTCCTTATTCTCATGCTTTCTAAGCCATTACTTTGCGACGATCTAAGTAATCTTGCAATTTCTACACTCACTATACATAAACATAACTCATAATCTACTAAAAACACGCTTCTCGTCACAAGCTTTTCAAAAATTTCTCACGATTGACGACTAATCATATGGAAAATTCTACTATTTTGACTTTATATAAGTCAAACTTCATCACTATTACACATTATACACCCCTTCACTAAAATTACATAACATCATATACCGGAAACTCTCACATTCCACATCATCCTAACACATAACTATACCAAAAACCGGCAACTTATCTCAAAATATACAAAGTACCATACAAATGGCACCTTTAAAATTTCTTACTCACGCATTACTTAAACAACTTTCTTATCAAATTATGGAAATACTCACAATTTAACTTATCAAATTAAAACACAATTCAATTTAGACGTCTAACTTAAGTTTTCACACATGACTTTAACACTGCTATCAGTTTTATTTGTATTTATCTTTTCTTATGATGTCTAACCGGTTTTAATTTTCACTATTTCATATCACTATCCGTACTCATGTCATATCGGCTACACATAAGCCCACTCTTTTGTAATTCTTCATTCACATAAAAAGGCGTCCCGATCTATGTAAATCAAGAAATACAAATTCATGGTTCAGTGATTTACAATTTCTTCATTCAAATGAAAAGGCGTCCCAATCCATTTAAATCAAGAAACCATAAACCATCCTACTTATACGCTTCCGACCTAACACTCGTACTTATCTACTTTCCATCGTTACTAGCCTTGGATCCAATATCACTAACTTTCATCCATGCCATAAGGCAAGCTAACCACCATGCCGTAAAGGCAAGCTGACAACCATGCCATAAGGCAAGCTAACATCATGCCATAAAAGGCAACTTAACCTCGTGCCATAAAGACACCTTAACATCGTGTCATAAAGACACCTTAACATTGTGCCATAAAGACACCTCAACATCGTGTCATAAAGACACCTTAACATCGTGTCATAAAGACACCTTAACATCGTGTCATAAAGACACCTTAACATCGTGTCATAAAGACACCTTAACATAATTAGAGCATTGGATCCAAGCTATGTTTACTTTAACATCCTTTCTCATCATGTTTACTCATTTTATCTTTCATGCACTTTTATAATTAGGCACACACTGTCATCTATTCAATTTTCATTGCCTTACGCAATTTCAACATTCACTATCACGCTTTCTATCATCTAGGCAAGTTTCTATATAACACTTGCACATTTATTATCATCGCATTTTCACAATGCCACTTATCTTTCACCCGTCAACCCCAAGTTGACTCATACGCTAACTATGTGCCATCTTTATTTTAGAAAATTTATATGTAATGCTTATTCATTACAACTTACACATCTCTACGTGTTCTTACAACACACTCTTACTATTACCCGTCAACCCTTGTTGACCATATTCTCACTTCATACTGTCACTTCATTTAGTTTATTCAACTTGTATGCATACAAACCTTACATAGGTTTGTTCTGTAACACTTTCATTAATTTTATCTTACATATTCAAATATATTAACATGATCACATTCATGTTTTACAACTCTTTTTAGCGCACTTCAAGTTACTTATGACTTCTAGCGCAATCTATATTTTATTCGTCACTTTGACTCATCATACTTTACCATATATCACTAGCACTTTTTCAATTTATCATATTTTATATGTAACATGCTCTCAAGCATTTCATAAAACTTAGACATACCATAACTTACCATAGACTTAATCGCCGCATAACAATAACACTTAGCATCATATAAACAATCATATCATAACACTTAACACTTATCCAAAAAGTGTTAAAACATTCATAAACAAAATCAAATCACATAGTCTATGGCATCATATATCACATTGCATAACCAAGCAATGTCCAAGCATCGACCTTCTAACTAACCACAAGCAATAGCCCATCTTATAACTAAGGTATCATAAACCTTAGTTCACTTACTAACCCGTCTCTAATACCTCTTAGCATTGCTACTAGCAATCCATCACTATAGCTTTACTATACCTTCACATAATAGCAACACAAACACCGGCACCAACCGAGGTGCACGGCTAACTAATCATATAAACATTTCAAGTCCTCCATGGACTTGCATCTCATACTCAACAACACTATAACATACATACATCCCCTATCATCAATAGGCTCAACTAACATAAAACATAATTCGTCTAACGCTTAGCAATTAGTTTCCGCGCAATCTAACACTTACGTCCAAGGCTTCTACGAGTGGTTTAAGACTAGGCACCCTATAGTGGAAACCTAATTCACTTAAACCGAAGCTCTGATACCAATTTGTTACACCCCGTGCCCGCTTATACTAAAAACTTTGACTTTTTACGTGGAAACGTTTGACTAAAACGGACTCATACAAATTCTTCATTCAAAGACAAGAATCTATAACATTTAACCCTTTAAAATACTTGTAAGAACATATACTCAAAAACCTTTCAAAACATTTCACACAATTTTATAACACAACCAAACAGTCCTTCTGTGACCAACGATACGCCGTATCCTTTTGAGGGATACGCCGCATCACATCTGAGAGACCATGCGCCGTATCAACCTGAGTGATACGCCGCATCACCTTAAACCTCTGATACGTCGCATCTAATATACTAGATACGCCGCATCACCTTAACTTCTGATACGTCGCATCTAATATACTAGATACGCCGTATCTACCCATCCGACACAGAACATCAGCAGGAAGACCTGCATAACTCAACACACCACACAAATCCACTTTGACACCTCAAACTTGACCATACTCATTACTTTAACATATATAACATGTTCCAATACACACTTGACCCATGAATAACCCAAAATGGGTAAAAACAAGCTTATGCCAAACACTCCTTTAACTTTGACTATATTCACATGAAACATACTTTGACCCATCAAACGACTACCAATTCTTCATACAACACTTGGTATACAATTTGCCACTTGACTACACTTTATAAAACATTACTTGACTCACGGGGGTACAACGTTGCTCATGAGCTCGGTATACTACCTAAGCTCCTAAATAAACACTACCTTTAGTCTTGCTAATCCAATCTCTTAATCTACATATCCAAGCCTTCCACATAAACATGCCAACCTACAAAACGGTTAGACAACTAAACCGTAAGCGATAACGCTTAGTAAGTAAAACGACTATAACATACCATTATACTTCAATCCACATAATGCATCATATACATAAACACTTACATCATGGCTTACATACTCAAGTCTCATCTAGCACATAACATCAACATATCTCAAGGCATCATCTCATCACATAAGCCATAACCATGGCATCACATAAACATCAACCAAGCTCATCTTCTCAACATAAACATACATAACACAATATGATAGAAATTCATATAACTTATGCTATCATCATTTTACTTACCTCAAACCAAGCTAAACAATAACAAGGATCATCATCATCATCATAATCTCCTTGAATCAATCATCATCATTCTTCATAAATAATAAAAACCTAACAACATAACAAATAATAACATAACAAGGGTTATCAAAACCCATCAAAACATAATCATCTTTCTAATCAAATCATCATATGATCATACCCACATCATATGATGATTTCCCACTTAAATCACTAACTTGAGAGGGATTACTTACTTGATAATCATAGCTAAGAAAGATGATAAACATGGGTCCTTAAAAGCCATCACCTAGCTCTATCTTTCCCTCCTTTCTCTTTGGTTCGACACCCACAGAAAACACACTCTCTTTTACAGGAGAGTGTGGAAACTTAAAGATAAATGGGGAAGTTTCTAGCTACAAGGGCAATTCTGTCATTTCTGCTTATTTAAGGTCGATGCGCCGCATCTATCTTCATAGATACGCCGCATCCATACTACCCCTTATATACGCCGTATCTCCTTCTCCAATACGGCGCATGGACTATAACAAGTCGGTTCTACTTTCCATTCTACCATACGCCGTATGTAACTTCCTAGATGCGCCGCATCTAGGCTATAACAGACTAACACTTAACACTATAACCATTTGCCCTTAGACAACCACATACTCTTAGTCAAACATACTTAGGCTCGGGTCAACTAGGGTGGGGTCCCAATACCCGGGAAACGGGTCTAACAATTCTACCCCCCTTATTTAGATTTCGTCCCCGAAATCTCTCGTCTAAAACTATCCAAAACTAAATTCACAACATATACATGTTCTTATTCTCATGCTTTCTAAGCCATTACTTTGCGACGATCTAAGTAATCTTGCAATTTCTACACTCACTATACATAAACATAACTCATAATCTACTAAAAACACGCTTCTCGTCACAAGCTTTTCTAAAATTTCTCATGATTGACGACTAGTCATATGGAAAATTCTACTATTTTGACTTTATATAAGTCAAACTTCATCACTATTACACATTATACACCCCTGCACTCACATGACATAACATCATATACCGAAAACTCTCACATTCCACATAATGCTAACACATAACTATACCAAAAACCGGAAACTTATCTCAAAATATACAAAGTACCATACAAATGGCACCTTTAAAATTTCTTACTCACGCATTACTTAAACAACTTTCTTATCAAATTATGGAAATACTCACAATTTAACTTATCAAATTAAAACACAATTCAATTTAGACGTCTAACTTAAGGTTTCACACATGACTTTAACACTGCTATCAGTTTTATTTGTATTTATCTTTTCTTATGACGTCTAACCGGTTTTAATTTTCACTATTTCATATCACTATCCGTACTCATGTCATATCGGCTACACATAAGCCCACTCTTTTGTAATTCTTCATTCACATAAAAAGGCGTCCCGATCTATGTAAATCAAGAAATACAAATTCATGGTTCGGTGATTTACAATTTCTTCATTCAAATGAAAAGGCGTCCCAATCCATTTAAATCAAGAAACCATAAACCATCCTACTTATACGCTTCCGACCTAACACTCGTACTTATCTACTTTCCATCGTTACTAGCCTTGGATCCAATATCACTAACTTTCATCCATGCCATAAGGCAAGCTAACCACCATGCCGTAAAGGCAAGCTGACAACCATGCCATAAGGCAAGCTAACATCATGCCATAAAAAGCAACTTAACCTCGTGCCATAAAGACACCTTAACATCGTGTCATAAAGACACCTTAACATTGTGCCATAAAGACACCTCAACATCGTGTCATAAAGACACTTTAACATCGTGTCATAAAGACACCTTAACATCGTGTCATAAAGACACCTTAACATCGTGTCATAAAGACACCTTAACATAATTAGAGCATTGGATCCAAGCTATGTTTACTTTAACATCCTTTCTCATCATGTTTACTCATTTTATCTTTCATGCACTTTTATAATTAGGCACACACTGTCATCTATTCAATTTTCATTGCCTTACGCAATCTCAACATTCACTATCACGCTTTCTATCATCTAGGCAAGTTTCTATATAACACTTGCACATTTATTATCATCGCATTTTCACAATGCCACTTATCTTTCACCCGTCAACCCCAAGTTGACTCATACGCTAACTATGTGCCATCTTTATTTTAGAAAATTTATATGTAATGCTTATTCATTACAACTTACACATCTCTACGTGTTCTTACAACACACTCTTACTATTACCCGTCAACCCTTGTTGACCATATTCTCACTTCATACTGTCACTTCATTTAGTTTATTCAACTTGTATGCATACAAACCTTACATAGGTTTATTCTGTAACACTTTCTTTAATTTCATCTTACATATTCAAATATATTAACATGATCACATTCATGTTTTACAACTCTTTCTAGCGCACTTCAAGTCACCTATGACTTCTAGCGCAATCTATATTTTATTCGTCACTTTGACTCATCATACTTTACCATATATCACTAGCACTTTTTCAATTTATCATATTTTATATGTAACATGCTCTCAAGCATTTCATAAAACTTAGACATACCATAACTTACCATAGACTTAATCGCCGCATAACGATAACACTTAACATCATATAAACAATCATATCATAACACTTAACACTTATCCAAAAAGTGTTAAAACATTCATAAACAAAATCAAATCACATAGTCTATGGCATCATATATCACATTGCATAACCAAGCAATGTCCAAGCATCGACCTTCTAACTAACCACAAGCAATAGCCCATCTTATAACTAAGGTATCATAAACCTTAGTTCACTTACTAACCCGTCTCTAATACCACTTAGCATTGCTACTAGCAATCCATCACTATAGCTTTACTATACCTTCACATAATAGCAACACAAACACCGGCACCAACCGAGGTGCACGGCTAACTAATCATATAAACATTTCAAGTCCTCCATGGACTTGCATCTCATACTCAACAACACTATAACATACATACATCCCCTATCATCAATAGGCTCAACTAACATAAAACATAATTCGTCTAACGCTTAGCAATTAGTTTTCGCGCAATCTAACACTTGCGTCTAAGGCTTCTACGAGTGGTTTAAGACTAGGCACCCTATAGTGGAAACCTAATTCACTTAAACCTAATCATAGCTAAGAAAGATGATAAACATGGGTCCTTAAAAGCCATCACCTAGCTCTATCTTTCCCTCCTTTCTCTTTGGTTCGACACCCACAGAAAACACACTCTCTTTTACAGGAGAGTGTGGAAACTTAAAGATAAATGGGGAAGTTTCTAGCTACAAGGGCAATTCTGTCATTTCTGCTTATTTAAGGTCGATGCGCCGCATCTATCTTCATAGATACGCCGCATCCATACTACCCCTTATATACGCCGTATCTCCTTCTCCAATACGGCGCATGGACTATAACAAGTCGGTTCTACTTTCCATTCTACCATACGCCGCATGTAACTTCCTAGATGTGCCGCATCTAGGCTATAACAGACTAACACTTAACACTATAACCATTTGCCCTTAGACAACCACATACTCTTAGTCAAACATACTTAGGCTCGGGTCAACTAGGGTGAGGTCCCAATACCCGGGAAACGGGTCTAACAACTGGCTTGATGCTAATTACTAATGTTGTTTAGCATTTTTTATTGCTTATATGTCACGTATTACGTGTTGTTCTCACGCAGTTCATCTCTTTTGGCTATGAGGCCGATCGCCACAAATGTGGACGGAACTTGACAAGTTTAAACTTGACAAGTTTTAGAAAATACTATAGGGGAACTTACACTTTTTTTACATTTGTATTGCCTAGTACTACAAAGGAATAGCCTTAGAGAGTACTCGTTGAGTCGTTGCTAAAAATTTTAGGGGGTTCGTAACCCCCTTGTTCACCACTAAGTTCCGTCTATGATTACACAAAAATGCTAGTGGAGCGGCTTCTCATGATATTATTAGCATATCATATTATTAGCCCATTAGTGTGTTTATTATTGATATGGGTTTAGATATGTCGATATAAATATAGTATTGTTTAGAACGGTGGTTTAAACTACTTTACATTATCGTAAATATAATCCACATATGAACACATAACACGTATAAATACTTCTAACTCATTTGGTAAATCAACCCGAAATAGCAAAGATAATTAATAACATGTCGTGAGATTACAGCATCGTAATTTATCATGATTTGTGCATGAGTCATCTATTCACATGTGAATTAAATTCATTGTTATCATTTGAGCAATCACTATGTCTTCTTTGTATTCTACAAACATGTCGTAACAAACTTCTTTTCTCATTTAATTTTTCACAAAATAGGAAATATGTTACACAAGATAAAAGTAATGTTGGAATGGGAAAATCCTACCATTTGTACAATTCTAGAAAAATAAATTTTCGTTTGAAATTTCATGTGATAAAATGTATGTCGCAATAAATGATTGACAATGACATCCAACGTATAAGAAGCCATAGAAAATGTGTTACAAGTTGGTCACTACTTTATGTCACCTAATTTATAAATTTACTTTAACAAATATCTAAAAGTAAAGACTTAAAGTAAACTAGCAAAGACATAAAAGTAAACTAGCACAATAAGTAATGTTTAATTCGAAATGAATTAAAAAATGTATTTGGAAATATACATTTTTTTTTAAAGTTATATGAGTTTCCGACTCGACATTGTAAAGACGGTTACCCTTTTGAAAATATACACTTAATTAAATAGCCAAGAGATGTGATCCCGTAGAATGTGAGGAAAAACCCACTAGTCTAAAAAGTCTAGAAAGGGTCTCTCATACTTACACGACTACACGTGTACTCTTCACTTTCACATATTCTTGTATCTTTCTCTTATCACAGGTAATTTCACACTTTCATTACTTTTCCCTAATTTGAATTCTAAATCATTGAAAAACATAAAATTATGTTTCGATTTTCGTTTAATTTCATCATATAAATGTTCAGTCAACAATTTTCATGAATTTGAAGTTCATCAATATTAGGTTTTTGTTGACTTTAAGTCAAAACAAAATTAGTATGACAATTATTTAGTAGGCATGAATGTGAAAACTTTATCTCAAACTAATATGCTAAAGGTCTTTGTTGACTTTAATGCTTAGTTTTTAAGTTTTTTGAGCAAGGAAAAATAAAGAAATATGAAGTAAACATTTTCATTTTAATTTTGAGAGGAAACATTTTACTGTAAAATCAACCAAATCGCACTTCTTTTTCAATCCTTTCATTTTCTTTTCTTTTTAAATAATACTCGATAACACAACATTTTTTTTCACTTTATTTTACTTACTTTTCTTTCTGAAGTGATACTAATTAGATATAAGTAATGAATTCAACTTGACTAAGCATGAAACAAAAAGTAAGCATACAAAAAGTAACAAGTTACAACACTTGAAGGACTTATCATTACACCTATAAATACCCACTAAAAAAAACTCTCTCGCCACTCCGAGTGGGACCATCCTTGTTTCCAAAACCCCTCCACCATAAACCACCGTCACGCGCCACCACACACAATCGCGTGAACACTCCAACCACCACGATGTCCATCATAACACCACTACTGATCACTTCACTCTTCACTTCATCACTCACATGCAACGCTGATCATGATCATTTCAACGGAGCAGTATTCAAAGAGTAAATTACAAAGATGGTCCTTGTGGTTTGAGTTGACTTTCAAGTTTGGTCCTTTGACTTTTTTTTTTGCATGCATGGTCCCTAACTTTGAAACCTTTAACACACATGGTCCCTTGACCAAACTGACGTTAAATTTGACCGTTAAAGCCCCTCATGTGACTTGCACATGAGGGTATTATGGTCATTTTAATGTCTAACGGGACCATATGTGAAAACCCATCACTAAGAACTCGTTTTTCGTTTTTTTCTCTTCTATTTGACCAAAAACCCTATCACCCACCACCACACACACCCATCACCAAACCACCATCTGGGTCCCTCTCTTCTCTCCATGGCTGCCACTTCACCAACCACCACCGCCACCATCTTACTCCTCCTCATAACCTTCCTCACCATCTTCCTCCTCCTCATAACACCATTTCCACACTAAAATCTTCGTGTTCGTCTTTCTCAGATGCACCATTACTATGATTTGACTTTTTTTCTTCGTCGACATATTGAGAAATAGATTGTTGACCAGAAAAGTCATCATCAGCACTACTATGAGTTGAAGTTTTTTCTTAATTCCCAGATTGAGAGTCATCTTTGTCATGTTCAACCTTCTCTGATGCAACGTTACTATGAATTGACCCTTTTTTATCACTATCAGATTCAGAGGTTGATGAGGATTTCGAACTTTCTTCAGCCATATCAGTTACTAAAACTTTACTTAATTGGTCTAATATATTCTCATTGGTCACCTCTTCTTCTTCTTCTTCATCTCCATCACCATCACCTGATATATTTGGGTCAAAGAAGTTGTGTTTTCTTGTAACATATTCTTGTCTGAGCTCACATTTTCAATAGACTTAGGTTCACTTGCTGAGGCAGGAAATGATTGAAAAGTGTCCCAGTCGTCTTCCTCTTCATCTTCTTCGTTGTCATCGTTAGAATCATCACCAACTATGGTGGCGGCTAACGGTGGCGAAATTTGGCGTTTGGTTTCTTCTGTTTGTGATGGCATCTTAATGACCAAAGGTGGCATTTGAGATTTAGTTGGAGTTGAAATCTGATCTTGTGTTACAGAAGCACGGATTTTTTCCTGAATGTACAAAAATTGCTTGTCAGCATGGGTGGCAATTTAGACCCACTTACTTATAGAAGGGTTCAATTCAATTATGTTTATCACCTATGGATCAAGTGATAACACACCTATGTGAAATTCATTTTAAATGATAAAAATGGAATTGTTAAAGGTTCTGATATTGTTATGGATGAATTGCTAGACTCTGCTGACTTGACTGGCCAACCGCATATTCTTGTGTAAATGCCTTAAAGCATTCCTTAAAGAAGAGCCACTTGGACCAGAAGATATGTGGTAAGTGTTGTATTTTAATTATTTAGGTAAACAGATGAAATGATCCTTATGTAATTGAAATCAAGTTCTTTCTGCCGCTGGTTGCGGATGGTTGTTGGTGATAATGCGGTAAGGTGTTAATGAGGTAAGGATTATTTGATGGTGGTGTGGTGGCGATTTTGTGGTGGTGTGGTGATGATTTGATGGTGTGGTGGCGATTTGATGGTGGTGATGGTGGTTTGTTAAATCTGGAAAATGGGGTGGTGATGGTGGTTTACACATATGGTCCCTGTGACATTAAAAGACAATTTTACCCTCATGCCTTGCACATGAGGAACTTTTAACGGTCAAAGCTGACGCCGTTTGGTCAAGGGACCATGAGTGTTAAGGGTTTCAGAGTTGAGGACCATGCATGCAAAAAAAAAAGTCAAAGGACCAAACTTGAAAGTCAACCCAAACCACAAGGACCATCTTTGTAATTTACTCAATTCAAAATTTAAGAAGCTGGTGTTGTTGAGTGATCTTAAAGCTCATGACAGCATTCTTCACCTTCATGTTTTGGCTGTTGATATTGGTTTAGGCGCTTTTTGGAGCGTTTAGCGTTTAGAATATAATGCGCGTTTACGCGCCTATTTGATTTGCTAATAATATAAGCGTTTTAGGTTTTACTGTCGTTTTACGCTTTATAATTACATATATACTTTTATAAGATAAGCGTTAAACTTTTATGTTTGGCGAAGTAGCAGTAGTAAGCAGGAGGCCGTAGTAGTAGGTGTTTGTTTTGATAAAGCGTTTGGTAACATAGGTGTATGGTAGTAATTATTATTAAGTGTAAACGCTAGTTGCTAGTAAATGCTCCTTCAAGTAGCATTATGATTTGAAGCGTTTAGAAAAATTAGGACGGCTAGTTGCTTGTTGCCAAACAACCATTTTGTACAAAATGCTAAACGCTACTTGCTTCAAAACACTCCTAAATGCTTAGTGCCAAACATACCTGCTATATCATGATAAGCTTATATATAAGTCTCAAAATACGCCGGAAAAAATGGGGCTTATAAAATATAAGCCGAAATCAAATAAACTCATAAGCCCACATATAAGCTTAAACAAACACCCCCTTATTATGACATGATAAGCTTATATAAGCTGCCGAAAAGTTTCAAAGTAAGCCACAAAAAAATGAGCTTATAAAACATCAGCCGAAAACCATGTAACCCATAAGCCCGCTATATAAGCATAAACAAACACTGCCTAAAAATTAATAACAACCTACTTTACAATTTGTATAGTAGTGAAATCTTTACGTTGTTATTGCAGGTATGAACAATTAACTTTCAAGTTCCGTCCCTAATATGATACATTTTGCTGACGTGGCACCAAAATACCCATGCCACGTCGGCAAATTTGAAAGTTGACTGTTCATACCACAAAGTATGTCATTACTATGTGGCTTGAAAGTTATATATTGGGTTGTATGGAATTTTAGGCTGAAATTGTAGTTTTGGACTTTTTGGGATTAAGTCAACTTGAGGAGGAAAACGCGGTTTTGTTTTACCTCAGACTAAAACTCCAGTGACCTATGTAATTAAAAACTTGTACCTCAAATTTGTAAATGATAAAATCCTCTGTAGTCAAATTATTTTGATCGTGTGAACTGCATAATTCTATAAATCGTGTATAAACTATCCTTGATTCCTTGTCAGTTTAGTAATTCAAGTTAATTAAAATCATGTAAACATTTTTACAGTTGGAACAAGTTAGCAGGTTATGTGTCTACTATTTAATGACAAAACACCTTTTAGAGAATGGGCTTGGTGTGCTGTTTATGTGTAGATTGGTTCTGCAAGTATGTGATATTCGAACCTACTTGTTACAGGCTTTACTATGCCAAAATTGGAATAGGAATGCCACCGAGGGATTACTATGTCCAAGTGGATACAGGAAGTGATATAATGTGGATCAATTGTGTACATTGCCAAACATGCCTAAAGAAAGGCTATCATGGGGTATGGGTACTTCTAAACTGTTCCAATAACTGGTGTTTGTGTTAGCTTCACCCATAGAACTTACGGAGTACTTCATTTCCAATATTAATGTTCCATTAGGTGTGGTGCTAGCCAATCTGGCAACCTACGCAATTCTGAGGATGCGCTTGATGGGATTATTGGTTTCGGGAAGTCAAATGCATCTGTCATATCACAACTGGCTTCTTACGGGAAAGTGAAAAAGATGTTTGCACATTGTTTAGATGGTGAAAATGGTGGCGGAATTTTTGCAATTGGGCATGTTGTGCAGCCAAAAGTTAATTCAACCCACTTGATCCAAGACCAGTCAGTAATAATTTCTCTTTTCAAATTACTGCATATTTGCTTTGTTGATGATTATTAATGGCGTCTTATTAAATGACATTGAGTTTGTTTCACATAATGGTTGTTTTTGGATTCTGATGTGCTAATCAAGGGTAACATATGCGTGCGTAATCATTTTGGATCACAAACATTGAATTTGAAAATGGTAGATGAAAAATGTTAAAAGTTGAAACATAGATTGCTTTAATTTGAAAAAGAAAACCGAGGATTTATAGAAGCAACTTCTATTGTCAGGCAATCAGATCAAATTTAAGTTACCCCTTAAAATCAGACATTCAAGTAATGCTTTTTATTCTTGAATTTTATAGGCCTATTACTCTGTCAATATGACTGGAATTAAAGTTGGTACAGAGTTTCTGAATCTTACAACAGATCCGTATGGAAAAACGAAGAAGACAAAAACTGTAATAGATAGTGGTACAACATTGGCATATCTCCAAGAAATGATATACAAGCCACTCGTGAAGAAGGTGACTGATACATTTTTCTAGCTTTTTTAATTGGATAGTATCACTTATTTGGAAGTTGTATCCTCTGTGTTTTATCAATTCGTTCTCTGTAGATAGTAGCAGGACATTCGAATATGAGATTACGTCTTCTTCAAGACCAGTATACATGCTTTGAATACTCTGGAAGGTAACTATCTGTTATGAAATAGTTTAAGCTAAATGGAGTTTGTAAATCTTGAGGCTTTCGTTAACCTCCATTTAATTTCAAAGCAATAGTGACAATCTTCTTTCTCGTAATGAATGAGAAAGGGTGATTTTTCTTTTTTAACTTTTTACCCATCTGCTTTGTGCTTATATTAGTTATATATTCCTATTATCTTACAAAAGTTACAACTTACAAGTAGAAGGGTGTTAACTATTTGATGCTATGCTTGCAGTGTTGATGATGGATTTCCTGCAGTGACATTCTATTTTGAAAATTCACTTTTCTTGAAGGTTTATCCTCGTGATTATTTATTTCCCCTTGTAAGTATATTCTATCTTCCGATTCCGTTATAGCTTGATTATCTATTATATTTAAGGATTTTAACTACTTTAAAGATGCATTTGCCGTTTCACTCTGGCTGAGTAGATCCTAAATGGCTAAATGAACTGGATTTTGTGGTAGACCATAAGGGTTAAGCCCTTTGATACTAAATACAAGTAGACAAAAGATTATTTTCTTCAGCTCATGCTATTATTATCCCGCTAAGGTTTACCACTGTGTCATAATCTTGCAGGACGAGTTTTTGTGTTTTGGCTGGCAAAACAATGGCAGGGATTCCTTAAGCTCAAAGGACACAATTATATTGGGAGGTAACTCCCGGTCCATTTTGATATTAAATAAACAGGAATATAAATGCTCTATTTTCATATCTTAAAAAAATCGAATAACTGATTCATTCCCTTTTTTCTTTATTTTGCAGATTTGGTACTCTCTAATAAGCTGGTCTTGTATGATCTTGAAAACCAGACAATTGGATGGACCGAGTATAACTGTGAGTCTTATGTTTCAAATAAGCTAGTTCTTGTGAATTAATATTGTTTTGGTGAAATTATCTAGAGGTATGGGCGTGTTGGATACCGGGTCATGTGGGTCAGTCAAAACGGATATATTGTAAATGGATTGGGTTGGGATGGCACAAAACACTTTTAGTCCACAGTTTTCTATATAAACAATTTATGTTAAATATGATTAACTGATAAAAAAAAATGCTATTAAATTATTCTAGCTTGTATCAGAGAGTTATGTACGAGGTTATATACAATAATAATACCCTTTGTGCAATAACTGAATCTGATTTTGCCCATTTGACCCGTTAAAGAAAAACGATAAACCAAATCTGCTCAATTATTAGTAAATGGTCGAAATCATCATCTCTAAGATCTCTCAATTTTTATTTTCTTTTTCTATTTCAGGCTCTTCAAGGATTGCACTTAAGGACGAAATTACTGGAATGGTACATTTGGTTGGTTCTCATATGATATCATTTGCTTGCAATCTGATTATTCATAAGGATATAATATTCTTGTTACTGATTGTTCTAATGAACCTTACAAATTTTAATTCTTACTGAATAATCAAGTTCGGAATACATTAAGCACTAAACAAAACCGAAAATACAGTTTTAGGAACGCCAGTTATAATTCTTACTCGCATTGGTAGTACCAAGTGGAAGGGTTCAATGCATACATGGAATGAGAGTATTTGAAAGACATTTTCTGTAGAGGCTCCAACGGCGAACCATTGCTAACCACACAGTCATTGTGACCCAACACCCTGAAAACCCTTGGGTTAACTAGACCTTGAGAGAAGTTCCCACATTTGACATGAATATCGATTACCGGACATGTTGGACACGTGTTTTGAACTTCCACTGTGTACGTTGGTGGCTTGTTGAACCCGGTTTGTGTCTGCTTTAGGCTTGGACCATTCTTTTCACACCTTTCTCCGTTTATAGCATAGCCTGCACATATGAACATGCATATATCAGTTGAACTATGCTTGCGTGTGAGTGGTATTGTATGTGTGTAAAAACGATTACCTGTGTGAAGTAGCAGGGATAGTAAGAGAGGAGCCCAGAAGAGAAGATTGGTTAGTTTGCTAGCCATATGTGGTTATAAAGGGAATTTAAAGTTCAAACTGATTTTCTATACATGTGAAGGTTGATGAAACTTGAGGTTAAATAGAAAGGCTTTTGATACATAACGTGTGCATATGCCCACAGGGTCACATGGCAAAAATAGTACTCGTACTTGAAGATGTCGTGCTAATCTGATTATTATTATGTGGATCAAGTAATCAGGAGTGAATAAAACTCGGTTTTTACATCACTGCGGTCCGTTCAAAAGAGCAAAGTTCTCTCATTCGGAACCAACTAAGCTATGCGCTTGATTCCTAGCCCCAAAGTCGCTGCATGTGGGTCATGATCGTGAGACACCACTAGGGAAACGCCCAACACGATGCTACACCCTTAGAATAGTGATCATTAAGTGTAGCCTAAAAGTTATGAGACATAGCAGTGGTCACTTATAAATTTTATAGGTGTCGTCACGTCAGCATGTAGCCTATAACACTCTTATAACATAAACACGCTTCTCAATAAAATTCTTATAACACACCGCCAAAAATACCCCACTCACTCAAAAAAAAAAAAAAAAAAAAAAAAAAAAAAACGCGTAATGGGGGGTGTAATGGAGATGGCTATGGGACGGATAATATGCATATAGCTATGTGGGGGTGAGGGGTGTAGTTTGTCAGTGCCATGAGTGTCAAAAAAACACTCTATGAAAGGTGCATTGCACCAAGGCCTCTGAATTTGAGCATGAAAATGAGAAACTTGGACAACTATGACAATCTTCAAAAAAAGGATAATCATTTATAAATATATCTAACTTGTCACATTTTTCAGTTTTATATAGCAAATAAAATTTTTTGCAAGTTCAGGTATTAAACTTTCAAATTTTATCACTTTGGTGTATTATTTTACCTCAACAACCGGTTTTGCCAAATGGAATAAGTTATCATCCATGCTATTATCTCTTTTGACCAATTTTTTCATTTATATGTAGCGAATAACTTGTAATTATTCTAAGTAGACCATGTAGGCATGCAGGAAATTAAAAAAATAAAATAAAATAAAAAAATAAATTAATTAAAAAAATAAATAAAAATAACGAGATAACCTGGTACCGGTTGAGGAGTTGAAAAACTACACCAAAATGACGAAATTTGAAAGTTGGCTATCTAAACTTGCAAGATTTTTTATTCACTACACAAAACTGAAAAAGATCAAGTTAGATATTTATAAATTATTATCCTTTCAAAAAATTCCAAATAGTAACTTGGACTTGTAGTTTTAATATGGACTAAAATAGTATTTTGTAGTATTTGTATAGTGCTCTATTTTGTCTTGTGAGAAATGTATTGAAATCGAACATAAAGATTTGAAACCCGTGAGTATTGGAAGGTCTTTGTTTGGAGTGATACGACGGCAAAGAATCTACACTGTACATAACACTCATTTTCTCATATTAATATTTACACTATTTTCTTTTAGTAAGGATATTGGAATTTAATTTAAATTACATGTTCATTAGTCCAGTATCAATGTGATGCTTTATCCTCTTAATAATGAGAGGAAATACGGGTCGGGTTCGGATTAGCGGGTGATAAAACTTTAACCCGAAAAAACGACATGTTTAAATGTTTGTCGACCATCACCTGTTTATCCCAACCCGTACATGACCCATTTAACTCATTTATTCGTTTATCTAAATGAGTTGACGAGTTAAATATATTTCTCAGTTTTAGATGGGTTGAATGCTGACCGTTTTAACCAGTTTAACCCAAATAACCTAATTAATCAGTTATAAACTCAATTTTTAATTTCTGAAAAATTATTAAACCAGTTGATGGGTCAACTCGTTTAACTCAACCTCAACCTGAACTGTAACACCCCCTAATTTGTTTTGTGGCAGCGGAAAGTAATTAGGTGTTACACTGAGGATCGAAGTCAAAAAATTTAGAAAACGACTTGAAAAAGGCGTTTTGAAAGTTATATGTCATTCAAAATAATGGTTTTAGTACAAAGGTTGAAATATCTGATTTGAAAATCCTACAAAAGTGTGGTAATTTGGAAAGAATGACATATTTGATTTTCACACCATTTAAGTTATCAGAGTATTTAATGCCCGCTCCGTGTCTTGTCCTGCTCCATTGATTACCTGAGAATAACATGCTTAAAACGTCAACACAATGGTTGGTGAGTTCGTGAAGTTTGATAGAAAATAGCTTTCTTTCGATGAATTCAAGAGTTTGTACAGTGATAGTTGAAATAAATACTAGTACTTCTTGAAGTAACTAGCAAATTTGCAATTTGATAAAAATCCACGAGTAAATCATTTATGAACTCAGATGATCATAAGTTTCAAGTTTAAATGAAAATGAGTTACGTTGTTATATGCTTGCAATGAAATAATGGTTCAACTTTTAAAAGTAACGATATGCCAAACATTGAGTTGTCTTTATCATAAGACACAACTAAGTCACATATGATAGTTAAGTTCCAAGTACATGATGCATAATCCAAACACATAGTGAAAACAATAGTGAAAAGTCTGATGTCTATCAGTGTGGAGTGGTCGTTACTAAATACAACTGTATCCGAATATATATAGGAAGACGTATATATTCATAAGGTTATATTGCTCTAAGCCTCATGACGCGCAAAACGTTAACAAAAGTACCGTAAAACGGCGGAGTCACATCAGGGTACTGATGGTTTTGCCCTAAGTAATAGGTGATTGCCTCATCCTATTATGTCTCAAATATAGTGTATCGCGACTAAATACGACTAGCCATAAGGCATTCCATCCAGTATTTAGTGGGATAGGTCGTCAGCCTCTACAGGTTTCGAAGCTGTCCACTATATTCGCGCTCACCGCAGTGATTAATGGCTCATGATCGAGGGACTTTATGGCAATATAGTTAAACTTAGGCAATATAGGGTTCGGGTTTTCATAGAATATGCGTACTTTAGTTTTGGCAATTATTTCTTGTTGAAATGTAGAAATATCATAGTAAAGTTCAACAGTACATTCAGTTGTTATATGAATGCATAAAATGAGTCTCAGTATCTTGTTACAACAAGTAGTTTGAAAATGTTATTTTTCAAATATAGCATTTAAGCTAAGCAATCAGTTTGCAAATATAATGAGCATATATCCCTTCCAAAGGATGATTCAAAACATGTAAAGCATAGTTGATGATTTTGAGTAAATCATGAGAGTTTTCAAAGTATAAAAATACTTAAAACAGTTGAAGCATGTATCTCCCCCAAAAGAGTTATTAAAAACAAGTATTAAAAATAGGGGCCACGACTCACCTGGAGTGTATCTGACAAGATGGAATTATAAGATCAAGTAAGACTTATGGAAACGATCACGGAAACGTCCTCACTACGAGACCTGGATATGAGGAATATCTAAGTATTCGACTTATAACTAACGATGAGTGTGAAAGTGAGAAATCGTATAACGATTTGATGATGTGAGTGTGATATGCTTAAAATGCCTCAAGTTAAGAAAAATATAATATCATATATGATATTATCTTGATTCGTATGTCACTTGACTCAAAATATTATTTCCTCAAAATATGATGAAATGATATGCGAAGTGAAATCGTTTAATAAATAACGAAAATTAAATATACATAACTAAAATGTATAAAAATGCATATGAAGTGATGTAGTGATGAAAAATGGAAAATGAAATAAGAATGTTAAGTATAAACAGTAGGTCCTTGTTCTTTTCAGATTTTACACTTTTTACCCTAACTGTGATTGCGTTACACCGTTAGTCCTTCGTTAAGTCCATAGTCCAATAATAGTCCAAAAATTGTCCAAAAGTACCAATAAGGTTTGGAATTCAATCATATGTCAAATAATATCCTATATGTTCTGTTTCTACAACTTCAGTCCACATGTTTCTCGGTTTGGCAGTTTTAGTCCCCCAAGTTAGATCGCGTTACATTTTTACTCCAAAAGTGCAAATAAGGTGGAAAAAGGATGGGCGTGTTTTTATAAGTTATATTTAAGATAATAGAAGCTTATTTTAACAGCTTATTCGGCTAGTAGCTTAATTTTACACTATTGGGCCCTTAACGAGCCATACTCTAAGCCCATTAGTCATTTTTGGTTCGTGGGTTTTTGGAGCGAGTTGGGTATGTCCATGAGCTCACTTTTATCATCACATTTCATGTATTAAGGTGCCAAAAAGTCAGCTTATTCATAGCTTATAAAAACGGCTTAATGGACTATAAAGTCCAAGTCGCTAAATTGGTTTGTTTTCAAAACAGGTTTCAACATTTTACTTTGGCGATTTTTGAGGGTCGAAACATGAGTATTTTTATAAGATGTTTATATGAAAAGGGTAGTTAGTTGGGAGGTCTATTGAGTCGTGTAAAAATAACGTGTAGTGGTTAGATTGAATGTCGAGTTATGGGGTCATTTACTAAGCGGCTCGGGCTGTTTTTGTGTACAAGATTCTTAAAATAAATCCAAGTGTTCTCAAGTTTAGTCTTAACGTGTGATATAAAGATTATATACATTTGAATGATGCATGAAACGAAATGTTAACGTGTGAGTGATGTGTGAGATGGCTGTTAAGCCTTCCACAGTGGAGGCTCGACATATGCTTGTGAGTTTCATAAACTTAACATACGTAATAACAATATGTAAAAGAATATATTTCGTTCGAATGAAATAAGAGATGATGCATGCATGGTTGTGATATATTAACGTGCAAGTAAAATGTGAATGGTCTCTAAATCTTCCTTAGTGGACTTCATGAAATCCACACACTTAACATAATAGGTATAACTTGACACGTTAAGTTCTTTGTGTAAAATGAAACATGCATGTGTGATATGTGGACGTGATATAATGTGGTTCTAACGTGTTGTGATTATAACATAATGTCTTTCTCCTCATTTTAACGTGACACATGAAATAGAAAACATTGATACGTTCGAGCATGTGTATGCATGAAATAATAACTTAGCGTGCAGGTGTGAGTTTGTATGCGTGAGAAGTGAAAACAAGAAGGTTAGTAGTTACTTACTACACCTTTGAAGGTGGTGATGAAACTGTAATGTTCGAATGAGAACACAAGAAACAAGGCAGTAAGCTTGTTGGGTTCGAATACGTTTTTACGTATCCCCTTCTAACTCGTATTGCTTCCTAGATAAGAGACAATGATTTATGAGATTTTAAGGGTGATTAGTGAGAGTGATATAAGTGTAATAGAAGTGGGCAGTGAAGGCTGCTAGAAGAAGGTGAAATATATAGAAAGATTTCACACGTTTTATTCAAAGACTCTCAAACTCAATCATGGAGTGTCACTGTGGATGAGCAGTATTTCTAGCATGCTTCTGACTTTGCAATCATTGGAAGTTATGGAAGAGTTTGGGGAACTTTGTCTTTAGTCGTTGGAGTATGTTCATATTCGGTTTGTAGATTTGTATTGGTGCAAAGTAGAGTTTTGCGAGCCACAATCACTTGCTCTATTATTGAAAGTCAGTGAATGTTGGATATTTGAAATGAATCTACTGACATTGAAGGACTTTAGTGGCATGTGGGAGAGTAAAAGAGATCAAATGGAAATTGAGTTACTCATTTTATGTCGACATGTATATTTAGTGTGTAAACGAATTGGATTTAATGTCAAACTCGATATCCTTAACACTAAACACTCCTAACAAATCACAAATGATCAAGTAAAAATGTTGGAATGGGATTAAAACAAACCCGGATAAAAACGGATGAGTTTGCAAAAATATATATGGTTCGATTTGATGAAAATGGGACAAACACTTTGGCTCATTTAAACATATCAAACGTTCATATCTCGAGCTAATATTTGGCGTCCTATTTGTTGGCTAGGAGGGTAAATAAGAGGTACAATAATATATACTAGTCGCGTTCGAGAATCGAAAAATACAAAGGCGTTTTGGAGGTGTACCTATGTCGACTGAAATGAAATGAAAGGAAAATATAAGGGTTGAGTTTGGGCCTGTGAACAGTGCGCGAATCAAAGGAAGTGGGCTGGCATTATTTTTGGCCCAATTGAGTTATTAGTGAAAGTATATGTGAAATGTTTTATTAGAAATTTCGCGTACGAGCTCGTTCCGTTATTTGGTAATTTATTTGATAATGTTTTTGCGTCGAAATAATATAATAAAGAAAATTTTAAATTATCCCGGAAGAATGATGATTAAAAATAATGACGGAGATTAGTCTATAATTAAACGTTGTTAATTATAGGAAATTTTTGCGGTTTGTCACATGAACACGGCATGTTTAATAAACAGGGTGAAGTGGGTCGACCTGAAGACAATCTGAAATTTGTTTCTAGTCAATCTAGCCCGTTAATTTTAGTATCACTCTCAGATTATATTTTGTGTCGTGTCCCGAATTACCACCCCTACTCTTCATTCATCCTTTTATGAATTTATACATTGATTAATAACATTTATACTCTTTCATAATCCATACCTTTCATTTTCATTTTACGATTTTGTAGTTATTGCTTATTGGGATAAATCAATTTTAAGCTAACTCTTAGAATTTATTCAAAATTCATATATCACCTTTTCATTAATCTCAGTATCTCTCAGTCCTCTCTTACATCATCATAGGAATCCGTGTCAAAGTAAAAAAAAAAGTCAACTACGTACCACTAAAAACCGCTAAAAAAATAAAAAGCTTAGACTACTCGTAATGTAACCGAAGCATCCGGTCAGTCTCCACACCCTACGAGATACAAGCCAGACGCCCCCCCCCCCCCCCCCCACCCCAACACACACACACACACACACACACTTTATTTTCATTCTTTTGGTCTGTCAGGAGACCGAAAGATTTGAATGGCTTGTGTGTTTGCTACGAACATTTGGTCATGTGTTTGATCTAAAACTGAGTTAACGCTGATGTGGCGAGGTTGTTTTGGTCACCTTTGTGGATGCATTACTACCAGTCTTACAGGAGACCATTCACGGCCCCATGTTAGTTTTGACATATTTTTTACCATCTCTTAGTATATTTTTTAGGAAGCAATAGAGAAAGAATAAGACACCAAGATCCCACCATTTTGGGCATAGGATAAGTACGGTAAAAGTTGTGGTGAAGGAATATGTGGGCCCAAATACGTGGAAGTTTTTTCATGGTCTGGTCCCTAATTATACTATGAAATTATGAATGCCCAATCTACTAGTGAGAAAGAAAGTAGTCTTCTTTATATAACTAGACGATTCCACGTATAGCGACGATGGTGTATAGTACCGTTAATTTGTGTGTGCAACTTTTTGTTATGTACATATAAGTGTTAAGTAAATAAGAGTGATAAAAGTTCGTTGTTTAAATTGTAATTAAATATTTAAATATTATAATACTTTTTATAAATAAAGATATTTTAGTCTAAGAACATTATTAATTTTTAAGTTTTTAACTTTGTGTTTTCTCGTATATGATAGTTCACTACAAGAAAATATACATATAGTGATAGAGGTTTTAGTGACGCAAAAAATGTTACTAAATCTAACATTTTAATGACATTTTTAAAAAAGTGTTAATAAAAGCTTAAAATTTTAAGATTTAAAAAATGTGTTTTAAAAGGCAAAAAAATGTATCCTCACTGTTTTTGTCACTATAAATATATTTTACTACTGAACTTCTACCTAAACTTTTTAAGTGTATTAGAATTTTAGTAAACTTATATATATATATATATATATATATATATATATATATATATATATATATTTTGGTGGCACTTTTTAAGTATTCGTGACAATGTTTTTGAAGTGTCACCAAAAGAAATACCTTTGTACATATGAAGTCGGATCCTTTGAAAAGTGTGATTCTTTTACAAAGTCTAAAAAGTATTTACAACCGTTAGATCATAAAACAAGATCTGATCAAACTAAAAGAGGACATATACACATAGGGGCATACTCGACATTTCACCATTCTTCTCAATAACTTCCCACCTACGATCATAATCTTCAGATCTAACACAATCCCCATCTCCTCATCCTATCCAACCTCTCTCCAACAGCCCTTCCGCCGCCAGTCCTCCCCCTCCGCCGACGAAAACGAGATCAGAAGAAAAAGAACAATATTGATTATTAATGTTGTTACTGTTTTGATGATTATGAGGTTGTTGAAGTGGTATGTAACTCCAGTTTTCGTCATAAAGGTTGTTTTGTTTTGTTTTGGTCGTCGTTTGCCACTGCTGCTTCTTTTCATCATCTTTGAATTTAAAAGATATATTTTGTATTTATTTTTATTCATATATAAGTCATATGTATAAAGTAAAGTAGTAAATGTGTTGAGTTTGGTCTTGGGCTTCTTTTACTTGCTCAACAGTTTTCAGTTGGTTTATTTTTTAATATTTTGAATTTGTTTTTTTTTTGAAAATTAATATTTTGAATTTGTTAGTTGTGCCGTTGTGGTCTATGTTTAAATTTGATGAGTAGAATGCTAAGCTAAGTTTATAAACTGGGCCTCTTTTACTTGGTCAATTGGTTTTCATTGTTTAAATGTTCATCGATAGTAAAGAGTTTTTATTATAGGCATTGTTCCATCAATAAAAAGAGTTGTTCATCGATCGAAAACGTTATTCATGAATAAAAGAGTTGTTCATCGATTGAAAATGTCATTCATCAATAAAAAGTGTTGTTTCATAAATAAAAATAGTTGTTCACCAGTTAAAAAAGACAGTTCATCAGTTCATCAATTATTTTTGATAACGTTCATCAGTTATTTTTTATAATGTTCATCAGTTATATAAAACGTTTCTATCAGACTTAACTAGGGCTGTTCAAAAAGCTCGCGGCTCGTGGCTTGCTCGAAACTCGCTCGAAAAAAGCTCGAAAAAAGCTCGCTCGAAATCGGCTCGTTTATAAACGAGTCGAGTCGAGCCGGCTCGGTTTGTAAACGAGCTGAGCCCGAGCCAACGTCGGCTTGGCTCGTGGCTCGCTCGTTAGCTCGCTCGTTTGGCTCGTGTATATATATATATATATATATATATATATATATATATATATATATATATATAATATATATATATATATAAACTTTAGTTATATATAATATAATATATACAACTAGATGAAAGAGTAATTCAAGTTTTTGGAAATGCTATTTTGTTAACTTCTAGATGAAAGAAACTCAAGTATGTTATTTTGTTAATTACTTTGATGGTCATATTGCAGAACTGCAGAACTAATTTTTATTAGAATTGAATTAGTAGTTGATATTTTGACCTGGATTAAAATCGTGTAGCTTATTTTTTGTTTTTTTATGTTAAAGTATATCCCATTCAATGTAAACGAGCGGGCTCGACGAGCCACAAGCTGGCTCGAGTATTTGACGAGCCGAGCCCGAGCTCAACTTTTCGGCTCGTATAAATAAACGAGCCGAGCCGGCTCGGCTCGATTTTTAAACGAGCCGAGCCCAAGCCTACCCTGGCTCGGCTCAGCTCGGCTCGTTTACAGCCCTAGACTTAACTAAAGTTAAAAAGGATGAAACTTACTTTGATATATCACGATATTTTTAAAAAGTGACTGTACAACTTTGTATTTGATCCGCTTATTTTTAATAATGTTCATCAGTTCATTAGTTAGTTTTGGTCATTTATTCCCCATCAAAATCTCTCTCATAAAAAACACACACTAAACACACACACAAATATAAACACAGATCTAATCGAAGAAGATGACGACATCGATCTCAAAAACGACGTAGATGAAGACGTTAACCTAATCAACGACGATGAAGAAGACGATTCCCGAAGTCACCGTTGCCGTTGCCGGATAATTGTGTTATTGAGTTTTGTTTTTTTTTTAAAGGTGTTTGATGAAAGGTCCATAGGAGTTTTTTAATATAAATATGTGTGATTTTTTGTTAAAAAGTGACTGTACAATTTTGTATTTGATCCGCTTAGTTTTGATAATGTTCATTAGTTCATTAGTTAGTTTTGGTCACCGGTTAATTTTGTTCATTAATTAATTTTTTATAATGTTCATTAGTTCAAGTTAGTATTATTCACCAGTTCATCAATTTTTCTAATAAAAACACAATTTTTATCAGTTCATCAATTATTTTTTATATTGTTCATCAGTTATTTTTTATAACGTTCATTAGTTATTTTTTATAATGTTCAACAGTTACCGAAAAAATAACGTTCATCAGTTATTTTTAATATTGTTCATCAGTTGATAACGTTCATCATTTATTTTTTAAAGTTTTCGAAAAAATAACGTTCATCAGTTCTTTTTGATATTGTTCATCAGTTATTTTTTATAACGTTCATCAGTTATTTTTTTTTCAAAAAAAATAACGTTCATCAGTTATTTTTGATATTGTTCATCAGTTATTTTTGATAAAGTTCATCAGTTATTTTTTATAATGTTCAGCAGTTTTCGAAAAAATAACGTTCATCGGTTATTTTTTATATTGTTCATCAGTTATTTTTTATTACGTTCATCAGTTATTTTTTATAACGTTCATCGGTTTATTTTTATATTGTTCATCAGTTATTTTTTATTACGTTCATCAGTTATTTTTTATAACGTTCATTAGTTATTTTTTATAATGTTCAACAGTTTTCGAAAAAATAACGTTCATCAGTTATTTTTAATATAGTTAATCAGTTGATAACGTTCATCATTTATTTTTTATAGTTTTCAAAAAAATAACTTTCATCAGTTCTTTTTTATATTGTTCATCAGTTATTTTTTATAACGTTAATCAGCTCTTTTTTTCAAAAAAATAACGTTCATCAGTTATTTTTGATATTGTTCATCAGTTATTTTTTATAACGTTAATCAGTTATTTTTTATAATGTTCAGCAGTTTTCAAAAAAATAACGTTCATCGGTTATTTTTTATATTGTTCATCAGTTATTTTTTATTATGTTCATCAGTTATCTTTATAATGTTCGGCAGTTTTCGAAAAAATAACGTTTATCAGTTATTTTTGATATTGTTCATCAGTTATTTTTTATAATGTTCATCAGTTATTTTTTTTCAAAAAAATAACGTTCATCAGTTATTTTTGATATTGTTCATCAGTTATTTTTTATAACGTTCATCAGTTATTTTTAATATTGTTCATCAGTTGATAACGTTCATCAGTTATTTTTTATAATGTTCAGCAGTTTTCGAAAAAATAACGTTCATCAGTTCTTTTTGATATTGTTCATCAGTTATTTTTTATAACGTTCATTAGTTATTTTTTATAACGTTCATCAGTTATTTTTGATATTGTTCGTCAGTTATTTTTTGATATTGTTCATCAGTTATTTTTTATAACGTTCATCAGTTATTTTTAATATTGTTCATCAGTTGATAACGTTCATCAGTTATTTTTTATAATGTTCAGCAGTTTTCGAAAAAATAACGTTCATCAGTTCTTTTTGATATTGTTCATCAGTTATTTTTTATAACGTTCATCAGTTACTTTTTTCAAAAAAATAACGTTCATCAGTTATTTTTGATGTTGTTCATCAGTTATTTTTGATAACGTTCATCAATTATTTTTTATAATATTCAGTAGTTTTCGAAAAAATAACGTTCATCAGTTATTTTTATATTGTTCATCAGTTATTTTTTTATTACGTTCATCAGTTATCTTTTATAATGTTCAGCAGTTTTCGAAAAAATAACGTTCACCAGTTATTTTTGATATTGTTCATCAGTTATTTTTTATAACGTTCATCAGTTATTTTTGATAACGTTCATCAGTTATTGTTCATCTTTAACGTACGATATCTCATGATGAAGCAAAAAGTGTACCGCTTTTAGGGGGTCATTTAAGCCCTAAATCGTATTTATTTGATCAAATATTGCCCTAAATCGTTCCTTTTGTCATTTTAGGTACTTTTGAGAAGAAATCTGGAAAAGGAAGCATTTTGGACGTTTTTGGAGCATAAAAGTGAAGAAAACGGCAAAGTCTCAAAATTACGCTGGAAAGTACCTTTGACGGCGTCAGGAATTGGTCCAGACGGCGTCATGGCTTGGCAAAAGTGGTGGATGTGAAAATTACTCATGATAAGCCAGAGAATTTTGCATGAAAAATATGACGGCGTCACCCTTTGAAGTGATCAAGGTCGTCACGGTTTAACTTAAAGAGGGACGGCGTCAAGCCCATTTCTGACGGCGTCACCCCTTGATAGGCCAGAGCGGATTTTGGAGCGCTAAAGAGGGACGGCGTCAGGAAGGCCATCCGGGAACCCTAAAAGCGGCGAGGTGACGGCGTCAGGATCTATAACGTGACGCCGTCAGACCTTAAACTCTATATATAGTTTTGCAATTTTTTGTCATTAGTGTGGAACTTATTGTGTGTAACTTTGGAGGAGAAACCCTAAGACGAATTTCTGCCATTTTTAAGGGTTTTCATACCCTTGGATCTCCCATGTTTAATTGAAGATAAGTAATCGTTTAATCATTCAATATGTCTATGTGTTGTTTGATTATATCTTGTTCTTGTCTTTTGATTAACATGCTAGGCTAGATTTATCTTGTGTTTGCTTAGATCTAATGAAACCTAGCTATTGATTGTTGGTTATTAGTGTGTTATTAGTTGTATTGGATGATTGTTTATCTATGTTAGGCTTAAGAAAACTGGCTAACCTCCTATTCGGTAACTTGCTTGAACGTCTTAAGAAACATGAACCAATGCGTACTAGGTTTTTATGGTTGTATTTAATGCACAAGCGAATTCTAGTGATCCCATGTTAGGAGCTTCCTAGCCGGCTAGACATAGGAGTGAAGTAGGAGCTTGTAGAGTTGGGGAAGTACGTACGCCACCCCACGATTGGTATTAAGGAATACACCCGTCATCCACGCAATTAATGCACACTAATCAACCGGTAAAAGATAGTTAGGGAGTAAGGAAATCTAAGTAAACACATTTCTCTCCATATAAGTTTCATCAACCTTTTCATTTTCTGTTATTTTATTTTATTTGCATTCGTAGTTATTTGGGTTAGTTGATTAGCAACTAATTCCGCCCACTCTTTCAAACCCGAGATTTTACTTGCTTTCATAAAATATAAAAACACAAAAAGAATCTTCTCTCACCCCTAGACCTATTAGAGTAGTTTTTCAATCCTAACGACACTATTCCCTGTGGAGAACGATCAATCCCCCGTACTTACCACTACACTATACTACATCGGTCAGGTACACTGCCTGGTGGGGTTGTAAGCCTCTTGAGATCCCTCGAGAGGTAAAACCTGTTGTAAGGTCGCAAAACCACGCATCATCTCACTCATATTATATCGGATTTGAGTGATTCAAATTTATGGGTAAAGAATGGCAAAAAAACTACAACTTTCGTCTTTTAAGTTTTGCAAAATTCGGCTTTAAACTAGGCAAAATTAGAGCCGAAAATGCCTAAAATTTCAAGAAAATCAACACCCACTTAAAAAGTTGAAAAAAAAGGTTGCGATTCATATATCATAATGCATACCAAATTAAAGATAATCAAATTTAAAAAATTATGGTGAAATCGGGTTTTTATAAAAGTTTATCGTTTGAAAGTTATTTACGTTTGAAGGGGTGGAATTTAATAAGGACCAAAATGTCCTCTAACCAAATTTAATAAGAAAAAAAAAAGAAATGGGTGGTGGACACTTGTCAACCTTTTTAATTTTGTTTTACTTTGTAAATGATCACATCCTTGTACATATTTTCTCTTTGACTAGTAAAAATCAAACAGTTTTGGGCTTATTTAAAAATGGACTTCCTTTGTATCCTGCTCGACTTTCATCATACAGGCACCATCAGCCATGGTTGTTGCTCGTCTTTTATCACCCTTATCCCAAAAACCACCTCAGCCAAATCACTCAATGATTACCGTCCTATTACTCTTATTGGCTGTATCAAAAAAGTGATCTCCAAAGTCCTTGCTAATCGACTCAAAAGGGTAATCAATAAGATCATCTCTCCTACCCAATCTGCCTTCTTATCCGATAGAAACATCCTAGATGGACCTGTAGGTCACTATAATGATCTCAACCACACACTCGCTAATGAATTAAACAAACACACGAACTACTACTTATCTTATATATTAAGCTACGTATGGAAATAGTAACAATAATCTAAATACGATAAGCTAGAATAAGAGAAATAAGAAGAGAAGAATAAGATGGAAGGTTTTCACTAATTCGATTCACACACAAGCATAGCTTCCGCACATACATAAGAAAACCAACCATATGAATGACTCCCTTGCCTTGTATTTATAGGCATTGGGAGGGGAATAATTCTTAGGAATATTCCCTTTACATGTGATAAGGATTAAATTAAATAACATGACCGGTCCAAGGACTACTATTGAACCGGTCCAAAAATACAAACAATATAGTCCTAATAAATGTGCAACATAATAAATGAACAAGACTTGTAAATAATTAAAACGTGTTCCTAACAATCTCCCCCTAAGTCTTGATCATCAATGTTGCCCGACGTCTTCTTTGCTTCTTAGGCTTCCGACGTCTTTATAATCTTTGGTTCTTTGTTCTTGTGTAATGATGATATGATGTTGTCTCTATCTGCCAATCTCCAACGTCTTCTCGTCTTCTCCATCATGCTCATATGTCTTTGATTTGTTTTCTGCAATATGTTCTCACTTTTCAATCTTAAACTTGTGAAAGGTTGAGGTGCTTGAACTTTTGACTTTACTATAGCTTGTGTTGAACTTTTGTAATAACTGAGTCATTGAGAGAACATTTCTTCAAGATATAAGCATGATGGAGTCTTGATGGTTGAACTCCAGCTCCTTAGCAGCAGCAGCAGCAGCAACAGCAGCAACAGCACGAACCAACCGGTACTTACAGGCTCAGATTTGAGATCATCAACAGCATAGTGTGAAGACTTTCTCAAATCCTAACCCAGACCGTTCTGAACCGGATTCCTCCGAAAGGGATTACACGGACACACCGAAGTGCACCCACGATTCAGTGAGTCGCTGGAGATCACCCCACGACTGTAGACCGTTTGGAGCAAAAACACTAAGCGTAACCCACAAGGAGTTACCGAAGTGACCTGCTGTCAGAATTGTTTGATGTTGTTCTGGCAGGATTTCCATTCAATCATTGATAATCACAAATGTGATTTTTCTCATGAATGTTCTCGGCAGATTGCTAAGATCTACGACGGACACTTTTCTTAATTTTACATTTGCTGCCCATGATGTAGAACAACAGAGTAATACTAAGTGTACCTAAGAGCTCTTTTATGAATCTCATGGCTCTAGACTCAATTAGTGCACATTTGTTTGGTCATCGGAGGCGAGGAGCAGATTGCCTCCTTTTCAATATCAACAATCTCGTAATGAGATGTCGATAGATTATGAAGGGTTCTCCGTGTGAATGAAACAAATGTCTTTTGAGAGACACTTGAGTGGCTTAGAAGGTTTTTTAGTGCGTCACTGGGTCCATGACGTCTTTGGTCTTCAATACCGGTGATGCTCATCAACCAGTAGATTATGAATTGAACCCGGTGTCTGCCCTAAGGTTGAACAAATGGAGGGCTATTTCTTTTCACCCTTTTCTTTGCTTTTCTTTTTAATTCTTCAACCCCTTCTTTCTCCGTACATTCATTTTCTCCTTTTTTATATCATACCTAGGACTTTCTAGTTCTAAACTATTGGTATTGTCCTTGGGTAGATCCCTCCGGCTCTGGTGGATCATAGGACGGTTTTCCCTAACCTTAGTCACCTTATAACTCCATGACTATCCTAATGATGCCATACAACCAAAACCATTGAAAATCTCTCAAAGTGTCGATAATTTGTAAAGACATTTTGTTGACACCTTGAGAGTTTGATGATTTTCAGAAAGACTCCCCCTTAACATGTGCGCATAAGTAATAAATTTGAAATTTGCACATGCCGGAAAGAGTTGGCACTTTTGAATTGATTGACTTTCAATGAACCTGATCGTCGCGAGACACGCTTACATCACCAGTTAGACTGGCTTGAAATTATTACCCGTCCGGATCAGATTCAAAGATTATCGCTCGAAATCGGTACATTCTACTCAGACACGTCCTTTGCGAGACACGCTTACATCACCAGATAAACTGGCTTGAAATTATTACCCGTCCGGGACATGTCCTTTCGACTACTGACTTTCCTATTTGTCAATTCGAGGGTCAATTCTGAGTTTGAGCACACGAGATTCCAGCAAATGAGACATCATATTTTAATCATCTGTTTCTTCTCCCCCTCAAAAATAGCATACTCATGATGTTTTTGGAAAACGTTTATGATTAAAATATGCTGTTTTTGAGTTTTAGGGAAGAAGTTTCAAGAACTTTGTTAATAATTTTTTTTTTTTTTGAACAAAGATTATATTTTTCACATACTCCCCCTGGACGAGGGAATACTTGTCCTTATGAGCAGAATGTTTGAAAAAACGTTAGAAAACATTCTGATTTTAATTCTGCTCATAAGTAAGAAGCTTTCGCTCCTTTTTCAGGATTGAGGTACTGAAGCGTACCTCAGGGTCCTTTCTTTGGGGTCCGGGTTGTACACTGTTATGTGTGCACAAGCCGTAGTCATATTAACAGTCATATATAAGTAAGAATATTGAATGAATATTGAATATTGAAATCAACTTCTTACAAATTAACCGCCTCTGCCAAAAGTGGTGAATTTTGGATCTGTTCTCTGGAATAATCTGATGGCAAATGGAGGACGACCACCAACATAAGTTTCCAATCTCCGCATTTGATCCCTTCTGTAGAGCATTTCTTCGATCGACCAGATAAAATTCTTGACCTGCCTGAGCTGTTGATGATTCCATTTCTTGTGCTTGTTCAATATCTGATCCTGAACCCGTGTGACTAACCCATCTCGAACATTCTTTAGCGTGTCATCACAGAATTTGTGAATCTCTTTATGTGGCATGAAACGGTTAGTGTTCGTTGCACTTCTGTAGACGAATCCGAAGATAGGGTCGGTCTTGAGCAAGTACTGAGGCTCCTTGTTGTCAGTGAGAGTAAACATGGGTTCCTCAAGATTCAGTTTCTTCTGATAACTTTCAACTCCAAGTTGAAGATCTTCTACACGTTCTTTGATCACTGTTCTTCTGATGAAGTGACATATAGCAGTGCTAAATGCATACAGAAGAGTAGGATTGAGATGATTCAGCTTCCCTTGTACTTTCATCAAATACAAATCTTCAATGTCATTAAGACTGAGTTCAGGAAAATCTGCTTCATTGAACGTGTAAATAAGATTATCTTGTCTGCGAACAGAGATTTCAGAGACGAATGTGTAGCCAAGCTTTTGTGATCCCTTAGCATCAAGCACTGCCTTGATACGAAGATCACTGTACACCTTTTCACGAGATGCCATGAGGGCTAGCTTGCACTTGTACCACGATTTACGTTTGTCAAACCAATGGTGAATTCCAAGTTTAGCATCACGATCATATTTTGCCCGTTTGTTGATGAAGAGTTTGCGGTGTCTAGCTTCTTCTTCAATTGCAGGATTGGCGTAGTTCGCAGCAGGAGTGAACGTTATTGAGGTAGCATATTTGATTTCACTAGAAGCCCCATGTACAAGAAGTTCCAGATCTTGGTTGAAGAAGAATGCAAATGGAATTTCTGACGTTCCATGGTATGGGCGTATCACAGGAAGTGGTTTTGTCCAGTCAGTGATGTATGGACCTTTCTTGCTGTCAAGACCACCTTCCCTGAATACATCTGGATTTGTCCAATCGAAGTCTTTGGATAATGCTCTAGCAATGTTCTCCAGATGATATTCCAACTCAGCAGCACTTGCAGACTTATCCTTTAAAAGAGTGAAAGCATCATTTTTGATTCTACGAAGCTCTCTTTTAGTCATCTTCTTAATGTTGAAAGCATGTTTGACTTTTTGATTGTATTCAAACGTGCTATCTTCTAATTTTGAAGCTTCGTCGTCGATGATTTGGGCCTGTGCAAGTTTGTCGAACCAGTTGTTTCCATGTAAGTCTTCGTCAGTATCTAACCATGTAAGCACAGCTGGTTCTTCAGAAGATTTCTTACTACTGGATGGTTTAGACTTAGTTGGTTTTGGAGGTGATTGAAGTGGATCATCTTGAGGTGGATCATCTTGAGGTTGAAACTCAACGTCATCATTGATGAAATGTTCAAAGTGATGCTCAGTTTCCTTAGGACCAGATTCTTGATGATTTGGAGATGGTGGAGAAGTTCTCTGTTCTGGTGGTTCCTGAATGTGAATGCCAGATCCACTCATAGTCTTTTGTTTCTTTTGTGTGGAGTTTGGGTCTGGATCCTCAGTGTCATCATCACGAATCCTTTTTCCCTTATCCGCAGCAACTTTGCAAGAAACCTTCTCAATATGTGCCGCAATAGACTTCATGAGACTAATATCTTCAGGAGAAGGAGATGTCATAGCTTGGAATCTGTTGAGAAGTTCAAGCTTGAGTTCTTCTGTGGTGAAGTCTCTGAGTTGCCTGAAGCCAGAATTGAGGATGATTGCTTCTTTGACCTTGATATCAAGTTGAGTGTTGACATTCTCGTTAATATTCTTCTGTAGATCAGCGGTAAAACGTTTGACATAATGTCTTGTCTTACTTTTGATATTATCTTCTATATCAAAAGAAAGAAACTCATCCATGTTCTGCTTTGTTTCTTGCATCTCTTTGACTTGTTCAGACAGACCCTTGATAAGATTTTGCATTTCTGACATCTGCTCTTGCAACCTGCTTTCTCTTCTTGCTTGAGCAAGTTTTGCTGCTTTCTTGATTTGCCTGGATATTGGTGAGAGAACTTCAACTCTTGTGACTTTGGCGATTTTATTGACTTGTTTGCCTTTTATGACTGTTCTGATTCTTTCTGCCAATGTTGCTTTGTCTTCGTGTGGTGGTGACTTTGATGGTGATGGAGTGAGTGATGGAATAGATGATGATGAGTTAGGAGAAGCAGAATCCTTGTGAGATGAAGATGAAGGTTTTGAAGATTTTCTCGGTGATTCTGGAGGAGTTTGATGCTTGGGAGGTGACTTAGGAGGTGAGATAGGTTTGGGAGAAGGAATGGGAGGAGTTTGATCACGTGGTTGTTGTTGAGGAGACTTTTTGAATGGATCATTCAATGGAGAGATAATGTAGTTATCTGCTTCCTCATCCTCCTTTTGTTTCCTTTCCATTTCTTCCTTCCTTTTCCTTTCTGCTTCATTAAGTGCCTCCAGCTCATTTGCAGCTTCTGTAGCTTTTGATCTAGTGATTTCTTTTTCTTCATCAGAATTTCCCCATTCATCAGTGTCAGCATGGTGATGTACCTCCTCTTGATGTGGGATGTCATCAAACATTGAATCGGAAATTTCATTTTCTGTAAAGATTATCTTTTCAGACTCCGATTGTGTTTGATTCTCCAAGTTGGTTTGATTGACTGAGCTTGATTGAGGAGGGGGAACCGTAGTTGTAGCCATAGCGGGTTGATTAACCGTATCTGGCTTTGCTGTGGAAGATTGTGAGACACCGGGTTGATTAACCGGATTAGGGGATGAAACTGGTGCTGGAGTGACTCCTGATCCTCCTGCTCCCTTTGCAATTTCTTCCTTCTTCTTTGCTTCCAATTCCCTCATAACTTTCTTCTGTAGTTCTGCTCTTCTTTCTTCATCAATCTTCTTCTGCTTAATACTTGCCTTAGCAGCATTCTCTAAATCAATCTCTGTTTGAAACTCAGCTTCCTGCTCATTGAGTATTTCTATTTCTGGTTCAGTATCTTCAGAGGATTCAAAGGATTCATCACGAATACCAATTTCTTCAACTTTTGGTTTCGGAGCAGTCTTAATAATTCTCTTCTTGCTTGGAGGTTGTTTCTTTGGAGCACTTGATGCACTTCCAGTTTTGCTAGCTCTACTGCTTTTGGAACGAGTCTTGGAAGAACCTGTTCCCTCAGTCATTTTAGTGATGCCGACAAGCTTCTTCTCATAAGCTTGAATGTAATCTGCGTAAGCAGGAGTTTCCTTGACCTCATCAGTAAGTAAAGCATCAAACAGCTTAAGACCTTGTTTGTGAGTGCTATCCTTTGGAAAGTATACTGATTTGAAGTCCGTGTCCATCTTGATCACATGTCTTTCTCTGTCTTCGGGGCGATTAGAAATATCATGATGTTTATCAAGGAGAAGACTGATCAGCAACTTAGTGTAACGGACAAACGGGATTTTAGTCAAGGGTTTTCTGAGTAGACCATGTATTTGATGCATAAGGTCTTCCCAGATAAGAGCAGCAAAATCAAGGTTGTGTTTGGTAACAAATCCCCAGAAGAGTTGAGCATGAGATAGTCTTGGATGTTCGTGTCCACTGTCTCTTACAGACACTGATCGAATCAGAATATAGTACATAGCTCTCCATGGTTGAGGAGTGGACTTAGCATTGATATTTGAGAGGATGTTGAGTGGAAGATCTGGATCAACATCATATCCAATGCCAATGAGAAAGTTGAGAATGTCTTGTTCTGTGGGTGACGGCCAGTATTGTCTTGAGGTATCCGGTGGATCTGGTAGAGATAAAGCTTCACGTAGATGTGCTAGAGTGACCTTGACTTGTTTCCTGTCAAGAGTGCAGGTGAAGAATTTGTTGTTGTCATCTGGTTTGATAGTGCTCCACATCTGATGAATGTAAATCTCAGGAATACTATCTGAATCTTCCAAGATACTCCTGCATTCATGTCTTTTGAGGATTTCGATGACAATTCGACAACTTGGTTCAGCACACTTGATGTTATCGAAGACCACTCTTGAATTGTTCTTGCCATACTTAGCCTTGAATCCTTGTGGGAATAACTCTGCTTTGGTGATAGATGGAAGTGGTTGTTGTTGTTGGGAAGACATTGTGGATGATCTGAAACAGCATTATGACCAATTTGCAGGATATATGTGTGTTAGCATTAGTTGAAATTGAGTGTTTGCACACAACATCCTTTATTATCATGACTGAGCAATCGTTAATCTGTGAATTGATCATTTTGATTTGCATAAGAAATTTTCTCATAAATTTGACAAGACTTAAGGAAATTAGAAATTTCAATGAAATTAGTAATTTCAAAGGCAGATAGTCAAAAACAAGAGATTTTGACAAATGCGAGAAAAAATTACTAATTGCAAGAGAAAAATACCAATTGCGAGAAAAACTTGTCAAATGCGAGAAAATTTCCAATTGCGAGAAAAATTTCCAATTGCGAGAAAAATTTCCAATTGCGGGAAAAATTTCCAATTGCGAGAAAAATTTCCAATTGCGATAAAAATTCCAATTGCGGGAAAAATTCCAATTGCGAGAAAAGATTTTTCAATTGCGAGAGCACATTACCATTTGCGATAGCAACCACCAATTGCGAGAGCAATGGTAATTGCGAGAGCAAATGACAATTGCGATAGCAATTGCAAATTCGAGAAAATCTTATCCAAGAAATTCCGAAACCCGTTTAGACGATGATTCATTCACAAAAAAAATTTTTTAGCAATTCACAGATTAATGATTTCACACCAATTGCAATAGGTTCACAAAGCTATTTTACGCATTTTGTCCAACTTGTAACAATTTTTAACCACAACATCTATAAAATCAAACTGCTTGTGCTTCGTGTTCTTGATAAACCCTAAATCTCAATTAATGATTAACGAATGTTTCTGGGCTTAATCTGAGGCAACAATTGTTCAATTCTAATCATAACAACAATATTACAACACTTCAATCACACCAAAACATTCACATTCGATTTTCCCCAAATTATGAACATAAACCATAAAGCTTCGAATAATCATTCAGATGAATTTCTGGAACAATTAAGCATGCATTTATGTTACATAATCAAGAACTAAGTATAAAAGTACAAGCATTATCACGCAAAACACATAGGATTAAAAAAATCCCAAATCTACGCAAACCCTAGAAATTCGACTAGTTATTTTACACAAATTCCACCGATGGATTTTAAATTCCTTGAAAACCATATGTTATAATCACTTAAAAATCATGAAATCACTCACAAATTTGTTAGATCTTGAACAGATGATCAGAACGAATTAGAGCCGTTGGATTGGGTTGTTGGGTGGTAGTAATTGCG
Organism: Artemisia tridentata subsp. tridentata; assembly: GCA_021014915.2. Taxonomy (NCBI): domain Eukaryota; kingdom Viridiplantae; phylum Streptophyta; class Magnoliopsida; order Asterales; family Asteraceae; genus Artemisia; species Artemisia tridentata. Next base: position 372,331,610 of record CP139505.1, read on the forward strand.
AAATAGGATTTGCAGGGATAGTAAATGACGTGCACAGTTAATTTAGTTTGGATTTAATACTTTACTATTAACTTTTATCCTATAGTCACAATTAGTCCCTTAACCTCAATTCTTAGCACACTAAATCCTAACCACACGATTTTCAATTTATAACACTTTTAGTCCTCTAACAATTTGTAACCATCAAAGTCCTAACAATTAAACAAATAATCCTTAGGGTATCACATCAAAACAACGCAACAGTGTTGCAGAAAACATGCAAGTACAAATTTGTAAAAAATTTGTAAAATTTTGTGTCTCCCCCTCAACATTTGTTCAGAAATAAATAAAGACAATTTTAAAATGAACAAAATGTTGAAAGAGAATTTGTACTTGCACACACACACATTTTTTTTTTTTTTTTTTTATTATTTTTTTTTATTATTATTTATAAGATAGTTTGGATGTTTGACTTAATTATTTGTTTTTGAGAAAGTTTGTTAATTCTTGAGGAGTCAAACATCGCATTCCAATTTGGTGAACCAATTTCACAAAACGTTCATGAGGTAAAGCCTTCGTGAAAAGATCCGCCAATTGGTGTTCCGTTCCCACGAAATACAACTCAACGGTACCCTGCTCCACATGTTCCTTGATAAAGTGATATCTGAGAGCGATGTGTTTGGACTTGGAGTGTTGGACGGTGTTGCACGAGATAGCAATAGCACTTTTGGAGTCGCAGTACATCGGGATTTTGTTGAATATGTAACCATAATCCATCAGTTGTGATCGCATCCAAATGATTTGAGCACAACAGGCAGACATAGCTACATATTCTGATTCCGTAGATGATAGAGACGTACAATCTTGTTTCTTTGACTGCCAGGACACCAGCTTATCACCGAGGAATTGAACACCACCAGATGTACTCTTTCTTGTATCAATACATCCCGCATGATCCGTATCTGAAAAAGCAGTTAGTGCAAAACCAGAATCCTTTGGATACCAGATCCCCAAATTAATGGTTCCCTTGATGTATCTAAGGATTCTTTTAACAGCAGATAAATGTCTTTCTGCTGGGTTAGATTGATAGCGTGAACACAGGTATGTGGCAAATACAACATCCGGTCTGCTAGCTGTGAGATACATAAGAGACCCAATTATACTACAATAATTTGTAGGATCAGTGGGTTTCCCATGTAAATCAGCATCTAGCTTCGGGGATGAGGAGGACATTGGGGTGTTATAGGTGTCACTAGTTGTCATGCCATGCTTCTTTAATATCTCTTGTGCATATTTAGACTGAATCAAGAATATACCACGAGGTGATTGGTGAACTTGTAATCCTAGAAAAAAGTTTAATTCACCGATCATGGACATCTCAAAGTTTTGTTTCATAAGTTTTGCAAAAACATTTGAGTACTTTTTATGGGTAGACCCAAAAATGATGTCATCCACATAAATTTGTATGATGAGAATGTCCTCCCCGTGTTTTTGTATAAACAGAGTCGGGTCCACAGATCCTTTAGTAAAATGATTAGCAAGCAAGAATGCAGCAAGTTTATCGTACCATGCCCTCGGGGCTTGTTTAAGGCCGTAGAGAGCTTTCTTAAGCCTGTAAACGTGTTGTGGATGTTCTGGATCGACGAAGCCCTCTGGTTGTGAAACATACACTTCTTCACGACGTTGTCCGTTCAGGAATGCTGTCTTCACGTCCATTTGATAAACTGTGATGTTCTTATGAGCCGCGTATGCCAGGAACATTCTCACTGCCTCTAGCCTAGCCACTGGAGCAAAAGATTCCTCGAAATCAATTCCCTCTTCTTGGCTATACCCTTTAGCAACCAACCGAGACTTGTTACGAATAACCGTTCCCTCTGCATCCAGCTTATTTTTCCAAATCCATTTTAATCCCACAACATAAACTCCATCGGGTTTTTCAACGAGTTCCCAGACTTCTAATCTCTTGAACTGATCCAACTCTTCTTGCATTGATTTAATCCAATTGTCGTAAGTCAAGGCCTCTTTGATATTTTTTGGTTCAGCTTGACAAACGGTGAGAGCGTATATGCAGGTTTCACCATCTGTGTGGAGTTTCTGTCGTGTCATAACTGGTTTATCTAGATCGCCAATCACATTAACTAACGGATGATCCCTTGTCCATTTATGAGTCGATGGGTAGTGTTGAAAGTTGTGATGATGATATGACGGGTCCATATTGCTCGAGGATGATTCTCCGGTATCTGGAACAGTTGGTGGTGGAGCAAATGGATTAAAGAAGGCGTTCCCGTCATATCCTGATGGTGGTGGAACATTGTTAGAAGTGGGGGATGAATCTTCAACTGCTGGTTGAGGTGTTTTCTCCATTGATGATGATGGTTCAGGTTGTGGTGCATCGTCAGCAACTACGGTAGAGGTAGATGCTAATGAATCAGGTGCTTGATGTGGAAGTTGTTGAGCAGCGGAACTGGTGGAAGCATCTGATGCACTAGTAACACGAACGTCATCAAACATTGGTGCAAACAAATCTTCCAGATCCTTCCTGTTGAAAGGTAGGGGTGCAGATGAAGATTCAGGAAAGTTCAGACGGTTATGTGCGGGTTCCAAGCGGTCTTGCTCAGAAGCCATTTCGGTGAGTTCATCAAAATTAGCGTGTATGGTTTCTTGAATATCCCCAGTCCGACGATTCCAAATACGATATCCCTTGGAGTTCTCACAGTATCCAACAAAGATCCCAATATCTGCTTTAGCCTTAAGTTTACCAAGATCATCCTTATCATTCTTCGGATAACACAAAGCTCCAAAGACGTGAAAATAGTTGATGTTTGGTTTTCTTCCTTGTATAAGCTCATATGGTGTTTTGGTGTGTCTTTTGGTGATCATTGCACGGTTCTGAGTATAACAAGCAGTGTTGACAGCTTCAGCCCAAAGATAATCCGGTAATTGAGCATTGATCAACATAGTTCGAGCTGCTTCCACGAGCGTCCGGTTTCGTCTTTCAACTACACCATTTTGTTCCGGAGTGCGAGCTATGGAAGTCTGATGAACAATCCCATGTTTCTCTGTGAAATCCCGAATGATTTGATTCTTAAATTCAGTCCCGTTGTCTGTTCTGATGATTCGGACGGTGTTACGGACTTGAACTTGAATCTTGGTGAGAAACGTGATGAGGATAGAAGGAACTTGATCTTTAGTCCGAAGAAAATAGACCCAAGTCCATCTAGAGTAATCATCCACTATTACCAAAATATACTTCTTTCCGTTAATACTCTGAATGCGCATTGGACCACACAAGTCCATATGAAGCAGTTGTAGGACATGGTCTGTGCTGTGTTCTGTTTTGGGAGAAAAATGAGCACGATGACTTTTCCCTTGTTCACAAGCAGAACACAAGTGATCCTTGGCATATCTGAATTTTGGAAGACCGTCAACTAATTTCTTCTTGGCAAGGTCAGTCATGGTTTTAAAATTGAGATGAGACAAACGTTTGTGCCATAACCAAGCTTTCGTGGGATGAGCTTTGGAGAGTAAACAAATAGGAGTAGAAGCTGTCATGCCATCAAAGGAGATAGAATACAGACTGGTTCCGCGTTTCCCTTTCATAAGGTCGTTCCCTTGAAGATCACGAATAAAGCATGTTTTCTCCCTGAATGCTACTTCCAAGTCTCCATCACAGAATTGTCCTACCGAGAATAAATTATGACCGAGACCTTCAACATAATACACACGGCTTATTTCAATGTTCCCATTAATATAATCCCCATAGCCCATAATTGCAGCGAAGTGATCATTCCCGAATCTGACCGTTCCGATAAACTTTGCAACAAAGTTCTGAAGAAGTTTGAGATTGCCGGTCATATGTCGGGAGCACCCGCTATCAACAATCCAGAGGACGATTTGAATCACCTGCATCACACACATCGGAAACAGGTGGAGAATTGATAACGGTTGGATCCGCTGGGTTAGTTACACAAGAGGTTAGTATTTTAGGTAACCATTTAAAATCAAAAGTGTTCTGTAACCAGCGTTGCCAGGTCCAACTAGTCTCTGCCTTTTTCCTAAGGTATGCACTAGGTGACTTTTTGGTCTTGGATTGGGGCTTTTCTATTTTCTCCTCAGAAACATCTAGTGGAGGCATTCCTAAAATGGATTTCGCAATGGTTTTAAGCCTAGAGGAAGCGCCACTAGTTCGTTTCTTTCTCTTAGTCAGCAAAGTTTTAGCAACACACTTTGTATGATCACCAGATAGTATGCTATGACGACAAAAGACACAAGTAGCATCAACCAAAACATCTTCATTAATATTTAAAGAGTTATCATTTGTTACATCATTCTTAGAACTAGACTCTGATAAGTGCAACTCTATTCCTGATGTTATATTTATTTTATTCAAACTACTTTCTGGAACTTCTTCAGACTTAGATACTTCCTTCCTAGATTTCTTGACTCTATTCTTCCTCTGTTTCTTGTGAGTCTTGGAATGGTTGATCTTAGAGGTGGTTTCTAGTCCTATGGAAGTACAAGTAGTTGAATTAGTGGTTGTGTCAGATGCTTGAGTATGTTCTTTGTCCACTACATACATTCCTGGAGCAATCTTATGAATGTTTGCTTTGCTCTTGTCTAAAACTCTGATCTTCTTCTTCAAATCAATAATGATGTGTTGGAACTCTTGATTTTGTGAGTCTAATTTCCTGTTTAGGTAGACCGTGTCATTTCTGTTTTGAATAACTTCATCCAAATCTTTTTCATTTTGAAACAGTTTAACTTTTAAAAATGCTTTTGTTTCTTTGTTCTGTTCATGACTGTCTTGAAATGATAGAGATTCCATGAGATTTTGAAATTTGAGTTCAAATTCAAGACTTCGTTTTTGACACCAGTCCAACCTTTTTTGAAGATTAAAAACTTTGTTTTCCACATCACTATTGATCTGTCGAAGATTCTCATTCTCATGTATCAGATTATCAATTTCCATATGCAACATCTTAATATCCACAGCATGATCATTCACAATTAAAGCATTACCAGATTCATAGAGCGAATTCATAATCACAGAGACCACGTCATAACACAAGACTTTTTCCAAGAGTCGATCATTTTCTTTTGCTAAAAATTTCTTTTGAAGTTTTTGACGTTGAACCTTGTCATCTTTAGCTTTGAAAATGGATTTCATAGATGCTAGTTCCGTATATAACTCCTCTTCCCATCTTGTTGCACCCTTTTTCAGATTTCTGACATGAGGAAGAATTTTCTTTTGAAGAATCTCCTTCTTTTCTTTCTGAACAGGAGAAAGAAAAGACGAGATAGGAATTTGAGAACTGAACTCAATTTCATTCTCCAAACGAGAAATGTCATCCATAAATGTCTGAAAATATCGAAGAACCCGACATTCTTTAGGCATTTGTGGATCAACTAGATCCTCTGTCAAACAATCTTTAAATTGTACACCAGTCGTAGGATCAGAAGTTATAGACGAGGGAGCACTTATGTTTGTGTATGTTAACGTTTGTTCTGGATGATCCTTAGGAGGAACAAATGATTTGCTTAAATGAGGTCGTGCATTATAATCGTAATGTACTTTTGAAAACTTTGTTTGTGACTTTGATCGACCCTCAATCTTGTTTTCAAGAAAATCAGTTTCTTCATCAACAGAATACATAACAACACGTTGAAAGGAATCATCTAACAGAAATGTTGCATTGTATAACTTAGGATTCTCTTTGAGTGCTATGTGTAATTTGCGGGGTGTATCACTGCCAAGTGCAAAACTGACTCCTTTAGGACTTGGTTTTACAACATTTTTCTGAATTTGTGTTACAGAATTACCCGTTTTATACACAACGTTTTGAAAATCTTTGAGTTTGGTTTCCAAATCCAGAATTTGATCAAGATAGGAGTCAACACATTTCCTAGTGGCTTTCTTTTCTTCAAGAAGATCCTTCTGAGATGCAGAAAGCTCAGATTGAGTTTTCAACAACTCAGAATTTAAAGCATCAATTTGAATTTTAAATTCAAGTTGATCCTTTTCTTTCTGAGAGAAAAGCTCAGCTTTGGCAATGGTTAGCTCACGAACTTGACTTTCTAAATTTTGAACTTTTACATACTCTTGTTGGAAAGCCGTTTCAAAACCTTTTTCATGTTTATCTTGTTTTAGATATCCGGAAAGTTGTAATTTATAGCACTCATTATCCTTTGTTAACACTGCAATTTTCTCTTTGAGCTTCTGATTGATGTCATTGCATTTTTCTATTTGTGACTGGGTGGTCATTAATAAGGCCTGTAATTCTGAATCTTGATCATCCAAATGATCTTTTTGTTCAAGATGATCACAATTGGCATCATCGATGAGATCATCAAAGGAAACAACTGTTTTATCATCATCAAATGATACAACCGTGTTAACTTGATCATCGGATGGTGATGAAAATAACTCATTTTGAACAAAAATTTCGTTTGTAGATGAAGATACAAAAGATGAAGCAATTTCATGAATAAGACATGTAGGATCAGGTACCTGAGAAAGACCATCAGTATCATATACTGGGCCTGACTCGGACATATTCATTTCATGCATGTTAGCCATAAGCATGACTGCAGCGTTTGCCTCAAGGTCTTCCATCTCATCATCTGATTCCACATTTGCCATAAAACTTTGATCATTCTGAGTCATCATCCCAGCAGCTCTTTCATCTTTGAGTGCCATCATAAGAGCCTCTTTGTGATACTGACTGCCCATTGTTCTCGGCTTCGGACAAGCATTAGCCATATGACCGTTCCCCCCACAATTGTAGCATGTGATAGACGTATTAGCAATGCCTTTCTGACCATTCCCAACATTCGAATTTCCTCTCTGAACATTCCCCATACTATTTCTGTTTGCCCCTGCAGTATTGAATCGATTTCCTCCTGACTGAACCCTTTGATTACCATATCCACGATTTCCCGAACCATATCTGCCTGAAGACCTGTTTTGAATTTCAACTCTGCCATCATGAACAACTGCCTGATTCCTGGTATTTGAAGATGAACGAAGACGGTTGTTGGATTTGGTGAATCTGCCAAATGCATTAGCAATCAATCCAAATGCTTCATTTAGTGAGTTGAAAGCATCCTCTTCTTCATCATGTTCTGCATTTGAGTACAGCATTGAATCGGTGTTGTTGTATGGAACCAGCTGGTTATCAGAGTATTGTTGTGGTGCTTCATAAGGAATGATTTGATTATGAGGTTGGGGTGGAATGCTTGGTTGAAAAGATGAGCGTCCAAATTCTTGTTGTGGTAAAGAGAAGTTAGATTGAGCAACGAGAGCAAGTGAGTTTGGTGTTGGTGCTGGTGTGAAACCTCCTCGTGCTGCAATTTCTTTATCCACTTCTGATTGATGTTGTCTGAGGTAATCATACATGAGTCCATATTTGACATCACCAATTTTCTTTGTCTGCCTCACAAAAGTTGCATATTTTTGCCATTCAGGACCAAGACATCCAAGGAATTTGGAGTTGACAGCAATCTTTGGTAACTTTATATCATGACGATCAAGGTCATTGATAATGTTGGTGAAACGGTGGTAGTAAGATTCAATGGTCTCCCCTGGTTCCATGATGAAGTGAGTATACTCCATATATAACTTGGACTCAAGATCTTCTTGGTTTAACTCTGTTCCTTCCATGAGAAGATGAACATGTTCCCACATATCTTTGGCTGTCTTTTGAGCATCAATACTTCGGTAGATAGGATTGGGAATTCCTTGAAGTATGAAAGACATGGCCAATTGGTTTGCCTCTTGCTGTAATGTTTGCTCAGTTGTGTAGTTGGCAACCGGAATGGGTGTGGATGTTTCTTCTCTCTCTGGAGTTGCTGAAACCACAGTAGCTGGAATAGGATAGGGTCCTTCTTCAATGACCTTCTTGAGATATTGACCATGGGGTTTTTTAAGTTCAACAAATCTGAGGAATCTACTAGCCCATTGCACGTAGTTACCCGGAGTTAGCATTGGTGGAGTTTCTTGACTTCCAGCTTCATGACGTGATTGCTGACTACTTATTGCTTCACACATCTTGTTAAACCAATGAGGTTCTCTGGAGTATGATGAATAATTCTGCAGTTGTTGATTCTGTTGCATGATTTGTTGTGGGGATACTTGTGGTGGAGAGAGAAATTGATGCTGTTGTACGAATGCTTGTTGTTGTTGATACTGAGGATGAAATTGTTGTTGTTGAGGATGTTGCTGTAGCTGATAGTAGTAGTTGAAGTGAGGTGGTTGAGACATTTTGTTGGATCTTTAGATAATTAAGATGTGTTTTAAGATTTATGATGTTTGATTTTTAAGTTTACTTAATGTTCTTAGTCCAATTGCGAGAAACACTGTTTGAATTGCGAGAGATTCTGAATTGCGATAAAGGTTGTCCAATTGCGAGAGACTTGAGTAATTCCGAGAGATTTCTCAAATGCGATAGAAAATTGTAATTGCGAGAAACAATGTCAATTGCGATAGAACTTAGCAATTGCGAGAGATAACTCTGAATTGCGAAAGATCAAGCAATTTCGAAAGATTTTTCAAAATTACAATTTCGATCACGTTCTCAAACTTTTATACAAAAGATGAGAATAATTCCGAGTCGAGGTAGTTTCACAATCTTTTACAAAGAAGGAAACACCGAGTACCAAATCCGAAGAATCTGATGAATTGCGAGAAATCCTTAAACCAGTCCAATTGCGAGAAACCCTGAAGCTAGCAATTCCGAGAAACCCTTGTTACCAAATGCGAGAAACCCTTGAATTGTTGCAGACCAATTGCGAGAAACCCTTCTTCTTCGAATTTTAACCCAGAACGTTGTAGGATGATGAAAAACGTAAATCTAATGATTTTTAACGATTAAAACAACGAATTTGCACCAAAATTAACCACGTTAACGTTTAAAAAACGAAGATTTGATGAAAAAGGATTTAAACAACGATTTGCAAAACTCACTATTTTCACACTTTGAACGCAAATGAACTTCAAAACTGACGTAAACTATTCAAACCAAATGAAATACCGATTAGATCTACTCTTAAAACACTAATCCTAAATACCTTTGGCGTATGATACCACTTGTAGGTCACTATAATGATCTCAACCACACACTCGCTAATGAATTAAACAAACACACGAACTACTACTTATCTTATATATTAAGCTACGTATGGAAATAGTAACAATAATCTAAATACGATAAGCTAGAATAAGAGAAATAAGAAGAGAAGAATAAGATGGAAGGTTTTCACTAATTCGATTCACACACAAGCATAGCTTCCGCACATACATAAGAAAACCAACCATATGAATGACTCCCTTGCCTTGTATTTATAGGCATTGGGAGGGGAATAATTCTTAGGAATATTCCCTTTACATGTGATAAGGATTAAATTAAATAACATGACCGGTCCAAGGACTACTATTGAACCGGTCCAAAAATACAAACAATATAGTCCTAATAAATGTGCAACATAATAAATGAACAAGACTTGTAAATAATTAAAACGTGTTCCTAACAGGACCGCTCATGTTAAATGAAATAATCGCATGGTTAAAGAAGTGCAAAAGAGAGGCCTTTTGTTTCAAAATAGATTTCGAGAAAGCATTCGATTCCTTGAATTGGAATTTCATCATCTCAGTTATGCACCAAATGGGATTTCCTGGAAGATGGCTCAAATGGATGAAGGGGATACTAAACTCCACGAGATCCGCTGTTCTTGTCAATGGATCTCCAACATCGGAGTTTAATTGTGAACGTGGTGTCCCTCAGGGCGACCCACTGTCTCCTTTTATTTTCATCATAACCATGGAGGCTTTCTCCTGTGTAATACAACAAGCCTCAAGACTGGGCCTCATATCCGGCATCAAACTACCAAATCACGGGCCCACCATCACCCATCTCCTATACGCAGATGACGCAATTTTACTTGGCTCATGGTCCCAAACCCACCTCGCCAACATAGTGAGAATCATGAGATGCTTCTATCTCTCTTCCGGACTAAAGATTAACCTACACAAGTCCTGCTTTTATGGCATTGGATTGGAACAGCCCAACATCACCCTCTCCACTAATATCCTCAACTGTCAAAGTGGTCACCTCCCCATAACCTATCTTGGCCTCACTGTTGGGACCAACATGAACCGAATAAACAATTGGACCCCCGTTATCCGAACCTTCGAAAACCGATTGTCCAAATGGAAAGCCTCTACCCTTTCAATTGGTGGTAGAATCACCCTCATCCGTTCGGTGCTTGATAGCCTTCCTTCTTACTATTTCTCGTTGTACAAGGCCCCGGTACGTGTTCTTGAAAAGTTAGAAAAAATTCGCAAAGATTTCTTTTGGGGTGGTGCAAATATGTCGAGGAAAATTTCTTGGGTTTCTTGGCAAAGAATAGTTGCATCCATTGAGTCGGGAGGGCTTGGGTTGGGTACATTAGCTGATAAAAACTTGTCGTTGTTGTCAAAGTGGTGGTGGCGCTTCAAAACAGAACCCTTTAGTCTGTGGAGACGCACCATCGCCGCCATACACAAAACTAACAGAAATTGCACACTGATTCCATGTAAACCTGGTTTGGTGGGAGCTTGGATCAACATATCCAAGTTAAACTCCCACCTCAACTGCTTTGATGTTTCTTTGCATAATCTTTTTACAGGTCAGGTAGGAAACGGAGCAAACATTAGGTTCTGGATTGACAAATGGATTGGAGAGGAACCGCTTTGTAACACATTCCCAGCTTTATTCAAACTTGAAAAACACAAAGACTGTGTTATCAAGGACCGTTGCACGGGAAACGGCCAATTTTCTCAATGGGAATGGGAATGGATTTCACCACCATCAAGCACAACCGAGTTATACCAACTACAGGAGATGTTGTCTCAACTTCGAAGTATCAGGCTTACCAACGACATGGACTCATGGAAATGGGCATGCAACGCATCAGGAATTTTCACAACTAATTCCATGAAAAATCATCTCATCAAAACCACTCATGGTCCCAACCATTGGATCTTCCCATGGAACCGCCTTGCTCCAATCAAAGCCAATATCTTTGGCTGGAGATTGGAAATGAACTGATTACCCACCACCGACCTGTTACTTCAAAGGAAAATCACGATACCATCCACCACCTGTCTGATGTGCAATACTAGTAACGAATCCATACAACACCTCTTTTTGGAATGTTCCTTTGCAGATATGCTATGGAGTTTGCTGCTGTCCTGGTGCAAGATCCCACTACGAAGACCTCTTCAAACTAAAGATTTATTCGAGTTACATATGGATCCTTTCATACCCCCTGACAAGGCCAAACACATCAATCTAATCGTCCTCTCCTACTGCTGGACGATATGGAAAGCTCGTAACGAATGTGTATTTTCAAAGAAAAAGCCATCAATCCGCTTTGCCATGAAGGAAATCAAGACTACGAGCTATCTTTGGCTTGCCAATAGAACCAATTCATCCGAGATAGACTGGACAAAATGGTCCTCATTCAACTTCTAATTTTTTGTATTTGTATCTGAATTTGCTTGTTCTCTAGCTTCTTGCTAGGCCCCCCTTTGATTTAATGAAATTTGAATGTTCAAAAAAAAAAATTGACTAGTAAAAATCAAACACATTAAAATCTTTATTTGCTGCACAATTACCAAGAATTTCCCATGTAAAAGAGGAGACTTTTAAGGATTGACTTAAAAATGTTTTTCATTATAAATGTTTCTATAAATTTAATGCAAAAATCAAGAAAACCCACCACAACAAAAATAAATAAAAATATGAAGTACTAAAAAACCCTTTTTTAATTTTTGCTGAATTTGTGTTTGACTTTACTAAAATCCATGATATGGGTTTGTTGTAAATTGCAATTTGTGATGTGGGTTTTTGATTTTGTTAGCTTAAATGATGAATTAAGGTATTAATTATAATGCTTAGTATTTATGCCTTAATGAAAAAGATGCTTACTTTTGCTAATATTTGGTAAATTGGTGGTATGACACTAAAGTGCGTGTTTGTTTAAGCTTATTTTTGGGCTTATGAGCTTATTTGATTTCGACTTATGTTTCATAAGCTCACCCTTTTCAGCTTATTTTGAAATGATATATAAACTTAATATGTTATAAGAAGCTTGTATAAGCCCATAGGTTCCAAAATAAGCACACAAAATGAGCTTACGAAATATGAGCCGAAATCAGATAAAGCTTGTAAGCCCAAAATAAGCTTAAACAAACATCCCCTAAACTATACTTGGGATTTTTTGGATTGCTATGTTTGACAAATACCTTAAAATGTGGTTGTTTTGGGGGTTTGGGGGGTTACTTATGTGGAAGTTAATATAGTATCGTATCCCCTTTCGGATGTCAGGAAATAGGAGCATCTAAATTTGTGTTTGCTAGGATGCCGCTTAATGAAGTTGACCAAATAGATAACATGGCAGAAGAAGGGCACATGTCAGATTTTGACAACAATGTGGATGGAGAGGAAAACGGCGGTGGTGATCAAAATATTGATGATTATGATCTGGTTAGTCGAATTTGTTATTTTTTGTTCGTATGTGGTTACTAATAGACTACTTATAGAATCTAGCTTTACATTAAGTATAAAATAAATGTATAATATAGTATCCCCTTGTTGAAATTTTATACAAAGGCGGGTGATACGTCTTCTGCTCAAGCAAGGGCCGGAAAAGATATCCAGGGGATTCCATGGGAACGATTGAATATAACAAGGGAAAGTTACAGGCATACAAGGCTTGAACAATACAGAAACTATCAGAACATCCCCTTACCGGGTGATACTGTTGATGAGGTATAATTTTGTTGCCAAACCATCGTGAATATGGTTCTTTTTTCCCGCATTTGATATAATGGAAACTTTGTTGGCGTGTGTAGGAATACTAACAAAACTCAAAAGGTAGGAACTACTATGAGTTCTTCCATAATACAAGATCAGTGAAGCCTACAATCCCTCATTTTCAGATTTATAGAATTACATTTTTTTGTTTGAGCGTTTGATTGCTATTAGAGTTTTATAAACTGAAATCCCTAACAAAATGATGTACAGCTAAGGAACCTGGTTTGGGCTACCTCAAAGCATGACGTGTATGTCACCTCTAAATCCTCGATCATGCATTGGTCCTCATTATCACAGAATTTGAACGAGATCCTTAACTTATCCGGGAAAGTAGCACCTACCGAGGTACGTTACTTTCATCATAAAATTATAATTTTCTAGTTCTTCATTGTGAACGTACAATCATTCATTTTTAATCTTGTTTTTTGGGGCTACAGAAACATGCTGGAAGTTTGTTGGAAGGCTTTACACAAACTACGATTAGTGCTATAGCAGTCAATGATAATTTTCTGGTAGCAGGAGGATTTCAAGGGGAGCTTGTTTGTAAGGTAATTTGATCATTCAAGACTTACGTATCTATAATTAAAAGTTCCAGTTTTTCTGATATGGTGTATATTTTGTTGAAAATTTATGTTAACGGGAACCCATAATTGTGATCTTGGATTATTAGCTATCTCTTATGAAGAATTAATTAATCATTAATGATGCATGCTGATTTGGTATCTACTGTGATAAGAAAGCGTTCTTAGTTCAGTTTGGTAAATTTTGTACATGAGCATAGTGTTTCGTCCATTTGCATATTATTAGCGCTTATGGTATGGGAAACTAAATTTTCCATGTCTAATTGTAGTGTGAACTTTCCGTCTCCATCATTGCTCTTCGTAGTATGCATATCGTAACCATTCTAAATCTTTTGTTTCCAAAACTACGTCAACAGGTACAAACAGTGCGAAACAATAAACTAATGATACTAAGCGCTTTGATTTACATTTTCTTCCTTGTATAAAATTACGTCATATTTGTAATCTTTGGATTATAGTGTAGTCCACTAACATTTTCTTCCTTCTGTTGTTCTAATAAAAAACATTGTCTTCCTTCAAGCATGTTCTGTATCTCATCTGAATGATTTCCACGTACTGAAATGGAATTACTATGTATCTAGAAATAATGTCTCGTCTCTAATGTGAAATCTTCATGTATATGCAGAGATTGGATAAAGAGGGCGTAAGCTTTTGTACAAAAACAACTTACGAAGACGATGAAGGCAAAGCCATAACAAATGCTATTGAGATATACAATAACTTGAGGTACTTAGGAATTGTGATGTCATATTTGGTATAATTATATTTTAAAGTGTTGATGTATTGATCACTGTCACTTTGTAGTGGTGGAATGCATTTTATGGCATCAAACAACGATTGTGGTGTGAGAGAATATGAAATGGAGGGATTTCAGCTCGTGAATGACTTCCGCTTTCCTTGGCCAGTGAATGTAAGCTCCTTTATCAGCACTATTTCGTGAATCATTCTAGCATATATTGTAAGGTTTGATGTAATTGAAAACTTGTTATACATGTAGCAATTTCAACCTGTTTTCTAATAAATGGGCCCGTTTGGGTTATGAATGATCTCAAAAGGGACAAAAGTCGCCCTAAGTTTTCTTTAATACCTACAACGTATTAATTGTTCTATATTAGATACTGCTGTATTAATATAGTTTTTTGCACTCACGTATAACAATTATCGCCCAAAGTTTTTAGATCAACCCAACCCGGCCCAATTCACCCGTTTTGACCTGCCCATTTTGTCACCTCTACTTAGAAAGGGATAACTGAGGAACATGTTGGAAGATTCTATTTCCGCATTAACAAGTGAGTAACTCTTTCTTGTGGCAGCATATATCCATGAGCCCAGATCGCAAACTCATAACTGTAGTTGGAGATCATGTTGATGGATTACTTGTCGACTCTGCCAGTGGAAAGGCAAGAACTTGTAGATCTAGTTTATATTTATGTAATTTATATGATGAAATCATGTTTCAAATCTTGAATTTTGGCAGACGGTTGCCACAGTCAAAGGTCACCTTGACTACTCATTTGCCTCTGCGTGGCACCCGGATGGGAGAATCTTTGGTTTCGGTTTTTAAAGGTAACATGGGTGCGGTTAGGTCTGCTCATTTTTCATCAGACGGGCAGTTTTTGGTGGTAGCAGAGCCTGCAGATTTTGTTCATGTTTATAACACCAACTTAAATTATGAAGAGTAAAAACTCTATAAATTAATACTCGATAAAACTAATAATTTGTCCAGTCCCAACTTGGGACCAGTACAAATTTGTATCCTAATCGATAAAATAATAAGATAATTTTTCTGAAACCCCAGTGTATATATATTGGTCCCAACGAAACTATAAATTAATAATTACTATAAATTTCCATATATATATATATATATATATATATATATATATATATATATATATATATATATATAATATATATATATATATATATATATATATATATATATATTGGTTCTTGGAAAAAATCCACTTTGGTGGAAAAGTGAGAAAATAGTGCAAATCACCCTCTCCTTCCCCTCCCTTTTTTCACACCAAACTACAGGGACCTTATTGTATTTTCCTCCATTCTTTAAGGGAGGTTATATTGGTTCTTGGAAAAAATCCACTTTGGTGGAAAAGTGAGAAAATAGTGCAAATCACCCTCTCCTTCCCCTCCCTTTTTTCACACCAAACTACAGGGACCTTATTGTATTTTCCTCCATTCTTTAAGGGAGGTTTTGTACATTCGCACCCTACCCCCCCCCCCTCACCCCACCCCCCGGGGGAAAAAAAAATCCCGCCAAAAAAATTTTTTTTTTGGGGACAAATTTTTTTTTTCAGGCCAAAAATTTTCCCGCCAAAATTTTATAACTGTGATGCACCTTTTTATTTTGGTGCATCACAGTTATAAAATTTAGTTATAACTATGATGCACCAAATTTTATAACTATGATGCACCTTTTTATTTTGGTGCATCACAGTTATAAATTTTGGTGCATCATAGTTATAACTAAATTTTATAACTGTGATGCACTAAAATAAAAAGGTGCATCATAGTTATAAAATTTTGGCGGGAAAATTTTTGGCCTGGAAAAAAAATTTTGCCCAAAAAAAAAATTTTTTTTGCGGGAAAAATTTTTTTTTTCCGGGGGGGGGGGGGGGGGGGGTGGGGATGGGGGCGGGTTTCATAACTTACCCTGAAGTTTGAGATGTTTCAAATCCTATCCTATAAATTTTTTTCTCACTTTTCTATCTAATTACACTTTTCCCTAAAACCAGACCATATATATATATATATATATATATATATATATATATATATATATATATAAAGGCCATACGTAATTGAAACTTATACAAATTCAATTAATTCAATTAAGGTCATACGTAAGTGGAACTTGTCCCAACGAAGCTGATGCGTGGGATTGCGCCCTCGCAGTAGGTTTTACCTCTCAAGGGATCTCAAGAGGCTTGCAATCCCCACCAGGCAGTGTACCTGACCGTTGTAGTATAGTAAAGTGGCAAGTACCGGGGGATTGATCGTTCAACTCAAAGAATAGTGTTCGTTAGGATTGAAATTTATCTACTAGGTCTAGAGGTGAGGGATGATTCTTTTTGTATTTTTATATTTTATGAAAAGCAAGTAAAATCTCTGGTTTAAAGGAGTGGGCGGAATTAGTTGCTAATCAACTAACCCAAAAGCTACTAATTAAACTAATGTGCATGAAAGTAAACTAGGGTTCTACAAGGGAAGTGAAGCATGTCTACTTATGATATGTTACTCCTTGCTAGCTATCCAATTCTACCTATTGAATTGTCACACCTTGTTTTAATTGACGGGTTGTATTCCTTAATACCAATCGTGGGGGTGTGTACGATCTTCCCCAACTCTATAAGCTCCTACTTCACTCCTATGTCGAGCCGGCTAAGAAGCTCCTAACATGGGATCACTAGAATTCGCTTATGCATTAAATACAACCAATTAACCTTAGTACACCTTGGTTCATGCTTCTTAAGACGTTCAAGCAAGTTACCGTATAGGAGGTTAGCCAGTTTTCTTAAGCCTAACATCGATATCATCCAATCATACAAGAGACAATAGGAAACAAGAATTATAAGCTAAACCAATTAGATCTATTGAAGTTGTCATGCCCTAATTGATGGAGATGGACACACACATCAACAAGAAATCAATAAGATCTAATTAGTTATACACAAGTTTCACACAATCATAGGTAAACACTAGGTGATTTAGTAAAACATAATCAATGAAGAACAAGCAACAATAATAATGGAAGACATAATTAAGATAGAATCAACACACCATTACAATATGTTTATGGAGTGATTAAGACCTTCTAAGTTGCTGAAAAAAACACCTACCTAAACCCTAGAATCGGACTTAGGGTTTAGGGCTTACAAAAAGTGAAGTTATGATGTTGTATTTATAGGCAATATTTCTGTCGGCAAGGCTTGACGGCGTCAGCTCGTACAAGTGACGGCGTCAACTTCCCATTTTCATCAAATTGTAGATCTTTTCGTCCTCTTCGCGTGGCCTTTTGAATCACCCAAATCCGAGTTCGTATGAAGATTTTATGGCCAAAACAGTGACAGCTACTCCGCGCGTAAGTTGTGATTGTCTTGATCAGCATGTGACGGTTTTACTAGGGTTTCTTCTTGTGCAAGTTGTCATTCTGACGTCGTCACTCAATGGCTTCTGACGTCGTCAGGTTGAGTCCTGACGCCGTCACTTCGCCGCGGTTAGGGTTTCTTGATGGCCTTCTTGACGCCGTCCCCCTTTAATCTTCCAAAATCCTCTCTGGCTTATCAAGGATTGACGGCGTCACACTGGGGCTTGACGCCGTCACAGGTACTATTCCAGCAGATTTAGAGACTTTGTCGTTTTCTTCACTTTTATGCTCCAAAAACGTCCAAAATGCTTTCTTTTCCAAATTTCATCTCCAAAGTACCTAAAATGACAAAGGGAACGATTTAGGGCAATATTTGATCAAATAAATACGATTTAGGGCTTAAATGACCCCCTAAAAGCGGTACACTTTTCGCTTCATCAGAAGCTAACTTTTTAGTTATTCTAAAACAATGAACTTGACAATTCAATTAATTTGTGATTGTGAATTCATAAAATGTCAATTGGAAATTGTTTTTTCTAATTTATTTTTCATCACTAACTAGTATATATTGTAAGTATTATATTAGACTTGGAAATTTAAAGGTAATACGTAAAAAAACTTTAAATTAGTTAATTATTAATTTATCAGTATAATAATATCTCGATAAATTAATAAAATATCTCGGTCCCAATATCATTAATTTATAAAGGTTTTACTATACTTTTGTAGGTGCATCTGAAATGTGTGTTTATTTTTCACCCTTCTCATTTTAACTTTTCATCTTATTTGATCCTAACTCAAGATTTAAGTTCATTTATATACCAAACATTTACTTACATGCCAAGTGGTCAAACCTAGCCCCTCATTGGATTAGATAATAAACCCACTTTCACCTCCTTTTTTCAGAAATTAATATCTCTTAAACCGCTAATCGTTAAGCGAAAAAAATTACACTATAGCGACAAGCATTATATAGATGGACATTTTGATATACTTTCGAACAAACTCTTTTTTTCACGTAATAAAATGAACATAACTTTTTCTAAACATGACATTCATAGCTTTCCAACCATATCTTAAAATGATATCTTAAAAGTTTTTCTACAAATACTTATGTCAATTTTAGTAAAGATGTTTAGTGTTCGAACTTCAATATTAATGTTAAATCACATGTGATATGTCATGTGAATTTCAATACCGAAAATAAAACGTGAAAAAAATTACAAAAAAAAGTTTGTCGAAAGTATATCAAAGTGTCCGTCTATAGAAAGTTAATTAAATGCTCGTCGTAACAGTATAATTTATTTTGTCTAACGATAAACGGTTCATGAAATATTTAAATTATAAAATTATAGATGTAATTGAATTTTTAATTTTAATATTTATTAATCACCCTCTTTTCTCAACGGAAAATGAATGACTAAGATTTGTCCTTAGCATTTGAGAAAAGTTTGGTATGTAAAAGAACTCTTATTTTACATTAATTGAAGTTGTTAAATATATGTTAATGCATAAGTTAATTGTATAACATGCATGTATAGTTATATTGCTTAGATGGTATAAATTCATTGATATTTTAACAATTTCAGAATCTTGTTATATTTAGTAAGTGTGTGTTAATAAGTTGATTTTTTTTAAAACTTATACATCTTTATAAAGTCTCAGATATTTTATATGGAGTAAAAATGGGTGGAATCTTTGGTATAAAATTCATAATCTTTTGTATTGATGATGTACACATGCTTTAACCTTCAATATAATTTATATAGTTATACTACGTAGTATTTTAAATATTATCATTTTATTACATAAATATCAGAAAAATCATTCGCTTTAAAAATAGTAACTAACTTTAATCAAGGGTATAATATGGCATGCTTTAAAGTTCATATAAAACCAAGATAAATTTTTTTCTAATCAATCACATATAAACACATATATTCGAAGGAATACAAAATGACAGACCATGACGAGTCTATCAACATAAAACTCACAAATAGCAACCCGAACGAAGATGGAGTACTTTTTATTCCAAAAGATTTTAGTGAAGGGACCATACTAGTATACTACGTTACATGAATGATGATCAAAAGCATAAAGTATATGTTGAAGAAAAGGCTTTGGAAGTTGAACTAGTAAGTCAGGCAGATAGAACTAGGAGTACCGTATGGTATGCCTATGATAACCATAAATACGAACTCAGAGAATTTCGTAAAGTTGCTGATAAGTATACTATAAAACCAGGAGACGAAATTTGGCTATCTGGAATATCATCTGATGGTGAAAAGTTGTCCATGGATCTCAGTTTCTTCCGCTATTATCCTACAAAGCAAGAGAAACGATCAAAAACATCAATGGCTGGTACAAGTAGCAGCCATAAGTAATGGTTATATATTGTTATGACTATACATTTTAAAACAACTTATAATATAAGTTGTTCGCGCTTATATACGCGTACAACATTATAACGTTTATAATTGCGTACAACATTATAACGTTTATATATATATATAATGCAATAACCTATAATATTATAAATAAACTATATTATTAGCTCATATATTTTTTTTTTCTACACTTTTGAAAGTGTCCAGTGACATTTATAAGTTGTTCGCGCTTATATACGTGTTGAAGCAATTTCTTGCAATCACTTCAGACAAATAAAGATGGCCTGCCGGTTGAACTCAGCTGGGGTTCTTCCGGTAGGCTTGGGTGATGGTCCCCTCGGCTGTCTGGGGTCTTCCGGGTATCTGCACACAACAACACACGTTAGGCTCGCCCCGGGTGTTATCCCAGGACCCACCTCCGGTGTGAGAGTAAGTATCTGATATTCCGAAAGGGCTATCAACTGTAGTGAGGAATTAATGCAGGTCAAAGTGTTAGTTGAGAGCAGTAAATGAGTCGAGTATTTATAGTACTCGACCTCGATACCTGGAACGACGGCGCCGGATTTTCAGGAGACATGTCCCCGACATAATCCCGTAAATCCTGGGGCGGCGGCGGCGGTGTCTGCAGCTGCCATCTGTCAAAAGGTAAATGCCATCTGTCTTATTACTCACAGTGATACTGGCCGGATGAGTCGTGTGCCTTCCGGTATGTCCGGACGGCTCGATGTCGTCCGGACGGCCGGTCGAGATAGGCCGTTCGGACACATACGTCAACATGTCCCCCCCAGTATTGCATTATCGGTTGAAGGCCGATGATGTAATACTTACATAATATCTGTGCGCCTTTCTGTACCTGCAATTTTCAGGTAATGCCCTTGGTGCCTTTCGGCACATTTCGTTCGAACATATACACCCATAAGACTAAGATAATGCCTTACGGCTGCTTCATGTTTTAGCCTGCGCTTTTCGATATATACATGTAATATTGGTATTGCATTGTTAGTAAAGTATTGACGTAACACTTCAAAGAGTACCTTATGGCCTTTCGGCCTAAGTCTTTAGGATCACTGTTGTATTTGCTTTTTAGTTCGGTCGATGGTGTAATGCCTTAAAGAGTTGGTTTTGATACGTCATGGCTTTGATGTGTAGAAGTTATCATTGCATCGTTCCCGATCCTCTCATGGTTTACAACGTACATTATATGTATGTCTTTATTTCCTCCGGTGAGTAATCATTGTGTTCACCCGATGGGTCAGGATGCCTTTTCCAATTTCCGGAGGGCCTTGCCCTTCTATGCGTTGGTGCTGTAATTGTGCTGATGGTATAACATTGCTAACATTATGGGTTCACGTTTGACCTTTTCCGGAGGGTATGCCGTTGAATTCTAGCAAGCGTTGCCCTGGGGCCTCTGTGGGTGCACCCCCTTCTTTTTTTTTTTTTTTTTTTTTTTTTTTTTTTTTTTTTTTATCTTATTTATAATTCTGTTATTCTATGGTTGTTTCATACAGGTCACCATTAACAAGCTGACACGCATGCGCGTGTTTAACACGCGCGCTAAGGTGCAGCCACGTGAGCGTCTCGCTAAACGTGACATTCCACATTCTGAGTTCTTCCTATAAATAGCGACGCAGGTGTGTGTTTTTCATCACCGTAATTCCATATTCTTAACTGAGACGCCTTCCGGTATTATTATCCGAACGATTCTTGCAAACCTGTCCGTGATTCCCATACTAGTCTTTCGTCTTACAAAGGTGCGTTCCGAGTCATCCCTGCCTTATTTTACTTTGTTGTTTGGCTGTATCCTTCTTTCCCCGGAAAAACCACGTCGGTTTTGCCCACTTCTACTTGTGAGGACTTCCCAAGGGCCCAAAGGATTCCTCCCTAAGTTTGTCGTAGAGAAGCATGCCTTTCGGTTGGGCGAAAGGGCTGTGCGTAGGATTATCATGGATTGTGAAATGTCGTATAGAAGTATAACTGGTACCATCAGGTAGGCACCATGTAACCCTTTTCGAGGTTTATCGGATGGCGATAGGCAGGCCTAGGACGTGATAGACCTCGCGTCGCTTGAGTTCCCAATATGTCACAGGATTCTCGTCCGATTGGGGGTAGTATTTTCCGAATAGCGGGTGGCTTTTGAGGGGTTTTGAGGGAAGGGTTGTGACCCTGCAGCCTTTGTCTATGTCTCCGTTTATTACTTTAGTTGTGTTCCGGCCGTTATGCCTGCGTAAAGTTTTGACCTTTTATTTTCATTCGTTTCTTACAGTTATAATAATGTCTCAATACTTGAGGAGACCCAAGGTCAGAAAGGATGTGCCGGCGACTCAGGGAGATCAGCACCAGGAGGGTCAAACCCAAGAAGCACATGTTGCCGCTGCTCCTCAAGCCGTTATCCCTGAGCAGACGGTCGAAACGACCAGAGTCGAAGTGCCTGACCCAAAGGTTTCGGGTTCCAGGAAAAGGAAACAGGACCAGGACGTTGTCCAGCCCATATCTCAGTCCCAACCACAGGGGACTAGAATCCGCCTCCATCGTGATGCGTCCGGTGGGGGTATTTTTCGAGCGGTTGATCCGAACGAGGGGGCCGGTGTGGAGGGGCCAGATCAGAGTGGTAGTGCTTCGGGCCCAAGAAAACAGCCGGAGGGGCCCAACGCTTCGGCCGGAAGAAAACAGCCGGAGGGGGCCACGCCGGAGGCCGCTGGCGTTGGTAAGTCTTGTCTTCCTTTCCTTTATGAAATGTTGATCTCCCTACTTTGCACTTGTTCCGAAATTGTTATTTGACTTGTTGATTTATTTTTCTCTTTCCGAAAATGCAGGGGGTTCTTCCGCTGCTGCTCCTAATCGTGGGAAGGGTAAAGTAGCTGGTGAAGGTGACTCGGCCTCTGTTCATGTGCCGACGTGGAAGGTGAGCAAGGATGACCGTTTGGATAATTGGAAGGTCTGTCGTGAACTGTTGTTGAACCTACCGACTCCGAAAGAAGAGTTGATGTGCGTGTCGTTGTGTTCAAGTTTTAAAATTTATAAACACGATTTATCCAATTCTCTAATCACACATACGAGCAAGTATACTCGTCCGTGGTAGTAAAGGTGGGTAAGTCGAGATCGTCCCAAGGGAATTGGGGTTTAGGTTTAGTAAATAAGTTTTAACAAAATGGGGTGTCAATCCAATTTGAAGCAAATAAAAATAAACAAGCAAGGTTCAATCAATCAAAGACAAATATACTTGTGTGTAGGTTCCATGACAATTGTTTAGAGTAACCAATCAAGTTGGGTGATACTTGTAATGATGCACAACTTAAAATGAATGATTCACAATCAATGGTTTTTATCATGAGAAATCATATCTAAGAATTCAATCTCATAGTTAACTCCTTTCGGCCATAATTAACTATTACGATAATTCTATTAAGTCCTTTGTGTTGTTTGAAAGCATGTCTTATCTCAAGAATTCCTACGAATCCTTTCGGCCTTTTTCGTGATGAAATCGTTTCCAAATCCATTTTAATGAGTAAAGGTGTTGCTTGTCACACACCACAATCCATACTAATTCGTGCACTAACTTTTTGGAATAAAAACATAAAGAAAACTCCTTTCGGCCTTTTGAATCTTTGAAAATGTTTTTACCAACCAATTAAGCAAGACTAGATTTTATCTCAACAAACTCATAAAACAAGATATGTTTTCATGCATCACTATGATAAGATTACTCCAACAATTGTCACATCATCCACACACAAGTATAACTAAATTACTCCATAACAATCATAACCAAACACACATAATTAACCAAACTTTCATTCATCATATAGTAAAAGTAAAAGTAGTTCATTATAACTCAACAAGAAATACCTATCAAGGAATTACAAGAACTAGAATTGTGGAACTATAGCAATCCACACTCCTCCAATCGCCTATTATCACAAGTAAACAACTCCACACACGGACGCAACTCTTGAGACTCGAACTCAAGATCTCCTGGACGTTTTCACAGCAACTCCAAGCTTTTGGGCAATAATAATAATAGTGGTGTAGCTTTCTTAGGTTATGTCACTTCCCCAAAAGAACTCCCTTTGCAAACTAACTAAGGGTTCCTTAAATAAGTGAGGAAACCCTTCTTATCCAAGTAAAAACGTCCCAAATGATTAAACAACCGAGAAATGATAAGCCTCAGTGATTATGGGGCTTAAATTCACCATTTAATGCAACTTTGTAACTTCAGTTTTGGCCAACCGATCGGTATTTGGCTCCATCCGATCGGTTGGAGCTCTCGGTGTTTCTAACTTCACTCCATCCGAATCGGATGCGGGCGGCGTCCGATCGGATGGATGATCCTGCCGTACACTTCTCTTTTCTTTTATTCATTTCTCGTTACTTGCTTGATCCTTCGCTGTACCATTGATTTCCTTCATAAATCTTGATCTTTTCTTGATACATTAAGCATAGAAGTCTTGGTCTAATCAATTCTTTGAAGTATCAAGTGGTTTCTTTCTCGTAATTCTCCTTATGTGCATAATCTCTTCATTTCTTCGTGTTTTCCTCCATTTTTCCTGTACTTGGCTATATTTACTTGCATACACACTTTTTCATCATTTAGCAACAAATACATGCAAATATAACCAAATATAATGCACAAAACTAGCAATAACGCACCTAAAAACATGTTAGATTTAAGCGTTATCAAATCCCCCACACTTGAGTTTTGCTCGCCCTCGAGCAAGTCTAATTTTTAGAAAAACTGAACTCAATGGCATTTTCACTATGTTCATGAAAAATCCTTGAAATGTAAGCAAATTAAATTGAGTTTAGTTATCATCACCAAGTACCTCACAAAGGAAATTTTAAATTCACACAACTCTCGATAGTAGATTTGATTGTATATCACTCAATTGCCCAGGCGCAATTCATGTCTCTTACCATAAGCTTGTACTTGTATCAAAACAACAAAATAAAACATCAAAGAGGTCTTTTCTTTGGGTTTAGGCTTCAAAAAGGGTTTTTATTACCTAGCTAATGTATAGATATTTCATACAAGTACATCATAATTCGCTAACAACGAATCCTTGTATAGCCAAGCAACGGATGGTCACTAGATCGTGCCTTGGTTCGCTAACGACGTTACTTGCATAACGGATGGTCACCAATTTACTCACCAGATCGCTAACAACGCTTTTCAACTATCCAAAAACTCGGATGGTCACTAAAACATACATGTGCTACATATCTAAACAAAGCCATCACTAAATCCGAATGCTCGAATAAAGTAATTGGTAAGGGAAAGGGATAAGACATGGGAATTTGATTTGGTTCTAAAGAAAAACAAAACAATCATGCCCAAATTCAATCCTAACTCTTTACATCACAAATGATTACTCACCAAACTTCTTCGATCATTATTCCGCACTTCATATAAACTTCATTCTCCATAATAACTCTTTGAATATCTTATTTCCCACACATACATAGCTCATTGGCTTTTCTCTTTTTTTTTTTCTCTTTTTTTTTTTTTTTTTTTTTTTTTTTTTTTTTTTTTTTTTTTTTTTTTAACTTCAACACCCCCACACTTTGGATGAGCACACGCTACAAAAAATATAAATAAGAGTAGCGACCTCCTTCTTCATTGGAACAACATATACGCATACAAGGTGTGGTCAATCATGCAATCATCAAAAATAAATCGTTTCGAACTTCATTTGGACTTGATTCGGGAAAGTCTAAGGTGTATGGTGTAATAATTTTCTGGGTAAATCAAAAGAAAAGATAGGCTCAAAAGGGTGTAACTAAGGGTATCTAGCATATAATGCTAACAAATGGGTTCCAATTACTAAGGACAACTAACCGATGTGGTTAGCAAAAATGTATTGTAAACGGAAGGCCATTTGGTGAAAATCCTAATTTGCCTCTTATCATTTGAATCTATTTTATTACTTGAAAGTAATTTTAACCGTAATGCATAACAAGTACAAGTTCTAGAATTGACATAATCACCGGCACACTCATACGAAATATAAGGCATGAATCCTCACAATTTAAAGTGGTGGTAAAATGTACTTAGCAATAGCTACCAAAAACTCTCAAAACTTGACTACATTCCAAAAAATTTTCAAAATAACCTCATTATTTACCATTGAATCAATTTTGTCTATCAACTAGAAAAATCAAAGGCTAATAAACTCACAAATTCTAGTCCTTGAAATCCAAAAACAAAAAATTTTTAAACAAAATAAAAAACTTTTTTTAAAAAAAAACTTTCCTATTTACTTCCCTCCCCCACACTTAAGTTTTGCATTGTCCTCAATGTAATAAAACGAACTTCAAAGTAAAGGAAATGGAAAGAAAAATAGAAAAAAAAACTACCCGGAAAAAAAAAAATTAGCATTAGCCTAGTTGATCACAAGTAATCTCGTGAATTCTTCCAACTTCAAAAATTGATCAACACTAAGCTTCCGTCAATTCTTCCCCTGCAAATACTGCGTACTATGCTTGAAACAAACAAACAAAATACCAAAAACAATAAACCAAACAAACATAAAAATAAACATAATCCAAACAAACCAAAAACAAATAAATCCTACAAGAGTTAAAGTTTAAAGTAGTAGAAAATAGAAAATAGAAATAGTTCAACCATCATTGTTTTGAAACCATAATCATAAACCATCCTTGATCACTCATAATCCATGTCCGGATCAATCCTCTCATCTTCACTTTCTTCATCTTCATAATTCTCATCACCCTCAAAGATTGTATACCTTTGTCTCTTCTCTCCAACACCTCTTGAA
Organism: Artemisia tridentata subsp. tridentata; assembly: GCA_021014915.2. NCBI lineage: Eukaryota > Viridiplantae > Streptophyta > Magnoliopsida > Asterales > Asteraceae > Artemisia > Artemisia tridentata. The sequence goes on from CP139505.1 coordinate 372,358,292, forward strand.
GATCCTCCCACATCAAAGCTCGAACTCCCAACATTAGGAACTCTACCATACACCGGCACTGGTTCAGGAAATGGTGCGTACCCAGGATATGGGTAAGGGTATTGGCCAGGATACGGGTCATACTCCAATGGGTAGGGTGGCACATTTGGTGGGTTGTAAGGAGGTACCTCATAAGCGGCTTGTTGAGCCACATGTTGAAGCATCGGCATTGAATAATCATAGTTGTAATTTTGCCTCAACATCATTGAATCTCTCCATACGTCCCTTTTCTCAATCTCATTTAGCTCACGGTTCCAATCTCCCCATCCCGAGTCAAAACTACCCGGGGCATGAATATTCCCAACAGGAGGTGGTGGTTGATATGGTTGTTGTTGGTAGTGCGGCTGTGGTGCTCCATGAGGTTCAATCCAAGCTCCCAACTCTCTTGTCTTCCTATTCAAGGCCGTGTTAAAACTTTTATCATCCCACGTCTCACAATTCAACATCTCTGAACACTTTGCTAACTCCAAGTCCACATAATAGCCCAATCTTTTAGCCAACTTGGTCACATAGTGACCACCACAGATTGCACTATTATCCTTGATTCCTGGTGCTCTCCTTGAAAGATACTCGGCTATTATCCAAGCCGCATTCCCATTCTTCTCCTCTAACAACTTCATAACCCAAAGATCCGGCTGATTACACTTATCACGACTCCCTGTCCTATGCAAAACACTCCAAGCTATCAATTTTTGTAAAATTCTCAACAACGGATTCCTTAGCTTTGATGAATTCCTTCTAGTACAAGTTGGGTCACCAACACTGTTCCAATACTCAGCTAACCCGGCATAATCATTATGCCTCCTCACCAATCTCACAAAATGTGATGCAAACAGACGATTCTTAATCTCATTTGGCTCGTACAAGCCAAGAACAACGGCAAACTCCGGCAAAGTAAACTCATGATCTCTACCACATAGCCTAAACCAAATGCACTTGTCATTTATAAGATCCACCATCTTCCTCTCAAAGTAAAATGTAGAGAAAAACTCTAAACACCATTCACGATTAACATTCTCGTGAATACTAAACGCATTCTCCCACGAATAATCATCAAAACTATCACCATCTCCTTCGTATACATACGTCATTCTCATCAAATTCCTTAATTCCATCTCACATCCATAATCATGAAATAAACTCCAATCAACTAACCTTGGTTTAGCGATTTTTCTCCCTTGTAACTTCGATAGACGCTCACGAAAAGCGTGCCTCTCCTCGCTGCTTAAACCACTGAACTTCAAATTCTCGTTACGCTCTTGAACCAAAGTATACTTAACCTTCTCTTTGTTATTCCTATTCACAAACTTTTGCACAATTGGGTTACTAACTTCACGTGATGAACTCGATCCTCCTGCAAGAAATTTCTGTAGAAATCATGATTATTTGTTAGTATAAGAGTATAAGGAACAAAGTTAGATGATTAAGAAGTCCAAAAGATTCGATTTGAAATTCTTCAAAAAGTTTTACCGAGGGCTCCATCCGATCGGTATCTCTCTCCATCCGATCGGATGGAGTTGTGACCTTGTCCAGCCGATCGGTAGCAATTCGCAACCGAATCGGTTGTACTCACTGTATTCAAAACAAAACATTTTCCGACTCCAAACTCAATCCTATCTAGTTCCACTCTTCCTTTTCCTGCTTTTCATCAATCATATAGTCTCTACACATCCCACTTATCTCCGAATCATATCCATAACATACTCGCATAATCAATCTTAAAACCTATGAACATATTCAAAATCAAACCTTATTGATGTTCTAATCCACAATGCATCATCCTAGGAACAATAATCAACATCCAAACAACATCTGGAAATCACTAATTTCTACCCAGAATCGATTCAAAGTTTTAACTCTTTTGATCCAAAAAATCAATTAATTCATTCTTCCTCAAAACTTAATCAATCCATCTCATTCTTTTTGCATTGATTTCCTCAATCATTTACCCATCTATTCTAGAAAAATCATGCCTTAATTCGAACTATATCAAAAACGCCTAAATTTTGACCTAATTCAATCAACTCGAATTAAAACTTAATTGACACAAATTAATGATGTTACTTACTTGTTTTGGTGCCATTGATGATCCTTCAACTCTTCTGCAACTCTTAAAATTCTCCTAATGGTCGAATTAATGAACCCCAAGTGTGGTGGAATGAGTGTGTGTGTGTTTTTATGATTTTTGAAATCTTGAGTATATATACTTCAATCCATCCGATCAGTATTTCATCCAACCGATTCGGATTGAATTTTTGCAAAGCTTCACTTTTTCTTTCTCTCTTCAATACCTTGACTTTTGTAAGAACAAATAAAAGTATTTGACTCCTTTTAAAGACTTCTCTTTAAGTAAAAATACCACCAACACACTTATTCTCCCAACTTGTTATCCAAACTATCTCTACAACTTCTAAAACAAAACTTAACTCCATAGATTAAAAACTTAATAAAACCATAAGATAACCAAAAGGTCTTAAACTTAAATTTAAACTTAAATGCAAAACATTAAACTACCATTAAAAATGCATTAAAAATAAACAAAACAAACATTAGCACAAGCCTTGTGCTTTATTCTTCAACTCTTGCTCTTCAACCTTCAACCTTCAAAATATTCAAACTTCAAGATGTCTTCACTTTGAAATTTACCGAATAACTTTCGATTAGTCACTTGAGTTTTAAACTTCCTTGCAAAATTCCTTCCATCCGGACAAACTACATCAAACTTCACATGCCATTCTCCATCACCTTCTTCTTTCTTGTAAACGCTAGCTCCTTCGGATACCCACTCCAAATTCTTCAATTGAACCGGTAAAGATCCAAGAAAATCTGTCAATTTGTGAAACACAAAAATATTCTTGAATGGGTTATAGAAAACCTCCATAGCTAATGCTCTTTCCAACTCATCTTCAATACCAAAGTAACTAGGGACAATCGGCCCATATTTAGGTCTTCCCTCTTCATCTCTACCAACTTCAAAACATCCTAAATGGTCTTCTTCTTCTTCTTCATCATGCACTTCCTTAATAATCTTGCCTCTAGGTTTTGGATAATAGGTATGCTTCAAGATTCCATCACTAATAGTCATAGTACCTCTACCCATATCTATAATAGCTCCGCAAGTTCTCAAAAACGTTCTCCCTAACAACAAAGGTAACTCCTTATCTTCCGGGATATTAAGTACAAGAAAATCGGCTAAGAAAGCTTGATATCCTATTTGCACTCTAACATTCTTCACTTCTCCCATTGCTTTTGCTCTTGAATTGTCCGCCATTGTAAGATTATATTGATTTGGTTGAGGATTACCAAGTCCTAATCTTTTGTACAACGGGTATGGCATAACATTCACACTTGCTCCTGTATCCGCCAATGCATACATTGCATCGGTTCCATTCACCTTAACTGGTAACACAAAATTTCCCGGATCACTCTCTTTCTTAGGCAATCCATTTTCAACTATCCTTTCCCTTGCAAACTCATCAAAATTCTTATCTTCTAGCCTAGCTGTTGCCATCGTAACCGCATCTAACTTCTTACGATAAACCATGTAATTGTTCAACACTTCTATAACCGGCTTCTCTTCCATAAGCTCCTTAAATTTCATTTCCAAGTTTTCCAAAACAGCTTCCTTTTGTTCTTGAGTCAATGGTTTAACTTCTTGAGGTGATCTGGGCGATGAACTAGATGAACTAGCCTCATTTTTAGGGGTGGAGGGTTGGGTAAGTTTGTTAAGTGGTGTTTTCTTGCGATTAGCTTTTCCCATTTTAACAATCTCTCCTTTTCCTTCCTTCTTCTCTACCATATCATCATCAACATCAATTCTCATCTCTCCCGTAGCAAAATCAACCCTACATTTAGTTTTCACCATGAAATTTCTACCAAACATAACTTCCGGTTCATCCACATTTCCATATTCCAACACAACAAAATCAACCTTGAAAACATGACCATGAATATTAACTTTCACATCTCTCACTATCTTTCTACCATAACTTTCATAATCAAGCCTAACAAAGCCAAGCTTACCAAGCATTTCTTCCGTAATGTAATTCTCACCATATTTCATATTAAGTTGAGCATCCCAAGCTTTAACTCCTTCCACACCACATGGTGTAGCATACCTCATACATGGCACATCAAACTCTTTAGGTGGTGCTTGTGTGAACACAACTACTCTCTTCTCCTTAGGTAAACAAACACTGCTTTCGCCAACTTCTTCTTTCCTTTCTAAACCAATCTTAGCTTCATCCAAAATGCTTTCCAACTTCTCCAACGAATTTCCTGAATCTCTCAACATCTCTTCCAAATTTCTCAAGTACTCCGAAACATTGCTCAAACTCTCCATTCTACTTAAACACTATCATAACATAACCACAAAATAAAAATTCCAAACTATTAGCGTGAGGGTTAGTTATAATCAAACCTTATCAAAATATCAAACAAACATAAGCTAACAAACAACTTCAAATCATCAAAACATTAAAACAACTAAAAATAAAAAATCATAAAAACTTTTACCGAGGCAACCATCCGATCGGTATCACCTTCCATCCGATCGGATGGGTAAACTGCAAAAGACGAAATCTCACCAACCGAATCGGATGCGGGCGGCAACCGATCGGTTAGATAAAAAAAAAAAATTTTTTTTTTTTTTTTTTTAATAATAATAAATAATAATAAAACTAACTAATGACAACCTATTTCTAATTTGTTTTTGTGCTTTTTTTTTTAAGAAGAACTAAAAAGAAGAAATAACTAAAAACTAAAACTAATTAACATAATCCTAATTACTTATTAAGCATTAAATTTTCCTAATTAATTTTAACTAATGAACTAATGACCATAAAAACTACTTACTACTCATTCAATAAAAACTTTAAACTACCAAACATTAAAATTAATAAATTAACTAACATTAAATATAAAAACTTTCTAATACCCTAATTAACTAATCTAATTACTATACTAATTAAACATAACATTAATACTCATAAAACTGAAAAATAACAAAAATTACTAAACAAAAAAATATATATATATTAACGAGACCACCAACCGATCGGATGGAAATCCATCCGATTCGGTTGGTCCGAACCAAACTTTTTTTTTTACTTTTTAACCTTTTTAACTTTCAAAAAAAAAAAAACTTAAGACTACTAAGCCCAACTACCAAGAAAATCTTAACAATTCCCCGGCAGCGGCGCCAAAAACTTGATGTGCGTGTCGTTGTGTTCAAGTTTTAAAATTTATAAACACGATTTATCCAATTCTCTAATCACACATACGAGCAAGTATACTCGTCCGTGGTAGTAAAGGTGGGTAAGTCGAGATCGTCCCAAGGGAATTGGGGTTTAGGTTTAGTAAATAAGTTTTAACAAAATGGGGTGTCAATCCAATTTGAAGCAAATAAAAATAAACAAGCAAGGTTCAATCAATCAAAAACAAATATACTTGTGTGTAGGTTCCATGACAATTGTTTAGAGTAACCAATCAAGTTGGGTGATACTTGTAATGATGCACAACTTAAAATGAATGATTCACAATCAATGGTTTTTATCATGAGAAATCATATCTAAGAATTCAATCTCATAGTTAACTCCTTTCGGCCATAATTAACTATTACGATAATTCTATTAAGTCCTTTGTGTTGTTTGAAAGCATGTCTTATCTCAAGAATTCCTACGAATCCTTTCGGCCTTTTTCGTGATGAAATCGTTTCCAAATCCATTTTAATGAGTAAAGGTGTTGCTTGTCACACACCACAATCCATACTAATTCGTGCACTAACTTTTTGGAATAAAAACATAAAGAAAACTCCTTTCGGCCTTTTGAATCTTTGAAAATGTTTTTACCAACCAATTAAGCAAGACTAGATTTTATCTCAACAAACTCATAAAACAAGATATGTTTTCATGCATCACTATGATAAGATTACTCCAACAATTGTCACATCATCCACACACAAGTATAACTAAATTACTCCATAACAATCATAACCAAACACACATAATTAACCAAACTTTCATTCATCATATAGTAAAAGTAAAAGTAGTTCATTATAACTCAACAAGAAATACCTATCAAGGAATTACAAGAACTAGAATTGTGGAACTATAGCAATCCACACTCCTCCAATCGCCTATTATCACAAGTAAACAACTCCACACACGGACGCAACTCTTAAGACTCGAACTCAAGATCTCCTGGACGTTTTCACAGCAACTCCAAGCTTTTGGGCAATAATAATAATAGTGGTGTAGCTTTCTTAGGTTATGTCACTTCCCCAAAAGAACTCCCTTTGCAAACTAACCAAGGGTTCCTTAAATAAGTGAGGAAACCCTTCTTATCCAAGTAAAAACGTCCCAAATGATTAAACAACCGAGAAATGATAAGCCTCAGTGATTATGGGGCTTAAATTCACCATTTAATGCAACTTTGTAACTTCAGTTTTGGCCAACCGATCGGTATTTGGCTCCATCCGATCGGTTGGAGCTCTCGGTGTTTCTAACTTCACTCCATCCGAATCGGATGCGGGCGGCGTCCGATCGGATGGATGATCCTGCCGTACACTTCTCTTTTCTTTTATTCATTTCTCGTTACTTGCTTGATCCTTCGCTGTACCATTGATTTCCTTCATAAATCTTGATCTTTTCTTGATACATTAAGCATAGAAGTCTTGGTCTAATCAATTCTTTGAAGTATCAAGTGGTTTCTTTCTCGTAATTCTCCTTATGTGCATAATCTCTTCATTTCTTCGTGTTTTCCTCCATTTTTCCTGTACTTGGCTATATTTACTTGCATACACACTTTTTCATCATTTAGCAACAAATACATGCAAATATAACCAAATATAATGCACAAAACTAGCAATAACGCACCTAAAAACATGTTAGATTTAAGCGTTATCAAGAGTCATTTTTGGAAAGTTTGGGGGATGCCGAGGCTGTTCAGAGGGCCTGGAAATTTTTAGGCATGGGGTCCGTTGCTCAGTCGGACTTGCTGCTTCGGTTTGAGAAACTTCTTCATGACCACAGCGAGCTGTACCAAATCCACCAGCACTGTGGAAACCTTGGAAAGAAAGGGGAAGAGCTTAAACAACTGAAGACCGAGCATTCCGCCTGCATGGTGAGAGAGTCAGAACTGATGGGGCAAGTGAAGGAGTTGGAGAAGCTGGTGGAAGATGAGAGGTTGACCGCAGCGGAACGAATCAGCGCTTTGGAAGCTGATTTGGAAAAAGCTAAGGTTAACCTGAGTGAGGAGGTGAAGGACAACCTGGCCATTCGGGAAGAAAAGAAAAGTCTTATTGCCCGGGTGGGCCGCACCGAAGGGGAAAGGTTCAGGGTTGTCAAAGAGGTTCTTCCGGAGGTCGTTCGCCGTCTGTTGGGCAGCTATGAGTACAAGAGCCATTTAGCAGGGCCCTTCAGTTTGTCCTCGCAGTCCGGTTTTATGGAGGGCGTGGTTCAGGGCCGCAAGCCGGAAGAGGTGGCCGCTATTTTGGCCAAGACGGAAGATGTAGATGTGGATGCTGCGAAGAAACTCGACCCGGCGTTTGATGGGTTGTTCACCGCAGAGTACCCTTACATCAAGAAGATCAGCAGCTCCTACCTCAAGTCTCTTGATGAAATCCTGAGAATCTTTCCTGATCCTGATCCGGCCTCTTCTCCCCGAGTTCAGACTGCCCATGTCGCCGAGGGATCAACTTCCGGGGCTACTAATGTCGAGAGTGCAACTGTTGGAAAGGACGGGTCGGCCCCCTAAATTTTCGAATGACTTGGTTTACCTTGGTGTTGTAAGGCCTTTGAGCCAAAAACAATTTCTTTCTTTTATATTTATTCGGATGACTGTAATAATTTTATGACAGATAAATCGTGCGACTTATTCGTTTGTATATATTTATGGTCGTTCTGTGTTCCGCATGCCCCATGTTTAATGCTTTGCGCTATTGTTTTTGCTTGTTTCCGAAGTGACACTTTCTTTCAGATTTATCGGGGTTGGCCTTTCGGTTGGCATGATGGCCTGCTTTTTGGGCCATTGAACGATCCTGCCGGATTCTATTAACTTGTGATTATTAATGCTTGCCTTATCCTTCTTCCCCCTTTTTTCCTTCATCATTCATTTTTTTTTATATGCGTGGAACTGCGCGTGTGGAATGGAGTGGGACAATTTGGGCCTTCGGATGGGATGCTGCCGAACAGTTGTTGTCCTTCGGCATTCGTCAGTGTTATGAATTGTATCACTTATTTGTTATTATATCCGCCACTCGTGTGGCATTGAAAGTACATTTGCATTGGAGCAACATTCTTTTGATTACGAACGTATAGTATTTGCTTGTTATTATTTTTACTGCTTGTACAGATCCGGTAGTACAAGTTTACATATTTTGTGTGGTTGTATGGTTCCCTTTTGAACATTGACCACAAAAGTCTCCGGAGGGGGCCAGCCTCCCGGAGGGATCACTTTTTACTTATGTTCAAAGTATGACAAATGCCTCATTCCTTCCGATAGGATCATGGCAACCCCTTCCTTTTTTGGGTATCAACCATCTTTGGACATTGACCACAAACTCCCCGGAGGGCGCGAACCTCGGGGGGGGGGGGGGGGGCATTTTCTAATTATGTCCAGAAAACAAGGAACACTGATCACTGATCTCCGGAGGGCACGAACCTCTCGGAGGGATCACTTTCTACTTATGTTCGAGATTTTACAGGTGGTTCAGCCTTTCCGCCAGGATTATGGCAACCCCTTCCTGGGTATCAACCATCTTTGGACATTGACCACACACTCCCCGGAGGGCGTGAACCTCACGGGGGGGCCATTTTCTAATTATGTCCAGAAAATCAGCCCTGAACACTGACTACGCCCGAGTGTCGCGAGTCACCCGGACGAGTCACTTTGAACTTGTGTTCTGAACACCAACCTCGAATACTGACTACGGCCGGATGTCGCGAGTCATCCGGACGAGTCACATTGTACTTATATTCGGGTTACTTTGTAATTGCCACACATGCGGGATTTCGTATAACCATCCTTGTGGCGTCAAACATGAACTTTCCCTGGTAGATATGACCAACAAAATATTCAAGTGATGTTCCGCAGGGACACTGCCTCCCTCCAATGGTGGGGTAACTGCATTTGTCATTAAAAATAGTCAATATCGAGCCTTTTCGGGATATCACAAACATTTCAAGGATGTTCTGTAGGAAAATTGCCCCTTTCAACGGTAGGGTAGCTATGTTTCATTAAATAATTAACATTAAGCCCTTTCGGGCGTTACATAGGATATCAAGCTCCATTAATATGGACGCTTTTTACAATTAATTGTTCGCCATGCTTGTGCCGTCCTTTCGTCTACCCCCGCTTGGCTCGTGTATTCTTATCCGACAGGCTTCCGATGCTTCTGTTCGAGTTGCATTCCCGTAGGCCTTGCTTTCATGATATGTATTATTTCCTGTCTTAAAGTATGAAGGTATTTGCATTCCTTCCATTAGTTTACACATTGTTACCGTAATAATATAAAATAGCAAGGTATATCAACGGTTATTTCGTATTGATGATTACCTGGGCCATTACTTGCATCTTGGCCGGTATGTCAAGGCTTCCTTGGTCATCACGCTGTCCCCGCTTCATCCCATCCTTTTTCCTGACCACAGGTCCCTTTCTTTGTTCGTATTGCATGTCCCATCTTTTTTCCTTCAACGGATGGCTTCTTTCCTCGGCTTCTTTTCTTTCGGCGATGGGCTCCTCCTTCGCATCGTGATACCTTCGCATCTTTGACTGAGTGACCAACGTTGCTATGCCGCCCGGTGTTGGAAATTTGATCATCGAATGGATGGTTGAAGGTACGGCCCACAACTTTCTCAAACCTATGCGTCCCAGTATGGCATTGTAGGGGGAAGGTGAGTCGATCACGGCAAAGTCCAAACTGATTCTTCGGGACAGATTTTGACTTCCGAAGCGAATCTCCAAGCCTATCACCCCCTCGGCCTAATGGGTTTTCCAGCGAATCCTGTCAAGGTTGTGTCAACCTTCTTCAACCGCGCTTTAACCGCAGGATCCAGGCGCTCGAATTGATGCCCATACATTACTTCCATTGATGCGCCAGGGTCAACATAGACCTTGCGGATTTCTCTTCCTTCCGTTTCAACCTTGATTATCAGCGGTTCATCTGACACTTTCTCCAGAGGGATGGATGGAAAGCTTATTGGAGCGTTCATCCACTCTTCCTTTCCCCCTTCTTCCGATTTCCGGGAGGTTGTAAGGCTTTGGATCATATTGATTACTTTCCCTCTACTCCCTTGGTAGTTACCTCCTTGATTAGTTCTCTTTCCTCTCCTGAGGTCTTTTACCAAATGATCCAGCTTCCCTGTGCTCAATGCAGTTTTTAATTCCCCCCTAAGTACCCAGCAATCGTCAGTGAAGTGTCCTTTCTCCCCATGGTAGTCACAGTATCTGTCCTCGCAATCCTTCTGTGGCTTCCCTTTTGTTGGAGGAGGTTGCGGTAACCTTAGCTGGTGTTCCGTTGCCAGTATTTCCTTTGGCGTCTTCGTAAGGATGTCCAGATCTATCGGCCTTGTCTCGTTTCGGTGGAAGTCATGTCGGCGAAAGTCGGGCCTCCCAGCGTTCCCATACCTTGGAGCGACATAAGGTGCATAGTAATCATTCCTTCGCCCTTTGAACCCGACCCTAGGGTTGTTCCGGCGGTAATCTCCGACAGGAGGCCTTGGTTGGTAATCGCTCCTGTTGTGGGATGGGTTAGGCCGAGGCTCCGTCCTCTCTCCCTTTGGCAGTTCTGTTGCTCGGAAGGCCTCCTCGGAACGAACAAAGTCATCGATCCTTTCCAACATCTCGTCAACGGTTTTAGGGATTTTATCTGAGAATTTCTTGGCTAACTCTGGGCAGTGGTGACCATTCAGAAATGATCCAATTTGCATTATTTCCGGAGCGTCCGGGAAGTGATTGGCCTCGCATATCCATCTTTCCTTAAAATCCGGAAGGCTTTCATTTTCCTTTCGGTGGATTTTGTTGATTTCTGTTAGGTCCTTGGTGCTTATTCTCAACATACTAAACCTATTCAGGAATCTCTTCTGGAGCTCATCCCAGCTGTCAATGCTTCCCGTCGGGAGCTTATCGAACCACCCTCTGGCTTTTCCATCCAGGGTTTGTTGGAACATCCTACACCATACGGGCATGGGCCACTCTTCATGATTTCCCGCTCCAGTGAAACGATTAATATGGTCATCCGGATCAGTGGTCCCTTGGTATAGCTTCAAGTTTGTTGGGATCTTGTGTTTGGGAGAGGAAAACTCTATGATCCTTTTTGTGAACGGGCACTTGATCATTTCCTTGAACGGTTTGCTCAAATCGTCGTCTGCCTTTTTCCCCTTTCCGCGGGGCGGATTTCCCACATCATCATCGGCTTTTTTCCCTTTCCTGTAGGGCGAACCTTCAATATCTTCTTCCTCTGAAATTTCGTATCCGTCGTCGAGCCTCAACATTCTAGGGCTCACCAGGCTGCGGTTGCCCGGCTCTTTGAACAACTCTTTCAAGGCCGAGAGATGACCTTCGATTAAGGTTTGAGCGTCCGGAGGATCTTGGTTTCCTCCGGATCCTCCGGCTCCCCCAGCGTTCCGGACAGGGGTGTAGATGGGTGTGGATCCAGCCATCTCGAACGTTGGTGTAGAACCTGTCATTCCGAACACTGGTGGTAGAGGACCTGTCATTCCGGCCCTAGGGTAGATCGAGCGAAAAGTCCCACGGATGGCGCCAATTTGTTGAAGCAATTTCTTGCAATCACTTCAGACAAATAAAGATGGCCTGCCGGTTGAACTCAGCTGGGGTTCTTCCGGTAGGCTTGGGTGATGGTCCCCTCGGCTGTCTGGGGTCTTCCGGGTATCTGCACACAACAACACACGTTAGGCTCGCCCCGGGTGTTATCCCAGGACCCACCTCCGGTGTGAGAGTAAGTATCTGATATTCCGAAAGGGCTATCAACTGTAGTGAGGAATTAATGCAGGTCAAAGTGTTAGTTGAGAGCAGTAAATGAGTCGAGTATTTATAGTCCTCGACCTCGATACCTGGAACGACGGCGCCGGATTTTCAGGAGACATGTCCCCGACATAATCCCGTAAATCCTGGGGCGGCGGCGGCGGTGTCTGCAGCTGCCATCTGTCAAAAGGTAAATGCCATCTGTCTTATTACTCACAATGATACTGGCCGGATGAGTCGTGTGCCTTCCGGTATGTCCGGACGGCTCGATGTCGTCCGGACGGCCGGTCGAGACAGGCCGTTCGGACACATACGTCAACAATACGCGTACAACATTATAACGTTTATAATCGCGTACATTTCAATTTTTATTTTTTTTAAATACATGTTACGATCTAGCTACAATCTCATTGTATACAATCCACATTTATCCTTGATGGGCTTGATCTCACAACAACTCGATTGAGAAACTTCTCACACTATCTCATGATACTACGGTACAGGTTTATAATCACAACACGTATAAAGTATCATCACATTTTTTCATATACTCGTATGATTGAAAAGATGAAAATTTTGCATTTAAAAATGTGTATATCTATAAATTTGTCCACATGCTAACAAAAGAGTTGCAAGTTGATTTCAACGAAGAGAACCAGGACCCCACTCCTCTGTGATTTCAACAATGAGAACCAGGACCCCACTCCTCTGTGATTAATGAGTTTCTCTTTAGAGGCGGCAGAGTCCGTTTCAATGAGGACCCACAAGCCTCCCAAGTAAGTGAGTTTCAAGTTTTGGAAACCCTCTTTGTCGAGAATAACATAAAGATTAGGTAGAGCTGTGATATCCTTGACTTTCAACATAAGAGACAAGCTAAAGTCTCTATCCGAAATAAACGAATCATCATGGACCAAAGATTGTATTGCCTGGTCAGTCTTGACTGGATTTGCATTCCCCGATTTGAGAATTGAGGCAAAAGAACATGATGAGTTCCCCACGTTTGTTTTAAAAGGTAGGAGGAGGAGCAATGGGTTTACGTTCTCTATGAAAACGAGCGATATTCGCATGCAGGCGAAAACAGCCAATCCAAATGGTGTATAAATTCTCGACAAGACGATCAATGTTATCAACCTTAATAAACCGAACAAAAGCAAAATGTTTACCTGTTTAGATTCTTGAAAGGAATGAAAGCGTCCTCAACGTTCCCATAATCATTACAAACCTTCCAAAGATCACGAGCGAAAAGTGATCAGGGAAATTAGTCAGAAAAACTAACTTAGAAATCATTTGAGTTTGGTCCTCCTTAGATCTTTGAGACTTCCAATTGCTATCCCCCGTAATGAATACCCAAATCAAAGATGCGAAGAGAAACGAAACCCTAGAAATTTACAATTTCTAAAAACGATCTAGGATTGTAAAGGAAGAAAAACACCGAAAATTGAACGAAAACGAGAACAGAAAGCCTTAGCGAAACACAACAATAGAACCTTAAAACAACAATCCGATCCCTATGGTTCCAAAGCAAACTAACTTGTAAGAAAATTCATTATAAGAGATCATCACTATGTGATAACACTCTCAATAACAGGGCCTTAGCAAGTACGTTACAGATGGAAGGTAGTAGATCGGGATGTGTAAGGATTCTTGATGATCGCCATGTTCAGTTTATGTTGTCAACGGTTATCAAATAGCAAGAGAACACATTTAAGTCATCAACCCAAGCATCATAACAAATACTCACTCCGTTCCAAAATAATTGTCCCCTTTTAACTTTTAAAGTCTTTATTTTTTAACTGTGATTTTAAGTATTTTTGTTTCTGTTATATAATGTTTGATAAAAATCATACAAATGAAATACATTAAAAACCCAATTTACTCATAGATTTTGCATCAAGTATATTAACACAAGCAAAAATACTTAATATTAAAGTTTAAAAAAAATACTTAAAAAAAAAAAAAGAAGAAAAAAAAAAGGACCATTATTTTTTGGAGGGTGGGAGTATATGTTATCAACAGTTATCAAAGTAAAAAAAAAACTTAAGGAAAAGTTATTCCAACTCAACTAAACCCATCATCATCCGTACATGCTACTATCAAAAGAAAGCAACACCAAATCTGGGACAAACCCCTCAGAACTTATTGCCGCCGTCAACCAATAAACACAACACCAACGGGATCTGTCACTACACTAATTGCTGCCGTCACCACCGTTGCATCTACCGCTTAAACCGACGGAAATCACCATAACAACACCTACCACCACCAGATCCGCTCTCCGCACCAGATCTGAAACCTTTTGGGACAAATGTGTGGTTAGAGTGTGTTAGCCGTTGAAAAAACTTACGAGAACTCTAAATCAAGGGTTTGAGTGGTGACTGGAATTGTTTGATGGGGTTAGTTGAGTTGGAATAACTTGTACGATGGAATCCTACTTGTGGTTCCATCGATTCACGTATGATATTTTTCGACCGTGGTTCCCCTGTTTAAATTAGTCTTCAACACATTTGCTATGCATTCAAGTTCTGCGGTTGCCAAACCAGATCTCTCCATCTGCTATAGCTACACAAAGATGTAATGAGACTTTAGAGAGATCTAGTTCCGTACGCATTGGGAGTACTATTTTATCTTATGAAAATTGTAAAAATCACGCCGGGGATTATGTGAAACTAGTCGATGAGATCATAGAGTATGTGCACAATGCCTCTCCAAATGAGGAGTATTTTCGAGTTTTGCTGTTGAAAAGGTTGTTTGTTTATATTCGTATCTTAGACCGCTACTTTTTAGGGGTGTCATTCGGGTTGACCCGGTCGGGTTCAGGTCAACTCGGGTCGGGTCGGGTCGGGTCAGGGCTCAAAAAAACATACCCGAACCCGACCCTGTTTGAACTCGGGTCAACTCGGGTCGGGTCAATTCGGGTTCGGGTCAACTCGGGTCGGGTCAATTTGGGTCGGGTCAGCTCGGGTTTGGGGTCAACCCGAGTTTTTTGCCTTGTAAATTGTTAGTTTTCTCGGGTCAATCGGGTTCGGGTCGGGTCGAGGCTAAAAAAACATACCCGAACCCGACCTTGTTTAGAACTCGGGTCAATTCAGGTTGACCCGAATTAACTCGGGTCGGGTTCGGGTCGGGTCGGCCCGAATGACACCCCTATTCGTATCTTAGACCGCTACTTGTTAGGGTTAAAGAGGGTTAAAAATATGTGTTAAAATACCTTTCAAACTTTCAGGGACTGTTTCTGTCATTACAGAAACTTGCTATTTCTAACCCTCTTGTGTGTTTTTTTTTTGTTTGGTATGTTTCTCATTGTGTAGGGACTGAAGTTGTTATCTCTATAAGATGAAGCCTATATAAGATCGCATATGGATTAGGGTTCAACGGCTCTTTTTAGTTGATTAATTCTTACCTCTCTCTAAGAGCTGGTTTATCTCTTTCACTTGTAAATCATTTGACTGATCATATTGATCCAGTCTTTGGATATTGTTGTTCTTAATCTGATTGACCACAGTTGGTGTTCAATCTGATATTCTTTTGTCTGGTATTGTAATCTGATATTCTATTCGTATTTGAATCAAGGGATGGTTGGTTGGATTCATTCTCAAGTGTTATCACCATTTCTACATGGTATCAGAGTTGTGATTCTATCGGATTGGTGATTTCAAGTTTTAGGGTTTCAATCAATTTTGGGGGTTCTTGAAATTGGTGATTGTTCTGGTTGTATTATAGTTAATTCAATGTCATCGTGGGATTAATTGTTGGTTGGGTTAAAGTTCTGGTGAATTAGGGTTTGGTTCTGAAAATCCTAATATTTCTAAATTGGGGGTTCCTGATTCGGGTGGTTTCTGTCGCTAACTGGGACCTAATTCTCTCACAATATCTCTTAACTAAGTGAATTAAGAGTATTGGGAGGTCTTTCCGCTGTCTTCTTCCTAAAAGCACTATAAGGTTTCTCTTCCTCTTTAAGATTAACAGTATTTGAGTTGTGAGGGTGCAAACGGGGAAACTAACATCTTGATCTGCCACCTTCTGAGTGGTATGAATACCTGCTCTGGTTTACCCCAGTCCTCAAACTTGATACTTGTTGTATCTTGGGTGTGAGTTTATTTTCATTTCTTTTATTTCTGTTTAGATTGACGGAGATAGGTTAGTATAGGTTCTGGAGATTGATTTGGGATTGGTGGTTATCTGTGATTGAAGGAGTTTGGAGTTATTTGTTGTTTATCTGTTCTTTGTATGTGCTTATCTGCTCTTATTTGCTGATTATCTGTTTAATTATTTGTTCTGTGTGCTTTCATTATGTATGCTAGTGGTAGTGGTAGGACTGAAGATCTTATTAGTAATCTTGACTTGGGTAATCCCTTGCATCTTCATTCTAATGATATCAGTACTAGCTCTATTGTGTCTGTTAAACTGACTGGTACTGAGAACTATAGGGTCTGTTCTACTGCTATGAAACTGGCTATTAACACAAGGAATAAAATTGGCTTTATTAATGGTACATGTATCAAGGCCACTTATGCTTCCAGTGATGTTCTGTCTAATCAGTGGGATAGATGTAATTCTATTGTTTTGTCTTGTATTTTGAATTCTGTGTCTGAAGATTTATATCTTGGTCAAATCTTTTCTGAAAATGCTGCTGAGGTGTGGGCTGAACTTAAAGAAACTTATGATAAACTTTATGGTTCTGTTATTCTGAGTCTTATGCAAAAAATTAATAACTTTAAACAAGGAGAACTAACTGTGTCTGAGTATTATCATAAGCTATAACTCCTTATGGAGAGAATTTGACATTATGACCAAATTGCCTAAGTGTTCTTGTACTGCTAGAGAAGATGTTCTAAAACATAATCAACTTATGAAACTTATGCAATTTCTCATGGGCTTAATGAAATCTATCAGCCTATCAGGAGTAGTATTCTCTCCAGAGAATCTCTCTCAAATGTTAAAGATGCCTTTGTTATTGTTTCCAGAGAAAAGTCTCACAGAGGCATTGCCTCTTCTTCTTCTGGTTCTGATTCAAAAAATCAAATTGTTGGCTTTGTTTCTAAAACTAATTGGTCTAATAATGGAAATAAGAGATTTGAGAATAATAAAGGTTCTGGTGCAGACAATAAGAAGTTTGTGAATACTGGGAATAATAATAATAGTAATAATAGGGGTCCTAATCCTAACTTGCTTTGTAATAACTGTGGTAAAATTGGTCACACTGTTGACAGATGCTTTGATATTATTGGGTATCCCCCTGGTTACAACAAGAATCCTGGTAAAAAACAAACTAATTTCAAATCTTCTTATAATGCTAATTCAAGTACCTCATCTGTGGAAAATGGACCTTCTATGACCTTTACCAATGAGCAGATGATGAAATTAATGAGTCTTATCAATGATATGCCTGCTAGCAGTATGCAGGCCAACATGGCAGGTATATCCAGTTTTATGAACAATAATGTTTTCTTCAATATCAACTTTCATAAGTTTTATAACAACAATATTGCTTTGTGTAAGGTTAGTATTGGGTGGATTATTGATTCAGGAGCAAACCAACACATGACTATTAATACTCTAAATATGTTTAGCATTATTGATATTTCTGATTTAAATCTTACTGTGGGACATCCCAATGGTACTCTTGCAAAAATCAAGTATATTGGTAATCTAAAACTTTCTGATAAAGTCATCTTGTATGATGTGTTGGTTGTCCCTGAATATTGTGTTAGTCTTTTGTCTGTGGCTCTGTGCACAAACTTATCAAGGATAGCAGAATGTTTGTTGGTTTTGATGAATCTAAATGTTACATTCAGGATTTGACTCAAAACAAAATCATGGGGACTGGTAGTGAAAATGGTGGGCTCTATTTGTTTTATACTCCCTCTCCTCTTAATTCAAAAAATCAAACTGTAGGTAATCTATCTGTTACTTGTTATGCATCTAAATCTCTATGGCATAACAGACTTGGTCATCCCTCTGACCAAGCTATGAGTATGCTTCAACCTGATCTTAAATTCACCAAGGATTCTCATGTGTCTCCTTGTGACATCTGTCACAAGGCTAAACAGACAAGAGAACCTTTCCCTTTGAGTGATCATAAGACTTCTGCTATTAGCGATCTTGTGCATATAGACCTTTGGGGGCCTTACAAGGTCACTAGCAGAGAAGGATTTAGATATTTTATGACTATTGTGGATGATTATACCAGGGCTGTTTGGATCTATCTTGTCAAAACTAAAGATGAAGTTTATAACTTATTTGTTAGTTATGTTAATCTGATTCACAATCAATTTAAGTGTGGGATTAAAACTGTGAGATCAGATAATGGTACTGAATTTATAAATAACAAAATGAGTAACTTGTTTAGTAGCCTTGGTATAGTTCATCAAACATCTTGTGCTTATACTCCTCAGCAAAATGGCATTGCTGAGAGAAAGCACAGGCACCTGTTAAATGTTGCTAGAAGTTTGTTGTTTCAAAGTGGTATTCCTTTAAGTATGTGGCCTGAATGCATCTTAACTGCTGCCTATCTGATTAACAGGTTTTCGTCTTCTGTTCTGAGTGGGAAATCTCCTTTTGAGCTTTTGTATGGTCAAAAACAAAAACTTTCTCATCTGAGAAGTTTTGGTTGTCTATGTTTCTCTTCTATTCTTAACAATTCTGATAAGTTTTCTGCTAGATCTGAAAAATGTGTTCTAATTGGTTTCTCTACTACAAAAAAGGCTTACAAAGTTTATAGTATTGACTCAAAAATGATTTTCTATTCTAGAGATATTCAATTCTATGAAACTGTTTTTCCATTCAAAATGAATTCTAAGCTGCAAACTGATCAGAATTCTAATTCTACATTGAATGATCAAATTTTTTTTAATGAGAAACACTTTGATCATAATCCCAATGATGAAAGGAGAGGTAACAATACCACACCCAATGATGATGGTGGTGCCTCTTCATGCCCTAGAAGTATACATACTTCTATTGATAGTGAGACTAATGGCACTGCAACATCTATGGGTGATAATACTCTGTCTGAGGGAAATGTCCCTTCCAGTTCTAATCCTGAAACAGCTCAAGTCAATCCTACTCAGAACCTAAGTCCTGAGCAGCCTGCTCTTAGGAGGTCTAGTAGAAACACTAAAGCTCCTGCTAGGTTTAATGACTATGTTGTCAATA
Source organism: Artemisia tridentata subsp. tridentata (assembly GCA_021014915.2). Taxonomy (NCBI): domain Eukaryota; kingdom Viridiplantae; phylum Streptophyta; class Magnoliopsida; order Asterales; family Asteraceae; genus Artemisia; species Artemisia tridentata. The sequence goes on from CP139505.1 coordinate 372,377,468, forward strand.
GTAGTGTTAAATATGGGCTTGAAAAATATGTCTGTTATTCCAATCTTAGCCCTGCTAATTACTATTTCTCCACTACTTTAAACAAATCTGTTGAACCTTCTTCTTATGATGAGGCTGCTAAAGATAACAATTGGGTTCAGGCTATGAATAATGAGATTACTGCCTTAAAAAGGAATAATACTTGGACTGAATGTGATCTTCCTAAAGGAAGAAAACCTGTTGGCAGTAAATGGTTATGGAAAATTAAATATAAGTCTACAGGAGAGATTGATAAGTATAAAGCCAGGCTTGTAGCCAAGGGCTTCAGCCAGAGGGAGGGATTTGATAATATGTAAATCTTTAGTCCTGTTGTTAAAATGTCTACTGTTAGATGCATGATTAATGTTGCCATTTGTAATAATTGGAGTCTTTTTCAATTAGATGTTAACAATGCTTTTCTATATGGTGATTTAACTGAGGATGTGTATATGACTCTGCCCCCTGGTTTTGGTGATCATAAATCTAAGGTTGTGAAGCTTAATAAGTCTTTGTATGGCCTTAAACAGGCTCCTAGACAATGGAATGCAAAATTAACTTCAACTCTCAATGAACATGGTTTTGTGCAGTTTAAATATGATTATTCTTTGTTCACTAAGAGGTCTGGGAATGTGTTTTTGGCTTTACTTGTGTATGTTGATGACATTGTCATAACTGGCAATGATATTAATGAAATTGAGAAGTTCAAAGTGTTTTTGAAAACAAAATTCCAAATCAAAGATTTAGGAAAGTTAAAATACTTTCTTGGAATTGAAGTTTTGGAAAATGATAATGGTGTTTGTCTTAGTCAAAGGAAGTATTGTTTAGAACTCTTGCATGAATATGGCTTGCTTGCTGCCAAACCTGTTGACACACCTTTGCCTGAAAACACCACTCTTAATCACATTGAGTCTGTTGATGACAAAGCTTTGAAAAATATTGGGAACTATCAAAAACTGGTTGGCAAGTTAATTTACTTAACCAATACCAGACCAGATATCTCTTATGCTGTTCATAGCTTAAGTCAGTTCATGCATGCTCCCCTTGAGTCTCACTTGAATGCTGCATTGAGGGTTTTGAGATTCTTGAAAGGCTCTCCTGGTAATGGTGTGCAAATTAACAAAAAGGGAAATCTTAAGCTTGGAGCTTATGCTGATTCTGACTGGGCAAGATGCCCTGTTACCAGGAAATATGTGTCTAGCTATTGTGTTTTTCTGGGTGACTCTTTAGTTACCTGGAAAAGTAAGAAGCAATCTACTTTATCTAGATCTTCAGCTGAGGCTGAGTACAGAAGCATGGCTTCATGTACTTGTGAGATTATTTGGTTATCCAATCTTCTTGGTGATATGGGTGTTAATGGTTTACTTCCTGTGAGGTTGTATTGTGACAACAGTTCAGCATTACAAATTGCTGGAAACCTGTATTTCATGAAAAAACCAAACACTTTGAGATTGATGTTCATCTTGTTAGAGATAAGGTTTCTGCTGGTGTTATTAAGACTGAGAAAATTCACACTTCTCAGCAGATTGCTGATATTTTGACAAATGCTTTAGAATGCAAAAGTCATAAGTTTTTGAGTGGTCAGTTGGGTATGTTGGACATGTTTGGAGTGAAAGTTTGAGGGAGGGTGTTAAAATACCTTTCAAACTTTCAGGGACTGTTTCTGTCATTACAGAAACTTGCTATTTCTAACCCTCTTGTGTTTTTCTTTGTTTGGTATGTTTCTGTTGGTCCCTTTACACGCTTAGAGTTAACTAGAAAGTTAATCTATTTGTGTTTATGACTAATACAATGTTATGATAAATTCTAACAGTTATAAAACGTGAAAATAAAAAAACTCAAGGTAATTTTCAACGTTTAAATTCTTATTAGAAATGAATCAAAGAATCTATACCCAAGTGTTTTGCGGAACAAACACTTGTGATTGAATAGACAAGGTATGGTGGTGTCTCCTATCTAAACTCAAGTTTTGCTTGAGTGGTAACAATGCGACCTCACTGAGCTATCTCAGGGATGCGTTACTCTTTGTAGGAGAAAAGTTGTTTTGCAAAAGTCTAAGCTTTAATTGTACAAAGCACACTCAACTTCTCTCCTTCTCAATCTATTTATACACAAGTAATCTGAGTAAAAGTAATTAAAATATTACAAGTTGTTGAGCAAGCGTGTCTGATAATTACAACAGTAATTGTCATTTCCAAGAACCAATAGAAATGGCCTATTAAGTCTTTAGGAGTGGTTGGTCTGACACTCCAAGACTTTAAGCCGTCTTAGGAAGGATTTCTTCCTGACAAGATAAGATTTGATCTTATCTTAAATCCTTCCTAGATATTTCTGCCTTTCTTCTCAGGCACTTAGTTCTTCAGGACACGCTTCTCAGTTATCATTCATAATTACTTCATTGTTGTTGAGGAGACTGGGGTTCAGTGAGTTCTTGTCAAACACTCACTGAACCATCATCTTCTTCTTTGGCTTAAGTGCTACTTCAGGGAGTACCGCCTTCCTGTGTAGTGAATCCTTCTTCTTGAATTCGCCTTAAGCATCCTGAAGATGACTCACTGAGAGGCTGTTCTCTCAGTGACTTGAATTATTCTCGGTTTAAGTTAACACTTAGTTAATTTGTGTCCAACTCATGTTTTAAGTATTCTTGGGTTTTTCATGACCCAACAATCTCCCCCTATTTGGATATAAATTATTCCTAAGTGTTTTGATCAGTTATGAGTGAGCTAATGACTTCTACTCATACTGAATGTACTAGAATGTAAATAAGGACATTGAAATAATAAAAAACATCATCTTATTGATATCATTACAAGTCCTAACAAGCTAAGTACAAAAAAGGGATAGTGGGGGTATTCAGGCAGATCTATCAGTTCAACTTAATACCAAGGGCTTCAAGCTTGGGCTTCTTTGACTGCAGCTCTTGTTGGTCAGGATGCTCATTGATTTTTCTTTTCAGATCTTGACAAAACTTCACATTTTCAGGACTCTTGAGTGGAGAGGCCATCATTAGAAAGCCAAGCATAGCTTTGATCCCTGACAAATCGATATCACTCCACCTTTAGAAGGCTTTGTCTTCGAACTCATCAATGAAGAACAAACCTCTTTCAGGTTGTTCAATGACCATATTGTTCCTGAAAGGAACACCTTCAGGGAGAGCCCTATTGCAGTCAAGACCAGGAATCTTGATCTCAGGCTCAGCTTCTATCTTCTTTCTTTTCCTTGAAGAAGACTGAGAGGGAGCTGGTTGTGCAGAATCAGGAAGAAGAGATGGAGTGCCAAGTTCCTGAGGTGCAGCTACCAATCTTTCGTACCTCAGACTCAAGGACTTCAACAGGCTAGGGACCACAACATTTGATTTCTTTGCTATTAATGGACCCAACTCATCCAATTCTGTGATCCCAAAGTCAGCGAATCTGAAGGGGGTATGAACATCAAAGTTTCTCATGTCAGCCCCTCTGTAGACAGTAACAGAAGCAGGATTGGTGTTTCGATGAATATGAACATCAGTGATTGGTTCTGGCTTCAACCTGTTAGTCATATACCACTGATATTTCTTAATTCTGTTCTGCCTGATCTCTTCAGCCCTTTTATTCCTTTCCTCCCTTTTCTTCCTGAGAGTGATCATTTCCTCAGTCTGAGCCTTTACAAAAGTCATACCACCCTTTCTTCCTGAGAGATCCTTAGCCTCAAGACCAATCTTCTCAGCCTCTTCATGAACAACCTTAATAATAGCAGGCTTGCTCACCTTTTCTTCCTCTTTTAACTTCTTCTTTGCTTCCTCTTCCTCTAGGTAAGCACTGAGTTCATCAGCTAAGAAGTGGTGAAGAACTCCATCAATGTCATACGGGATCCTGGGTGGTGATTCAGGATCCTTTGCTACCGAGATTGGTGCTGGTTGAGGCTCAGGATCAGTGAGGATGCCTTTGCCTTTTTCTTGATGGAGGGAAGAAGCTTCAGGAATCTCCCCCTCAGTGTGAGAAGGAGGAGAAGGAGGTTGTTGGCTTGTTGAAACTTCAGGGACTCCAGTGTCTTTCTCCCCCTCAACTGTTGCTTGAGCCATAGTGATAGCAAGAGTTGGAGTCACTGGAGCAGCAGGACCCTTGAAAGCCTGATAGATCTCAGTCATCATAGATTTGATGTCCGAGGTGTCTTTCTGAAGAGTTGAGATCTTATCCGCTAGAGATGCCTGAGAAGCTTCGATGCCTGACATCCTTGACCCAAGAGACCATGCCAAGGATGTTGAAGATTGTGCCCAAGTACCCCAGATGTTTTTCCTGAAGACCCAAAGAAGTGCTGATTGAGTCCAATGAAGAGCTAAGACCCTGAATATTAGAATCCTTCAGTAAGCTGAGAAGATCACTGAATTCAGCTGATTGCTTCTGGTAAGTCTCAGCAGCCTGAAGGACCTTCTTGTTGAGTTCCGGGTCATCCTTGACAGCTGTTTGAATAGTTCCAAGGCTTTTGGTGATGCCTTCAAGAGCAAGATTGGACTTCCTGAGATGAAGATCAATAGCTGTCAGGGAGTGATTGGTGTCAGAATGCATTTCGTTCACATCATCATGATAACTTTCAACATCTGGCTTCAGGTTGGCATAGTGAACAGCAGCTTCAGTGTGATGATCGAACATCTCTTCAGTGAGACCAGTGTAAAGAGCTCTATTGGTCTTGAGTAGGAATTTGACCAATTTTCTTTCAGTGAGGGGAAGAGAGTCATCATACTTTTGGAGGATGTCCCCAGTATCAGAAGATTGAGAACCTGACTCTTCACTTTGGCGTGGAGATGACTGATGTGATTGTTCAGGTTGTTCAGATTGTACATCAGTTTCCATATCCTCACCTGCCTCAAACATTTCTTCTTCACTCTCTTCCCTGAGCTCTTCATCAGACTCGATAAGAGCCTGAAAGTCCCCCATGGACTCAATACCCAAAAATTCAACCGGCTCCTCTTTATAAAAAGACTCACCTTTGGTTTGGCCAGGTCCTGACCCCGTTGTCATAATAACTGAGTGGGTTTGCTCAGCCTGACTAGCCATAATAACTGGGGTAACACCAGCCTGGCTTTTGGGGGCAGTTCCTGAGAGAATTGGACCGCCTGAGGGGTTTATGGGTTCCGTATCAGTGGGTTGTTTCTTTTCCTTTGAGTCTTTTTCCCCCTTAGCACCTTCAACCACTAATGGGTGTTTTTCATTGGTATCACTAGGTACTGATTGTGAAAGTTGGTGGACCCCCTTCCCATCAGGATTGTGCTGTCCTTTTGGGGATTTAGGGTCCTTTTCTCCCTGAGATCCTGAGGGTGATTGCTCAGGAACGTTAACGGGATGTGAATGTTTGTGGGTCCCCTTCTCAGTAAGGTAGTGCTGCCTTACCGAGGATTTAGAACCCTTTCCTCCCTTGGGAACTGATTGTTTTTTTGACAGTTCCTACATCAGGATGTGAGGGGGTGTGGGTCCTCTTCTCAGTAGGGTGGTGCTGCCCTATCGAGGATTTAGGACCCTTTCCTCCCTTGGGCACTGATTGTGATTTATCAGTACCTTCATCGGGATGTGAGGGGGGAATGCTTCCTGATCCCTCTGACTTGTTTATGTCAGTTGAACCATGTGAAAAGGGTGTGCCCGAGGTCACTGAGGATGATTGCTCAGTGACCTCCGTTGGCCTTTGTTTTGAGGTCAAGAGGGTCTCAGAAATGGGTGTCTCAGAGGTCTCGGCCTTTTTCAACCTCTTTTTAAGGTTTAGTTGGTTTTGAGGATCAGTCTCAGTGGCGAGTGGCTTGGGTCTAACCACCTGGCTGGACTGACCCTTCTTTGTCTTCTTCACCTTTTTGGTCGGTGAAGGAACTGGTGAGGTAGCGTCGTTACCCTGAATGACTGATTGCATGTATTCAGTCAGGGCAATATTTGTAACCTCACTGATGCTACTAGTGAAGTTTGACTTGTGCAGGACGTCAGGCTTCGTACCTTCTGCATCAGGCCTCACGTAGTCAGAACCAAGTAGGTCCTGAAGGACACAGGAAACAAATCTAGGGTAGGACATATGCCTTTGCCTATGTTTTCCTGAGAGCTTAGCAACAAGGTCTCGGAAGATTATTCCTCCGATGTCAATTTTTGTACCCTCAAGGAGACTGAACAGCATCAATTGTTGTGATGAGTTCAATTGTTCCGTAGAGGATTTATTTCCACCAAGGACCTAAATGACAAATGTCATCAGTATCCTCCAAATAGGATGGAACCATGTTTTGACTACTGGAGCCTTCTCCAATAAGCCTCCCGCAGACGTTGTAGGACGTTTGGGGTCATGGGGAGCTAAAAAGATCAGTTCATTCTTTATGTATTGATCAGTAGGGTTGGGTGCAAACACTTCAGCAAAGTCAAGGCCTGTGGCTTTGATGAAGGTTGAGTAGTCAAAGGAGAGGGTTCTGCTCCCATTCATCACCGTGAAGGTGATGATTGACTCTTTGGTGTCATTGGGGCTGGTAGCCACAGCCGTGCACCAGAATTCCCTCAAATAGTCATGGTAGATGACTGAGAGGGTGTGGGTGAAAGCCTTTGCAAGAAGACAATTACGAAGAAATTTCATAACGTTCTTGTAGGCTGGGTAGTTTTGTGGATAAGAGAAATTTCCTACCACATTGTTCTTTGTTAGGTCAACGTCCCCAGTGAGGAATTCCACATTGGGGGCGTATGCTATAGCTTTAGAAGAAGCCATTTGTGGGTAAGTCTGGGTTTGACTAAGGTTTCTGGGTTTCTAAAGCTTAAGAATACACACACAATTTGTTTTTGAGAATTAAAATGGCAGAGTTTTGCTTAAGTTCTATAAAAACGTGTGTGTGTTTCTTTTGGTTGGGTTATTTATAGGGAAGTGGAGATGGGGGTGTTTTAGGGCCCTGAATGACTTTTCATTCAGTGATGGTTTTTCAGGGACTTGGGATTAGTCACTGATGATTCAGGAATATGGAATGATTCCTGAGCTACAAGGATTCAGGAACTTGGGTTTAGTTCCTGAACCCTAAAGATTTCAGGAACTTGGGTTTAGTTCCTGAGGTTGAGGATTCAGTGAGATGTTTTCACTGATGTACACATTGAGTCAGGGACCTGAGGTTTTAAGAATTATACTTCAGTTGGAAGGATTCAATCAGTGGACTGATTCTCTATATCCAACATTCCTAATTCAGCTTTCAGCCTTGTGAAAGTTGGTTCATCCAAAGGTTTGGTGAAGATATCAGCTAACTGATATTCAGTAGGGATGAAGTGTAATTCAATGTCACCATTCATGACATGGTCCCTGATGAAGTGATATCTGATATCAATGTGTTTTGTTCTCTGATGAAGAACAGGGTTGTTTGAGATTGCAATTGCACTTGTGTTATCACAAAAGATGGGTACCATCTTATACTGAATTCCATAGTCACTGAGTTGACTTTTCATCCAGAGTACATTTGCACAACAACTAGCTGCTGCAACATATTCAGCCTCAGCTGAGGACAAGGCAACTGATTGTTGCTTCTTAGCACTCCAACAGACTAGTTTCCCACCAAGTATTTGGCAAGAGCCTGAGGTGCTTTTTCTGTCCATGTTGCATCCAGCATAGTCAGAGTCTGAGTATCCTTTAAGATCAAGTCCTGAGCACTTTGGATAGTATAATCCAAGGTTAGGAGTGCCTTTCAGGTACCTGAATATCCTTTTCACAGCAGTGATATGAGATTCTCTTGGGTCAGATTGATATCTGGCACATAGACATACTGAGAATTGGATATCAGGCCTTGATGCAAGTAGATACATCAGTGATCCTATCATTCCTCTAAAGAGAGTTTGATTTACTGGTTTACCAGTGAGATCAGGACCAAGGTTGTTTGGGGGGACCATGGGAGTTTTGACTGAGGCACAGTCACTGAGATCATACTTCTTCAGTAGATTCTTTACATACTTCTCTTGACTGATAGTGGTTCCTCTATCAGTCTGCTTAATCTGTAGACCAAGGAAGTATATCAGTTCTCCCATCATGCTCATTTCAAACTTCTTTGCCATTAGTTTTTCAAATTGTTTGCAAAGTTTGAAACTTGTTGAGCCAAAGATGATGTCATCAACATACACTTGTAGTAGTATGACATCAGTATTTGTCTTATAGATAAACAATGTGTTGTCTATCTTGCCTCTGAAAAATTTGTTTTGGATTAAGAAGGCTGAGAGAGTCTCATACCATGCCCTGGGAGCTTGCTTCAGTCCATAAAGGGCTTTGTTAAGCTTACAGACATGATCAGGAGACTCATGGCTTTCAAATCCAGGAGGTTGCTGAACATAAACTTCTTCTTTCAGTGAACCATTTAAGAATGCACTTTTAGCATCCATTTGGTACACCTTGAAGTTCATGTATGTAGCAAAAGCAAGGAAGATCCTGATGGCTTCCATCCTTGCTACTGGTGCAAATGTTTCTTCATAGTCAATGCCTTCTTGTTGATTATAGCCTTTGGCTAAAAGTCTGGCTTTGTTTTTACTGACTATGCCATTTTCATCAGTTTTGTTTTTGAATACCCATTTCATGCCAATGACTGAAACATTCTCAGGACATTTGACCAAGGTCATTACCTTGTTTCTGTCAAATTGTTCCAGTTCATCATGCATGGCCTGAACCCAACTTGGATGTGTAAGTGCTTCTTTAACACTTTTGGGTTCAATTGTGAAAATGAAGTCCACAAATAGGCATTCATTGGCTGAGGCTGCTCTTAGACTAGCAGCCATGCTCCTGGTGAGCATGCCTTCAGTAGGCTCTATAATAATATTGACAAGTTCAATGTCCTGAGACCTAGTCCAACTTTCCTGAGGTCCTGGATACTGATTTGAACTTGTGGAGGCCTGATTGGGTAGAGGGGTTGGTTTTGGAGTAGACACATGATCATTGATTGGATCTTGAGTGTCTACCAGATCACTGAGATTGTTTGGTTCTTGAGTATTTTGAACAGACTGATTAATTTCATCAGCGTTTGCATGTGCCTCAACAAACTCAGTGATGGTTGGGTTAGGTAGGTTGTGAGGGATTATATAATAGGAGAGGTTAGCATCATCTTGATACTGAGTAGAAGGATTGTTTTCAGGAAGATATTCATCAGGAGGATATTGATTGAACAAATAATTGCACACACCAAGCCTTCGATGGTGATCAAAGGAATAATGGGGTGTTGAGAATGCGCCAAGCTTGTTCTTAACCTGAAAATAAGAAATACCGAAACACTACGTTGAGTGATTGCGCAGGGGTTGGACCCTGCGAACCACCTCCGGCGTGTGAGTAAGTATGTGTAATCGTTTGAGTAGGTTGTAAATGACAAGAGTGAAGTTAACTTACATTGTTCATGCCCGACTATGCTATTTATAGGGGAGAAATAGGACATAGTAGGTGGTTGCACATTGTTCGGAGATCATGGGGGCGTCCCATGATTTTGTGGTAACCGCTAGGGCTTTGTAGCCCACGATCTCTGTTTTGGCGGGAAAGCCAAAGGGAAGAGGAGACGTGGGTTTGACCAGGTCAGATTGCTCCTTCGTGCTAGTCCCTTCGATAGGAATACCTCGAAGGGCTTAAGGCTTCGATTGGCGGGTTCCCACATGGTAACCATTTCGTAGACGAATGGTTTTACGCCAATGAAACGTGTTAAGGAGATTAACCTGGGCCTCCGAAGAGAGGGCTTTCTACAGGCTCGAAGGGGAGTCCTTCGACCCGTTAGGAGGGTACATCATCAAGCCCCCCAGTCGAAAGTGATATATATGAACGAGTATATATTGCATTCGACTCAAAAAAACAAATTACATGCGAGTCCTTCCATTACAAAGTCGTATGAGTAGGATAAATGCTTAAACAACCTTGCGCAATAAATGCGGCCAATAAATATGCAACTACCATATCCTAGCTACATCAGCTAGAATGTCGGTACCCACAGACTTATTTTCAAAATTCAAAAGCAAATTGGAATCCGTGTCAAACTCATACTATGACTACACGTGGATGGCTAGGATGAAACAACTAAAAATATACATAAACCCTTTATGATTCCCACTGATCGTATTGTTTTACTTTGCCCCAAAGTACACATACACAGTACTTGTGCTTCGTGCTTCTGCTAAGATTAAAGGTAATTATCTTTCCTTAGTCTCATTATTTCGAATACAAGATGAGTATGGCGGCAAAAAGGACCATTAGGCAACAAAAGTGTATCCTATCAGAACAGGATTTGGCGGATTTTCTTGAAAAGTATCCCATACCTAAAAAGTATAAAGTGATACTCCCAAACGAAACCCAAAGTATTTCTGATCTTAGAATTTTTACAGTATTATCAAGTACACATTTCCAGGTTGAACCCCTTTGGCTTAGCCAAGCTAACCACCTACATTGTAGTATGTAAAGCTTATGGTTATGAGCCCACGCTTAACGTGCTTAGAGGCTTTATCAACCTTTGCCCTGGTGGTGATTGGTTAACCTTAGGTAAAAGAAGTGAACCTGATGTCCCTTGTTTAATAACAAAACCCTTTGCCAATATAAGAAAATGGAAAGGTCTGTTTTTCTACGTGCAAGATACGATTATACCTCCCAATTATCCAGCGTTACTGGATAAAGACAATCGTTTTGATGAAAAACGCTTTGATGATCCCTTGCCGCACTTCGTAAGAAGCTATCCCCTCTATCAACGTCTTGAACGTCATCCATTTGATGTGCAAACGTTTCCTGAGCCAATATTATTTCTGGCGGGCATTATAGATCATTGGGAAGGTTCTCCCTTGGAGCCTGAGATAATCTGCAATGGGAAAAGTATGTATGTACTTATTCAAATAAATTAATGACTTATCTGATGGTATTTATCTCATTCCTTTTTTCTGTAGGGATGGCCTTCAGAAACTTCGTTGTAGCCCGTGGAACTAGGGAGCTTAGTTTTGTCCCCAAAGAGCCAAATAATGTAATCCATGAAGTAGGTTCTCCGTTGACATCAATAAATAATGACGAGACTCCGCATTTTGTGGAGACTGTAGCAGACTCCGATGATCCCCTCATCAAGGAATTCCAAACAAGGCTCGAAAGGTCCTCCGGTCTTTCAAATAGGAAGAAGAGTAAGAAAGAAAAAGTTGCTATGTCTGTGAAGACTCCTCCGAAGAGGAAATTATCCCTTCCTACTCCTCCAACAAGAATGGTGAAGCCCAAAGGCTCTCATTCGAAAACCTTTATACCTACTCCTCTGACAGTTCCCGAGGATGATACTCCTGGTAAGTTATCATGCATGCGTAAAAAAGTACCCTTCTTTATATAACTTGTGCCTCTGTCTTTCGTAGGTCTTCCCGATGTTAACGAACTACCCAATTCAACTGCGTGCCGCCACTTGGTTGAGAAAATGACACCTCCTAAATGGAAGGACATCTTGGATAACATGTCTATGGAAGAGCTTTGCAACTTTCATTCTAAGAGTTATGCTAGACAGGCTGTTTTGGATAATCATTTGAATTCAAGGACAAGGGAGTTGGTACAAACGGTGTTGAATGTGAGAATTAAAATGGATGCTATCTTAGCCAAACAAAAAACTAGGGATCATGAATATGATGAATTGGAGACTAAGTGCAAAGAAGTGATGGAGAACTTTGAGAAGAATCCTTTTGTTCAAGATATGCGAGCCAAGATTGACAGGCTCGAAGGGCAATTGAAGGAATCCCAAGCAAGGTGTGATAGGTTGAAGGTTGAGGAGTCGAAGGTGTCCATCTATAGAGCCCAAATTGAGATGCTTGAGTCCAAATGTGCAAGTCTGGAAGCCGAAAAGTCTAGGCTGATTGAGCAGGAGGCCAAGCTTTGCGAGGAAGTCGATGCTCTGAAGTTCCAGTGTCGAAGCTTGAAGAAAGACCGAGCTGAGGTAGTTGCGAAGGTTGTTCCTCATGTGGCAATGGAGTTGCATCGTAGTGATGAGGTGGGGGAAGCTATTGGGAAACTGGTGAACGCAGCCATCTTTTATGGTACCTGTTCCGCTTTAGAAGAAATTGCTCAGTCAAGGAAGCTTGTGGTTTTGTCGGAGGTACCATACTATCGCCCTAATTCTGAGAAAGAATTTGATGAGGCTGGAAATGTGTTTACGTCAACAGAGTTCCCTTTCCTAGCTGAGGTAACCAGAGATCCATTGGCTTCAATAGAGGAACTTCTGGCGAAGAAGCCTATGAAGATCCAGCCTTCGTCCTCAACAAAGAAATCCACCTCTGCTCAACCTTGAAATTATTTTCCAACATGTTGCTTGTTTGAGACAATTTATCTGTGTTCCTGTTTGAACAATTTATCTTTCGTGCTGCTGGGCTTCGACCCATAACTTTTAGGCAATTGTCCTTTTTGTGATTATGATGACTAAGACTGTATGTAGTCTTTATTAATGCTAATTTAGTGGGATATGTCCCACTTTTATTGTCATGTTTATCTTCTCTTACGCTCATTTCAAGAACGTACACATACAACCTAAGGTTATAACCTTATTGTGTGTATTTTGGACCAAAATTTTAAGCAATCGTATAATTTGACTGCGACAGAGGGTCGCGACCCACTCCGTCTTTATCCTGAAGTTGCAGAGGGCTTTTAATACCCTAAGACTTCATAGGAAAGTTAATGTGAATTATAATGGATGTTATTTGTATATAAGGCATGTGCCTTGCTACATCCTTCGACATTGAAACTTTTATACTACTTGGCTGGACAAATCTTTGTTGTAAAGAACGAAACAAGAGATTTGAGGGAAATGCGTTATATCATTAATTGGGTAGGGAGGATTACATCATTTTAAGAAATGAATACTAAGACACCTACCATTAATGCTTCTTTCCCCAGTTGAGAAGAATGCGTTACATGAAATTGTAAAAAACAAACTGAGTGTTTTTTTTTGTAGTAAGTTTTAGATGTAAAACTTACGAAGGTTAGTACCGTTCCAAGTTCTATCCATGACCTCTCCTTTAAGCGTTGCGAGCTTGTATGCACCGTTGCCGTAGGCTTCCGATATAACGTATGGTCCTTCCCATGTTGGCCCTAGCTTTCCTTCGTATTCGGCCTTGCTTGCACTGTTCAAACAAAGGAAATATTCACTTGGCTTGAACGTGGAGGGTCGAACTCGGTTGTTATAGTACTTTTCAATCTTCTGTTTGTGGGTAGCCTCCCTGATTGAAGCTATTTCTCGTCTTTCATCCAAAAGATCGAGATTTTCTCAAAGCTTTTCTTCATTTGTCTTTTCTTCAAAGTTCACAATGCGTTCCGTTTCAATGCTTATTTCGGAGGGTATAACAGCCTCCGTTCCATAAGTAAGGCTAAAAGGAGTCTCCCCGTGGCTTGACTTGGGGTGCGTCCTATGTGCCCACAGAACTTGTGGTAATTCGTCTACCCACCCATGATGGCTTCGTCTTAACGTCTTCTCAATTCCTTCGATAATATCCCGGTTTGTGACTTCTACTTGTCCATTACCTTGGGGATGATAAACGGAAGTGAATGACTGTTTGATCTTCAGGCCTTCGCAGAAGGTTGGGAACACCCCTTCGGCGAACTGCTTTCCATTGTCGGAGATGATAATGTGAGGGACACCAAAACGACAGATTATGTGTTCCCACACGAATTTCTCCATATGCCTTCCTGTTACTGATGCCAAGGGCTTTGCTTCAACCCATTTGGTAAAGTAGTCTATAGCTACGACCAAGAACTTTACCCCTCCTGGAGCAACTGGTAAGGGTCCGACTATGTCAATTCCCCATTGGCAGAAAGGCCATGCTGATGTAACGGAGGTCATGTCTTGCTTAGGCATTCTCGGGACTTTGGAGTGGATCTGACATGCTTCGCACTTTCGTATTATCTCTATTGCATCTCTATGCATGGATGGCCAATAATACCCAAGTTTCATTATTTTTGATACAACCGAGCGAGGGCCTGCGTGCAATCCGCAAGAACCTTCGTGAACCTCATAGATGATGTTCGAAGCCTGTTTTGGTCCCACACAACGAAGCCATGGTGATAAGAAGGATCTCCTGTACAGGTTATCCCCAATAAGTTTGTATTGAGGAGCTTTGATCCTCACCTTTCGAGCAAGTTTAGGATCCTCCGACAAAATACCACTGATCAAATACTCCCTGATCGGAGTCATCCAGTTGGTGCCCTCATCGAGTATGACGTCGAAAACTTCGCCTCGTTTAATTGACCTATCATTCAATACTTCTACCAAAACTTCTTTCGTTAGATGAGCAAATGCCATCGAAGCCAACTTGCTTAGGGCGTCTGCTTTCTTGTTTTGATTTCTGCGAACATGTGCTATATCGTATGTTTCAAAGCCCTGAAGGAGTTCTTTAGCCTTTTCCAAATATTGCTTGATGGTGGGTTGCCTTGCTTCGTAGGAGCCTTTAATTTGGTTGGCGACTAACTGCGAGTCTACAAAGACGGAGAGGTTACGAACCTCCATGTCTTTTGCAAGTCGAAGACCGGCTAACAAAGCTTCATACTCGGCTTCATTATTGGTAGCTTCGAACTCAAAACGCAATGCGTAAGTGTATTCCCTTCCTTCTGGACTAACTAGCATTAAACCTGCTCCTGAACCATCAGAACTTGATGCTCCGTCTGTGTACAGTTTCCACCCTTCCTTTGTTTCTTGGGGTTTCCCCTTAGGAATTTCTTTATGTTGGCTAGGTCCGGAGGGTGTTTCAGCGAGAAAGTCTGCGAGTATCTGACCTTTGACGGAGTTTCGACCCTTGTACTCTATCTCATGTTCTCCCAATTCGATAGCCCATTTAGCTACCCTTCCTGATTTCTCAGGCTTCGACAGTATCTGCCTAATAGGCTTGTCCGTCAATACCGTGATGGGATGAGCTTGAAAGTATCTTCGAAGGCGTCTTGCAGCATAAACCAAAGCTAGGATTAGCTTTTCTAACTCCGGATAGTTTAGTTCAGCTCCTTGTAGGACCCTACTAACGAAGTATATAGGGACTTGCTTCTTTTCTATTTCGGCTAAGAGCACCGCGCTGATGCTTTCGAATGATGCCGCAATATACATGAACAACACTTCGCCTTTGATTGGGGCCGTAAGTGTCGGTAAGATTTCCATAAATTCCTTTAGCTTTTCGAAGGCTGCTTCCGCCTCACAACTCCATTGGAAAGTCTTTTTATCTGTACACCCCTTGAGTGTTTTGAAAAATGGTAAAGATCGATCTGCCCCTTTTGATAGGAACCTGCTAAGTGCCGCAAGCTTCCCATTGAGGCTTTGAACTTCTTTGAGTGACTTCGGAGCTTGAAGATCAGTGATGGCTTTAACCTTCGAAGGGTTAGCTTTAATCCCTTGTTTCGTTATCAAATGCCCCAAGAACTTCCCTTCCTCCATGCCAAAGGAACACTTCTTGGGATTAAGCTTCATGTTGATAGCCCGTAATTGATCGAAAGTCTCTTGAATGTCGGAGAGGAGGTCCTCTTCGGTTCTGCTTTTTATTACCATGTCATCAACATAGGCTTCCAAGTTCCTTCCAATTTGCTTATGGAAGGCCTTGTCTACTAAACGCTGATAAGTAGCCCCCGCGTTCTTTAGGCCGAAGGGCATCTTCTTGTAGCAATAGACACCCTTTCCTGTGTAGAAGGCTGTCTTCTCCTCGTCCTCCTTTTCCATTTGTATTTGGTGATATCCTTTGTAGGCATCCAAAAAGCATTTCAAACGGAACCCCGAGAGGGATTCGACCTTCCAATCAATTTCTGGTAGAGGATAGCAATCCTTTGGGCAGGCTTTGTTGATGTCGGTAAAGTCGACACACATGCGCCACCCTCCGTCGCTTTTCTTTACCATAACTGGATTAGCTACCCAAGTTTGGTATTTCACTTCTCTGAGAATTCCTGCTTGCACAAGTTCATCCACCTCTTTACAAGCAGCTGCGTTTCTTTCTGGTGTCAGGCTTCGTCGCTTTTGCTTAATTGGTTCAATGTGCTTGAACTCGTTAAGCTTATGTTCTGTACCGAAGGGCTTGCCATCGATCATAAGAGTCCTGGGAACCCCGGTCATATCTGAGTAGGTCCATGCGAATACGTCTTTGTTGGCTTTGAGTAGCTTCTCCAAGTCCGCTTTGAAGTTAGCAGGGAGTTGCTTTCCGATTACCACCGTTTGCTCCGGATAGAGCTCATTCACCACAATACGTTCTTCGGCATTTGTACAACTTAAAATGGCCTTCGGAGGCTCCTCCGGAGTTTCTCTAATCTTTTTGCTGTTATCCCCCGTCTGTCCTTGGTTGTAAGTGGAGAATACGGTGCCTATCCCATAAGGTGTATGTAATTTAACCGCTGTGTGTATAGTGGAGACTACGATACCCATCTTTTGCATAACGGTCCTTCCTATCAGCAAGTTGTAAGGAGAGTTGGACCTTACAATAGCGAACATGAGGGTTTCTGTCCTTGCGAGCTTGCCTTCTCCAATCGTTATTTCCAACGGAACTTCTCCCAGAGGCCACGAATGTTCACCAGAAAACCCTACCAAGGGTATTTTTGAATCAATCCGCTGCGACCTGATCGAAGGATTAAGCTTAAGGAAACAATGCTCATAGATGACTTCGCAGGAGCTTCCACAGTCCATATAGGCTCTATTTACTTCCCGGTTGGAAATGAGGACTTTGATGACTACCAGATCATTTGAAGGGATTTGGCCTGCAAGAGGAGGAAAAGTTACCTCCCCTACTTCGTTACCCTCCGTTACCTTTCTCTTCAAGCTGGCTTCACCCCAACGGACCATGAGTATTGGGGCTTCGAGAGGAGTAGTGTCTTTAGCCAATTGAGTGTCGGTCATCTCTTCATTTCCCTTCTTTATACCCTTCACCAAATGTGCCAATTGCCCGGACTTCACAGCTTCCTCTATCTGTTTCTTCAGTTCTCTACAACTGTTTGTATCGTGATCGTAATTTTCGTGGAAGTGACAGTACTTGCTGGTATCCTTGTTTTTGCCCTTACTTGTCATACGAGGGGGTGCTTCGAAAGCCTTGGCAGCCCTCTCCGTAGCAAGTATTTCCTTTGGAGACTTCGTTAGACTGCTTAGCAAACCGTGGTTGGGGCCTTTGTTGTACGGAGAAAACCTATCTCTGTTCTTGTTCTTGTTTTTGGACCCTTCCCACAAAGAATGCTTCGAAAACTTGTTGTTGCCATCTCTGTCTACCAGAGCCCCATTAGTGGACACCTCTTTTGCTTCGATCCAAGTATATGTCTTTTCCTTTAACCCTTTGTAAGTTGTCGGAAGGTCAGTGGACAAGAATTCCACCAAACTCCGATTTCGAAGGCCATGTACGAAACCTGAAATACGCTGATCTTCATGAAGACCCAAAATCTGCAAAGTCTCATCGGTGTACCTAGTAACGAAGGCCCTTGTGCTTTCGTTATCTTTTTGTTTGATGTTGTGCACCGTTAAATGAGTCCTCGTGAACTTCTTTTGCTGACTGAAGTGTGACCGGAACTTAGCCTTAAGATCATCAAGATTGACGATGCTGCCGGGCTTTTGCCCATTCCACCAGATACGAGCAGAATCCCGTAGGGTGTACATAAACATATGACAGGCCACTGGCATAACCCATTTTTGCATTTTGATAGCCCCTTCGAACAAATGTAAGAAATTGTCCGGATCCCCCTTCCCATCATAAGTCCCAACGTGCGAAGGCATTTTCAACCCATCAGGCAATGGGTAATCTTCGATCCACCTAACGAAGGGTGTAGCTGAACCCATAGGGTCTGAGTATAGACAATTATAAGGTGGTGCATACATGGGAACAGCATTATATGGATTGTTGTTCGGGGGTATTACTATAGGGGTTTGGCTTGGGTAGGACTGATAAGGTGTATTCATGGCAAACGGGTAACTGTTTCCCATGGCGTACGGAGGGTACGCCATAGGATGCCCGAAGGGCATGCTCCCATAAGTTTGGGGAAAGCTTGGGTTATTAGGCTGTCCATTTACTGGAGGATATAAATTTTGAGGATAAGACTGAGTTTGGAACGAGGGGTACATACCATTGGGAGGAAGATTTCCTCCCATATTAATTGTAGGCGGATTGCCTTCTACGCCTGATGCGTGAGAAGGCTGCAACGGAACCCCAGCTTCAGTCCTTTCAAGATGAGCTGCTAGCAATGGAGGCAAAGTCACCCCCACTTCTTCCCTTCGCTGGCTCCTACCGTTAGAGCCTTCGGTAACCGCCCCTTCCCTCCTTGTCGGAGCCCTTTCGGGGACTCCTTCGAAACCAACGGATCTCTTGCTTAGCCTTCGACCAACTAGAGACCCAATTCTTAAAGCCGACAGGGTTGGCCCTTGGGTCGGAGGCCTAGGTTTCATCTCCATTTCTTCGTCATACTCATCACTTGAGTATTCCAACTCCCTTCGCACCTCAGCATTCCTGACTTGCCTGTTGCGAGCCCTTAAGAGGGATTCCAACACTTCGTGGTTGGCTTCGACAAAGGCTGGGCTAATGACAGGTTCGGGATTGGCTGATGTCGAAGCATGATTGTTGGTAGTGATTTCTGGGTGAGAACGTGTTGTGAAAGTGGAAGCAGTTATTGGGGGAAGGTTGTTAGTGTCGTCGATTGGTATTGGTGTCAAGGTCGAGAAACCCGGTGGGGGAGTATCTTCTCTCCCTTGATTCATGCCGGAATAATAGTGAAAATGGTTGGTTGGTTATAAGCTCGGAATTAACGAGACCAATTGTAGCGGTCCCACGGATGGCGCCACTGATTGAACAAATAATTGCACAACCAAGCCTTCGATGGTGATCAAAGGAATAATGGGGTGTTGAGAATGCGCCAAGCTTGTTCTTAACCTGAAAATAAGAAATACCGAAACACTACGTTAAGTGATTGCGCAGGGGTTGGACCCTGCGAACCACCTCCGGCGTGCGAGTAAGTATGTGTAATCGTTTGAGTAGGTTGTAAATGACAAGAGTGAAGTTAACTTACATTGTTCATGCCCGACTATGCTATTTATAGGGGAGAAATAGGACATAGTGGGCGGTTGCACATTGTTCGGAGATCATGGGGGCGTCCCATGATTTTGTGGTAACCGCTAGGGCTTTGTAGCCCACGATCTCTGTTTTGGCGGGAAAGCCAAAGGGAAGAGGAGACGTGGGTTTGACCAGGTCAGATTGGTCCTTCGTGCTAGTCCCTTCGATAGGAATACCCCGAAGGGTTTAAGGCTTCGATTGGCGGGTTCCCACATGGTAACCATTTCGTAGACGAATGGTTTTACGCCAATGAAACGTGTTAAGGAGATTAACCTGGGCCTCCGAAGAGAGGGCTTTCTACAGGCTCGAAGGGGAGTCCTTCGACCCGTTAGGAGGGTACATCATCAGATATCTTGAAGAGTTATCAATTCCTATCTCTTCTACTGAGGCAGTTGAGAACCTGATTGCATCAGTGCTCTCATCAAAGGTAACATGAAATGTTTCCTCAGTCTGCTGTCTCCTTGTATTGAACACTTTGAAGGCTTTTGAGACAAGTGAGTATCCCAGGAAGTATCCATCATCAGCTTTTGCATCAAATTTCCCTAAGTGATCCTTGTGATTATGAATAAACACAGGACATCCAAAGACATGAAAGTAGCTGATGTCAGGTATTCTTCCTTTGAATAACTCATATGGGGTTGATGCGTGCGTGCGAGTGCTCTAATTTATACCCACGGTATGTCGTTGTGGTTTTAGCAGTATTCAAGTTTTAAATTTATATTTAGCCGACTTATCAATAACACACACACTTTAACGAGCAGCGTACCCGGTCAGTATGTATATAATGGTAAGTAGAGTGTCGATCACTAAGAGTGGAACGTATTATCTAGTTATTCTAATCAGTATTTTAATATCTTAAGTTAGCTATACAACCTAATTTAACGCAAGGGGGTTCAGCCTGAGAGACTGGCACGGTTTGGTTGCAATTAAATAATAGACTAACTAATAGGCACGAATCAGCGAATAGCACACACGTACACAGATAAATACTCGAGACAATAAGAAGACCTGTCCTGATAGTTAAGTAGCTTGCCACTTGTTTTATTGCTAGTTTTATATGAAGTGTATAGTTCGATGCAACGCACCGAGATTAAGTCCTTTCTCGTTGGTTCTAATCTTATCGGCGAGTAAACCCTTAATGATTACTTATGACTATCCTATTTATCTTTCTTCCTACTTTTCTACAGACGATAGAATGCATAGGCGATCTAATAAATAGGCGAGGAAGGGGCATGGCGACCCAAGCAATGCTCAGCTAGACACAGAGGTTATCAATGCACTAATAAAAGTCACCAAAGACATCAACATATAAACTTTAATTAATGGGAAAGCAATTTTAAGGGGAGTTGAAGTGAATGATAACATAACACAAGCCCATCAATCCTGATCAATTAAAGTGTACTAATACAATAAAACAAAACTACTTAATGAATTGAATACATGCAGGACCTTCTTACAGCTCTCGTATCTTTGTTCAAGGTGTGTCTTGTGCTGCTACTTCGACTGAATTTGGCCTAGGGCTTCTGTCCTTCGAATATCGTACGTACCAAAAGTCGAACTCTTTCTCTCGTCTGACTTTGGGGTATTTATAGTTTCTGTCTGAGGTAAGATGCGGCGCATCTAATAAGTAGATGCGGCGCATTGACTTAACTTCGCGTGGGGTCCAAGATTAATATATTCAGGAATATTCGTACACCACCAGAAGATGCGGCATAACTCCATTTATAGATGCGGCGCATGTCCTCTTGTATCTTGGATCGTATCTTGTGAAATCTGGATAGTGATGCGCCGTATGTAATAAGCAAGATGCGGCGTATCTGGAGCAGAATAGTCTTGATCTTGTACATTTCAGTAGACTCTTAACTTCTTGCTTGTTTTGCTCCATAATTAGTCCAAAATCGCCAAGTTTCACCAAATGCTTGTTTTTACCTGAGAATTACAAAAGTAAACATTAACGTATCAATTCTCACAGATAATATAATAAAACAAGTCAAATAAATAGGATAAATGACGGTAATAAAATGTACTTATTTGAGTTCATCAAATATCCCCCCACTTGAACTTTACTTGTCCCCAAGTAAACCTTAGAATTAATCTTATGAAAATGTATCCTAAAAGATATTAGGATTTATTTTTATATTTAAGCATGTATTCATTTTTGTCATAATCACACGACCAAACACTTAACGAATTAGAAGTAAAATAAAATAATTTCGAATGAAGCAAATCTAATCGTTTAACTGTCCAGTCGTGACGAATATTCTATCATAAGCTTGGCAAGTATACACATCTCCCCCACTAAAGCCAAGGAATAACAAGTCTAAAGCGGTAAAAAGGGTTTATAGGTTAAGGGTTAATTATTCTCCTTAATATCTATCGATCTCAAATTCCAGAAAAGGCGACAAAATCACAAATACATGATCGAATCCACGAACACGATACTTGCAATTGCTCAAATCCTTAACTCGAATAGGCTAAAGATAGGACCAAGTAATCTTCACCAATAATATTATATCAAAAAGGGCGACAAAATCATAAATACATAGCCGAATCCACGACTACGATACTTAAGATTGCTCAAATCCCTAATCTCAATAAATCAAAGGTTTGGATAAAGAATAATATAGGGTATGGATAATATTTGGGATACAAATTGATGTAAAATGAAAAATAAACAAAACAAATAAATTAAAATCCTTAAGTGTGGTTAATCACTATCCCAACCATCCCATGAATAAGACTCATATCATAGAATAACTCACGCTTTAACACTTGATACACACGCTTTAGGTAGACACGAATTATACTCAACAAAATCTTAATCAAAGAATAACCTTTAGTTGGCGTTCCCATAACTGCCAACTCCCATTCAATCCATAGATATAATATACAACAACTAGTGGTGATATCGACCACTTAATACAAAACTTTACATAAGTTGGTTAAAACAAACTTCCAACTCTTCCTTTTTTTTTTTTTTTTTTTTTTTTTTTTTTTTTTTTTTTTTTTTTTTGAAACATAAACATAGATGTGTAAAATTTCACCACATCACTATAATGATAACTCTGGATAATTTTTCCATACTTTTCATAACTTCAGAAATAACGGTAATAGTGAAAGTAGTAAACATACGAAAAACAAGACTCAAAGATATACAATATTTACTTTCACTCCAATTGCATTGTGCAATTTCCCGACCTAACCATAGATAATGAATTACGCACGCGAACACAGGTAATGTAAGGAAACACACTTTGCC
Source organism: Artemisia tridentata subsp. tridentata (assembly GCA_021014915.2). NCBI lineage: Eukaryota > Viridiplantae > Streptophyta > Magnoliopsida > Asterales > Asteraceae > Artemisia > Artemisia tridentata. The sequence continues at coordinate 372,399,713 of CP139505.1, forward strand.
TAAAGCAATTAACCAACCACGGATTTTAATCTACAGGGTAGGCTAAGGTGTAAGGGTGTAACGAAACATTTTAACAAAGGTGTAAGAAACGAAAGGAATGGCTCTGAGTGTTTTTCTAGGGGTATCTTACTCTAAAAGTGAGAGTAACAAAAGGGTTTATACGGGGGTTAACTAACCAGTGTAGTTAGCTAATAACACATAACATATAATAGGCTATTTGGGTGTAATCCTAGAATATTACCAATTTAGACAAGTCATTCCAATTATATAAATAATACTTATTATGGTGGTCTCGAATAGTATACAAGCCAAGTTCTAAAGTTTACAAGTCACCGGCACACTCATAGATTTGTGAATTTTTTGAAAAAATCACAATTTTTGAAAATAACGTCATGTGTGCAGTTATGCAACTTAGATCTTAAACAAAAACATGCTAAAAAAAATTTTAAATTTTGATATATTAAGCACATTTTAAGCATATTTAGAAAAAGTTTAGGACAAGTAAGTGTTAAGTGTTCTAATTCTCAAATCCCCCCACTTAAGTTAAACAACGTCCTCGTTGTTTGTATAAAAGATTAAAAACTGGAAAATAAAAGAATTAGAACAGAAAAACTCCCCTGAGATTTGCTCGGTATGATCCTCCATTTGTATAAGAGCAAAAATCATCTTCTTGTGGATGAGAACGTTTAAGCTTCATAATTGATGTATCCACAGGAAATGCAGGAATCTATAATACCACCAAGGCTTTAACACACCTAAGTTAAGAAAGTTCAAACTTGCATAATACATTAGTAGTTAGGAAAAATAAAACATAAAAATTAAAATGAAAATCATCAGGTCAGTCGATGCGCCGTATCTTATGGAAGAAGATACGCCGTATCGAGCCTGGAATAAATACGGATCAGAATAAAAGATGCGCCGCATCCTTAACCAGGGATGCGCCGCATTAAAATAAACTGACAAAAAGTTTTAAAGTCGAAAAGTAAAAAAAAGCAGAAAAATAAAGTAAGATATGACCAGTGCAGGAGATGCGTCGCATCTCAGGATTGAGATGCGCCGTATCCTCTGCGGGCCTGACTGACTCGACACAAAACAGAATAGTAAAAGTTTTCCGGGTTGTCTCCCGGTCAGCACTTGTTTTTATTCCAGAGTCTAATACCGATCACATTTGAAAGGTTGACTTTCCGCCTCTAGTTGTAATCCCTTTCAAATCGTGTTTTACCAAAAGAACTTTGTTAAGCACCGTTGACAATTGGTGCACTCAATTGCCAATCCATTAATCATGTTGTTTTGTTCCTTTAGTAAGATATCCGTTCATTGACATATCTTCCATAGCAAAACCTGTTATCATAGGTAAAATCGTCAGTAGCATCTGTTCGCTAGAAGATAAATTAATGAATTTAGAAACGAATATAAAGAATAAAAATGGCTGATATCTGCGGACGATGCGCCGTATCCAGAAAGTTGGATACGCCGTATCTTATAACGTTAAAATTTAATCAGACTTTTATTCAGAAAATAGATACGCCGCTTAGAATCTAGAATGCGCCGTATCAATTTTAAATTATCAAAAATCGTAACGAATTCAAATTTTAATAAATATAATCGATTTTTGATTTAGTAGATGCGCCGTATCGATAAAGATCGATGCGTCGTATCCGTTTAATAATTCGAAAAACTGTTTTTAATTAAAATAATAAATACGCCGTATCTGTTAAAACAGATGCGTCGTATGGCGTTATCGCTTAGAAAAATTTCTTATTAAAAACAGGATACGCCGTATCTTGGGGAAAGATGCGTCGTATCGAATTTATTAAACGCGTTGTATTTTATAAAAATTAAACGCAATACGCCGTATCTGAGAAACCAGATGCGCCGTATCGTTTGAATAAGCTCAGTACAACGATAGCAGAACACAGAAAATACGAAAAATAAAAACAATAATAAACACAAACGAAAATAAACACAAATAAAAGCAAACAAATAACACACAAAACAGAAAATATGCAAATAATACAATGAATGCAATTAATCTAATATACAACACAGTTAGCGGTTAGATTAAAAATTAAAAAGAAAAACCTAATTAAAATACTAATCAAATTAACAGATAATAACAATTCACTCCCCGGCAGCGGCGCCAAAAAACTTGATGCGTGCGTGCGAGTGCTCTAATTTATACCCACGGTATGTCGTTGTGGTTTTAGCAGTATTCAAGTTTTAAATTTATATTTAGCCGACTTATCAATAACACACACACTTTAACGAGCAGCGTACCCGGTCAGTATGTATATAATGGTAAGTAGAGTGTCGATCACTAAGAGTGGAACGTATTATCTAGTTATTCTAATCAGTATTTTAATATCTTAAGTTAGCTATACAACCTAATTTAACGCAAGGGGGTTCAACCTGAGAGACTGGCACGGTTTGGTTGCAATTAAATAATAGACTAACTAATAGGCACGAATCAGCGAATAGCACACACGTACACAGATAAATACTCGAGACAATAAGAAGACCTGTCCTGATAGTTAAGTAGCTTGCCACTTGTTTTATTGCTAGTTTTATATGAAGTGTATAGTTCGATGCAACGCACCGAGATTAAGTCCTTTCTCGTTGGTTCTAATCTTATCGGCGAGTAAACCCTTAATGATTACTTATGACTATCCTATTTATCTTTCTTCCTACTTTTCTACAGACGATAGAATGCATAGGCGATCTAATAAATAGGCGAGGAAGGGGCATGGCGACCCAAGCAATGCTCAGCTAGACACAGAGGTTATCAATGCACTAATAAAAGTCACCAAAGACATCAACATATAAACTTTAATTAATGGGAAAGCAATTTTAAGGGGAGTTGAAGTGAATGATAACATAACACAAGCCCATCAATCCTGATCAATTAAAGTGTACTAATACAATAAAACAAAACTACTTAATGAATTGAATACATGCAGGACCTTCTTACAGCTCTCGTATCTTTGTTCAAGGTGTGTCTTGTGCTGCTACTTCGACTGAATTTGGCCTAGGGCTTCTGTCCTTCGAATATCGTACGTACCAAAAGTCGAACTCTTTCTCTCGTCTGACTTTGGGGTATTTATAGTTTCTGTCTGAGGTAAGATGCGGCGCATCTAATAAGTAGATGCGGCGCATTGACTTAACTTCGCGTGGGGTCCAAGATTAATATATTCAGGAATATTCGTACACCACCAGAAGATGCGGCATAACTCCATTTATAGATGCGGCGCATGTCCTCTTGTATCTTGGATCGTATCTTGTGAAATCTGGATAGTGATGCGCCGTATGTAATAAGCAAGATGCGGCGTATCTGGAGCAGAATAGTCTTGATCTTGTACATTTCAGTAGACTCTTAACTTCTTGCTTGTTTTGCTCCATAATTAGTCCAAAATCGCCAAGTTTCACCAAATGCTTGTTTTTACCTGAGAATTACAAAAGTAAACATTAACGTATCAATTCTCACAGATAATATAATAAAACAAGTCAAATAAATAGGATAAATGACGGTAATAAAATGTACTTATTTGAGTTCATCAGGGGTTTTCACATATCTCTTGACAATGATAGATATGTTTTGTGTATAACAGGCAGTTTTGACTGCATCAGTCCAAAAATGGTTGGAAAGGACTGATCCACATAGCATTGTCCTTGCAGCTTCAATGAGTGTTCTATTTTTCCTTTCAGCAACACCATTTTGTTCAGGTGTGTATGGAGAGGAAAAGTTTTGGGAAATACCTTTCTCATCACAGAAATATTCAAGTTCATAATTTTTGAACTCAGTCCCATTGTCAGTTCTAATCTGTTTGACCTTAATGTCATTTTGATTTTCAATGTTCCTGACAAAGGACATGATTGTTTCAGCTGCCTGACTCTTTTTTATCAGGAAGAATACCCAAGTGTATCTAGAGTATTCATCCACTATGACCAGAGTATACTTCTCATGGTTAGTAGACCTTGGACTGATAGGTCCAAATAGATCCATATGGAGAAGATGTAGGCAGTTCCTGATGGAAAAGTTGGTTTTGGTTTTAAAGGATGCTCTGTGATGTTTACCTTTTTCACAAGCTGAGCATGGTTTATCCTTTGAAAACACAAGTGATGGTAAGCCAAGGACCTTGTTTTGTTTTACAAGATTGTTTATGTTTTTAAAATTCAGGTGGGTGAGTCTCTTATGCCAAAGCCAGTTGAGTGTATCAGTGGCCTTAGCAAAGAGACAAGTTCCATCCTGAGTTAGACTGGACATGTCTAGTACATAAACATCTTGTCTTCTTGGTGCAATGAGGACAATTTCCTTATTTGCATTGAAGATGGTTCCTTGCTTATCATCAAACTGAACTATGTATTTTGCATCACATAGTTGACTGACACTGATCAGATTGTACTTAAGACCATTTACATAAGCTATCCTAGTAAAGACAATACCATTGTAGTTTACTGAACCATAACCCTCAGTGAGACATGTTGAATTATCTGCAAATATCACTTTGGGTCCTGGTTCTTCCACATATTTGTGCAGACACTCCTTAACACCAGTCATGCTCCTTGAACATCCACTGTCTAGATGCCAAATAGGATCCCTGGCATGCTTCTGCACAAATAGTAAACTGGGTCAGTTCTTTCTAGGACTCCATTTCATGGAGGGTTTGGTATTGTAGGTCTTTATGAAAGTATTAATTGATTCATGGTCAGTGGTTGAGTGGACTGAGCTACCACAAGTTTTGCATTTAGTCGCAGGGGTAGCCTCAGTAGTCTGAGAGGATTGTTTATTCATTCCTCTTCTTGACTGAATGACCTTCTCTTTTTCTGAGGATTTCTTAGTGGAACTTCCACTAGATTCACAGTATTTGTCTTTTTGACAATCCTCAGGAAGATGGTCATTGAATCCACATAAAGGGCAAGGTGGAAAAGGCTTGGCCTTTTGCTTCTGTTTCTGCTTAGAATCAGAAGGGTAGTTCAGGCACTGAGCCTTAAGTCCTGAAAAGTTTGACATGACTGAGCATTGTTTATGATCAGAGGTCCTGTGATCTTCCTTTTTGCAAATCATGCAATAAAGGACTCTATAGCAATCATCAGTGAGATGATTTGTATAGTTGCATAGTTCACATCTTTTCAGGGATTTTGTGGGTTTGGGTTTGGTCTTTGAGGAAGTTGGTTTTTGTTCCTTCTTGGATTGAGAAGGTTTCTCAGAAGATGCAATCTTCTCACCCAGCTTCCTGACCATTTCAGCCAACAGATCAAATTTTGAATTAGGGCTTTGGGTTGATACTTTAGAAGGGACTGAAGTTGATGAGTCATCAGTATTTACTGAGACATCAAGGGTTGGTCTCTTCAGGATGGTTGTTCCCTTTCCTGATCTCTCCTTTGGAGAGTGTGGTGAGAAGACCATTGGTGGGAGGACTAAGTTAGGTGCAGCACCCTGAAGGGTATTCAGTGGAGGAAGTGGTGGGTATGATTCTGATTCTGACTCATTCACAGACTCAGTATTGAGTTGTTCAGTGAGTTCGAGCTTACTGAGTTGTTCAGTAAGTCCAAGCATATTTTTCAAGGCCTGACTTTCAGGAAGCAAGATCTTTCCAGTCTCAAAGTTTGGTAACTTACTGACTGGGTTGTCTCTGACAATCCAGTCATTAGACTTGGGAAGCATTTCTTGCTCAAAAGATATGCCAGCTGGAACAAAGTTTAGTTCATTGTGACACACATTTGGATCAACCATAAGAGGGTCAATTCCAATGGTTTTCTGAGAGATTAATCCCACAGTGTCAAAAACTTTGGGGTTCTTCTTGGTCCAGCTTTGGATGACAGCCTTTTCTTTGTTAAGTTCTGTTTGAAGGGCTTGGTTTTGTTTCAAAATCTCAGTGTTCTGAATTTGTAGAGTTATTGTTTCTAGTTTGGCTTGCTTTAGTACAAGCAGTTCATCTCTACATTTATTCAACTCTGACACAAAATTGTTATATTTTGAAAACAGGTTAAGCCTTTGTTCCTCAACAAACTTTAGATCAACACAAATATAATTCATGTAAGACTGCCAATCAGAATCATCATCCATAGAAAGTAAAGTATTTACCTTTTTCATGGTAATGTTGACCCACTCTCCATTCCTAGCATGGCTTTTTCCCACAGCTACCTGATCCTCTTCAGAAAGTGCCATCAGTGCACTAACTCTTATTTCCTCCTCTGAGGAAGCCTCTTCTTCATCCCAATCATATGCTTCAGCTACTAAAACCTTGTTCTTTGTCTGAATAGGTTTAGATGTTTGAGCATCCTGAGACAATATGGGGTTAGTTTCAAGAAGTGCAAGTTTAGCTTTGATTTTCCTATATTTTGTTTCAAAATCCTTTTGACCCTTGTTTTGAAATTGTTGGGTGGACTAAAACATTTTAGGTTGAAACTTGCTAGTTCCTGAGAATTTGTAAGAGGGTTCTGAGATAGTTTTAGAATAACAGTCCCTAGCAAAATGACCCTTTTTACCACATTTAAAGCATTCAGTGGTCTCATTTGCTTTTGGTTTTGTAAAGTTGGACTGATTTCTTTTGATGAAACGTCTAGAACTAGCAAGGAGTGCCCTTTCTTGGAATTCCAAGTTCAGGTCGTTCAGGTACTCCTCACCAGTCCTTTCATCAATTTCTTCTTCAGAATCCTCTAGAGTATCCTGCACAACACCATTAGAATAGAAAGCAGTTGATATGGGTGTGGAGGTTAAGGCCTTTTTGGACTCAAGAGCTTTTGAGTCAGGGTATCTCCTTGAGATCAAGTTGTCTTCATAGACAAACTTCCCATAAATTTTAGGGAGCTCAAGGGTCTGAATGTGGTTAGCATTCCTCAGGCCTTGTGAGAAGTTGAGCCACTTCTCAGGGAGACTGTTGACAAAGCCAACATTTGTCTCATGCTTAGACAGTACAACACCATCATTTGATAATTCATTTATCAAAGTCTTGTATCTGGTGTAGGTCTGTGAGAGACTTTCAGATTTTTTTTCCCTGAAAGTATTATACTCAAGTTTAAGGTCCATGACCCTATTTTCCTTGGTATCTGAGGGACCCTCAAAGCTGTTTACCAAGTCATCCCAAGTTTGCTTGGCTGTTAGACAGTTGATGACTGATTCCATTATATCGTCAGGAAGACATGATATAAGGATGCTTTTCAGGCGTTGGTCTTGATTAACCACCCTCCTCTAATCAATGGTCCATTGGGCCTCAGGCTTGTTTAGCCCTGCGGCTGTCCTAGGGACAAATGGGCCATCCCTGATACAGGTGATGTAGTAGGGTTCTGTGGAAAACTAGAAGGGGGCGTTGAATAGTTTTACGTCTTTTTAATTTATGAAAACTTTTGTTTATCTTTTTAAAAAAACTTCGATTCTATCTTATGTGAATTCAACTCTTGATCAATATGAACATATATAAACAAATATAAATAAGTAATGCAAGTAAGGTAAATATAATGAAATGGAAGAGAGAGATAGAAAGATCAAACCACAACACGGAGATTTATAGTGGTTCGGCTACAAGGACACCTTTCTTGCCCTACTCCACTCCTCGAGTCACCTACTCGAGAGTTTTCTTCACTATGTCAACAAACTCCCTTATGGCGGAGAAACCTTACACAACTTTAGCTTACACCGGCTTAACGACACAAAGCTAGATGTCGAGTTCTAATCATAGCTAGAACCAATCTCACAACTTATACACAACTTCTACACGACTTAATCATGACTTCTTCACGACAGCTTCACAACGACTTCACGACTTCTTCACGACTTCTTCACGACTACTTCACGACTTCTTCACGACTTCTTCTTCACGACTACTTCACGACAACTTCACAACTACTTCTACACTACTTCTTTACAACACAACTAGTTACTTACACTTAGATCTACTTATCACAACTATACAACACTTTACACAACAACACAATTGAATGAGGTAAGTAATAACACTTCTTCACTAGTTGAAGTAGAGTTCTTCTTTTGCACTTTTGGTGGTGGAAGCTTGGATCACTTAGAAACCAATGCTTAAGAAAATATGATCAAAGGATTTACAATGTTTAGAAAGGATTTAGAACAGAAAGTTTTAGTGTGCAAAAGGTAAGTAAAAATCCAAGAGAAGGCTGGTATTTATAGGAGAAAAACTGGACAGCTGGAGGCCTACTGGAGCGGGGGCGGTCCCCTTAATTTTAAGGGGGCCGCCTAGCAAAATTAAGGGGGCCGCCCCTACTGAATGTTGGCCAATTTTGTCCTTTTGTGGGGAAGGTTTTTCTGGAACATTTTAACTGATTTTGGTTAAAAATTTGAATTCATATTTTTATAAAAGATTAAACATTTTTATTTAATACCAAAAATGTTTTTCAAAAATATATATAAAATGTTTTTGATGTTTTATAAAAAATCTAGTTATTAAGAAAATGTTCCTTTGATCATATAATGCATTAAACATTAGTTCATTCATACCTTAAGTGATTTGAGTTGTAGAAATAGATATTTACAACTAAATACTTGTTTACGTCATAATTTTCCGATTAATGATTTTACATTTTGTGATTATCAAAACGTAGAGATATCGAAAAATATTAATAACGTGTTTAGGCATTATTTATATCAACAATCTCCCCCTTTTTGATGATTACAAAATCTAAACTCATTAAATCTAAAAATTAGTTTTTAGACAAGTATTTAGTGAGTTTACATCTATTTCTCTCCCTTTTTGTAGAATCAAAAAGGTTAAGCCGACAAGTTTTAGAATCTAAATTTGTCGGGACGAGAACTCCCCCTTGATGTGTACTCCCCCTCGTTTGGGGGCACCAAGGAAACGAGCTATGGAACGCTTGCAAAAAAAATGTTAGAAGCACAAGTATATGTAACAACAATAAGCAAGCATATAGAATAAGATCATTCATTTAATAAAAGTGTTGTGTATAAATACACAACCAAAAGATTACAGCATGCAAGCATACAAACAAAAACAACTAATGAAACTACATAATCGTCCTAGAAGTACATGGTCTTCCATGGAGCTTGCTTACAAGAAGGTTTTGAAAAATTATTTTTAAGCATTGCATATGCTTAATTGGGTGAAAATGGAGGTGGTGGTGGTGTAGTGGGTGAAGGAGGTGGAGGAGGTGGTGGTGGTGGGTTGGCAATCATGTTTTCAAGAGATGAAAACATGTAGTGTATCTCATCTCTAAGACCAAAGATTAAGGTCCGGTTATGGATGCAACAAAGACAATTATCACCATGGGCTTCAAGCATTGCCCAAGGTATAGGAAAGAATGGTTGTGGGGTTGGTGATGGTGAAAAGTGAGCATCAAGGGGTGTGATGGGTGATAAGGAAATGGCAAGTTGGGTGTATGAAGGTTCTTGAGTGGATGGTGGTGATGATGCTCTTGGTGATGATGTTAGGTGAGTGTGGATGTAGTCATTGATGGATAAAGTGGATGGAATGGAGGAAGATGAAGCTCCATGGGTAGAGGGTGTTTTTGATGGTGCATTAGGTGCACTTGGGGATGAATATTGAGGTGGTGGTGATGGAGTTTTGATGTCATCTTGGGTTAGGTCTATGAAAGGTTGTTTTGGTGGTATGATAACAAGTCTTTGCTTCCTTGGAGTCTTAGAGATAGAGGGTTTTGGTGATAACATGGTGGTTTTGGATGATGAAGGATGATGGAATGAGAGGTGATTGTATGGAGGGAATTTATAGTATGAAAATGTGGTTTGTTTAGGTTGATTTTTGAGGTTTTGTAGGAAGATTCCAATACCAGTTCGTCCATAAGGAGAAATGGTAGCTGGGGCTAGGTAAAAGTGGTCACAAGATGCAAAAGAAAACAGTAAATTTTACTGTCCAGATGGCCAGTCCCCTTAATTGTTGGGCGGCCCCCTTAAAATTAAGGGGACCGCCTAGGAAATTTAGGGGGCCGCCCATCTGGTGTTTTTCAGGCGACCAAATTTGAAAAATTTCCAGAAAAAAGGTCATTTTTAGGGTGTATTTGCAGCAAGTTCCATTTGGATCATGTACATCAAGAATGATTAAATATTATCAATAGCATATTAAAATAATATACATATTTAAGACAAAAAAAAATCATATTAGAAGCATAGGCATATTATATCAAATAAACTAGTAGCTTAGTTCTAATAAGTTTATCATCTAACATAATAAAAGTCATAGCAAACAAATGTTAAGATAATAATACTACATATAAATGTCTAATCATAACATCGATAATAATCAACTAAACACTCATCAAACATGTCTATTTCTTCTTCTTTCCAAACATCCTTCCAAGTGTCTTTCCAATAGACTTGAAACCGCCTCGTACTTCTTGGTGCATCTGCTGTGTGGTGTTGAGTAGTTCGGTTTGTCTTTCAAACAGTAGTTCGTCTGTTCGTTCGGAAGGAGAAGGAACTTGATACTCGGTGTAATCAAGATCCGGAAGATTTTGAACGAAGGTCCTAGGTGATGGGGTACTAGCACGTGTTGTGCCCTCCTCCTCATCATCATCATCATCGTCTCCTTGATGTGACGTGGAACCACGAGGTGGAAGTGAGACAGATTTACGAGATTTTCCCTTGTCGCTTCGGGGGCGACGTTCACGGACACGAACAAGTGGATTAAGGACCGGTTGAACAGACTCATAAATTGGACTCTGAAGATGTAGATAATGCATCATGACATGATTGTAGAGGCGAGTGAGAAACATGCCATACGGAAGATTTGCATTATAAGTGTTTTTGGCGGACATGATGCGGAAGACAAAGAGATATGCCAAATTGTACGGCTGTTCAGCGACAATACAATACAACATATGAGCTATGCTCGCCGTGACATGATCACGGTGACCACCGGTACCGAACGCATTCTCACGAATGAGTTCTTCCCAATGCTTCATGTCGGGGCGTAACTCCTTGAGGAGAATTTGATTAGCATGGATGTCAACATCTTTTGACTTGATCCTCCGGCTAGTCGTACCACGATCTAGCCCAAGATATTGACGAATTTCTTCAGAGGATGGAATCTCAGAGTAGTAAGGACCCTGTTGAGGTCGATATTGCTCAAGAGATGAGAGATCCCACTCATTAGAGAAGACGGCTTGACCGGAGTAGGGGATTCCTAGAATTTGACCGAATTGAGCGAGAGTAAGAGTAATGAATTCGTGTTGAATCATAAAGGATATGAGGATACAGCCATTGGGATCGGTTTGCACCGTCACTTGGCTATAGAAGTCAAGAACAAAGCGGGGAATGATAAGCTCATTGATTTTGTAGAGACAATCAAGACTAACGTTGGAGAACATTCGTTCGATATAGTCGGATTCATAGAACGATGGATAGACAACTCTCCCTTCATGAATGTTTCTATCTTCAATGGGACGATAGAAACAAGCAACAGCGGGAGACATCACCGACTGTAGTTTTGGGCATTTTCACCTATACAAGAAAGCAACAAACAAAGAAAAATAAGAAAATGACATGCATATATTATATATGCTACTTATGTGGAACGTAAACATACTTCGACTCTAAAACTTAAATCCTAAGAAGTAGTTTACAATGTTCCTTAGTTTTAATTTTTAACTCGCTTAAAATGTATTTTATGATGTTAAAGAATAGTTATAGGGACATTATGATAAGAAATCAAAAATATCCGAACGTTCTTTTATACGTCATAAGCTACTTTGAAATGTGGCTAGACAAACATTGGATTGTATATCTAGCTATTTCTTACGAGTGTTTATGTTAAGTAACTTAGATTTTGACTCAAAAATTTCTTTCAAAATGTTGTGCCAAACGCTCCTTTAAATAAGAAAATAACTAGTAAAATTTCAATATACATATGAATTATGTATCTTGATGACTTAAAACAATTAATTGCGTGTTTATAAACTTGACAAGTAGTTATGAACTTAATTATGATCAAATTTTGATGATTCTAGCTCCTAATCCAAACATTCAATTATATATTTAACAAAAACAATTTTTTTTTTATTCGAAAAATATATTTTTAAGATTAGTGGGTTGTAATAAACCAATGTGATTAGTTTTAACAAGTGTTTATGGCATAATTCAACAATGTGATTAGTTTTGAAAAGAAGTGATTAGTTTATCAATGCTTTGACATAATGGTGTTTAATTACTTAGTTTCTAGGTTGATTAAGCATGCTAATCCTATGGGGAGCATTTGGTTATAAGATTTCTAGACTTAATTTTAACAAAATTTGGATTAAAAGAAAATTAAGTAAAAGACCTAATTATGATTAGACTCAAAATTGAATGGAATTAGATGAAATGTGAATTAGAAAACTTACAAAATGTGTTGCTAATCTAAACATAGGTGTTTGCCCCTTGTGAAATTAGTCGGGAATGATGATTTGGTGAATGGTTTTGGGTTTTGGTTCGTTCACAGCAGCAGCAAGTATGGGTGTTGTTTGAAAAGTGGGGTGTTTGGCAAATGAAATTGGAAGAAAAACGTTTTTGGAAGCTACAGTAGGCCGGTCCCCTTAATTATTAAGGGGGCCGCCCCCGTTTACTAGCCGGTCCCCTTAAACATTAAGGGGGCCGCCTACCAAACTTGGAATTAGTTCGGGTTTAGTTTCTGATAGCAAAATAATTTTATGTATATATAAATAGATTTATTATATATCAAAAATACGTTGGGTTTTAATGGCACGAGGAAGGAATACTTGACATTTTATTAACATTTCGTTAAGAAAACATTTCTTGAGAATTTTGGATAAAATGATCAAGATGTCAAGTCGACAAATGTGTTAGGGGGTGAGAGTAAAAGTGCATATATATATATATATATATATATATATATATATATATATATATATATATATATATATATAGAGGTGGGATCATGAGAAAAACACACTTTGGTAGAAAAGTGAGAAAAATGTACAAATCACCCATCTCATTCCCCCTCCTTTTTTCATTCCAAGTACAAGGGCCTGTTTGTCATATCCTTCTTTTCTTAAGGGCTTGTTTTGTGACTCTTCATTTTCGCTACATTTTGAACTGAAGGAGGGACTGCTAGTTTACTGCTTGTTGTTTTCTCAAATTTTTTGTGTTGTTATTTTGTAAACTATATTTTAAACCTCGTAACTGTTTTCTCTTATGCTTTTTAATCATAACAGAAACATGCTAAACAATAAACTAAAACATGAAATATGCTAAACATGAAATACTAGAAATTAAACAATAAACTAAAACATGAAATATGCTAAACAACAAATTTCCAATTCATGACAGAGTAACTGATACAACATTGTATACTCAATAAAGTGCCTTCAATACACCTACAATACACCTCAATTTAATAACAAAATACACCTCGTAACTGTATTATCTCATGCTTTTTAATCGGGTTGGAAGCAATCTTGATCACAATCCTCTCGAGAGCAAGTTTGTTAACAACTTTAGCATCAAATCCTGAGCATGCCACTGAAGCAGGAAGACGATCTTTAGAGCACACGAGTTCAAGATCCTGAAGGTGGTGCTTACAAAGCTCGTTAGTAGTATATGGGGTGTCTAAACATGATGAGATCACAACAAACAGAACCGCATGGAATAAATGAATAACCAACCAAATTTAAGTTTGGGGGGGTACCTGTTTAGAGAGAGACTCAATTCGGAGCTGTATACATACTTTACACAGGTCATCACGATCAACTCAATCTGACCTAACAAAGAAGAATTAAAGAAATAACAGGGAAAATTATTGTCTAGTAAACTCCTTAAGGCGACTTTTGGTTTTACGCTCATATCTAATGTAGCATGCAATATATCAATACTAGATTACTAGTTTAAGACCGAAATAGACATGTTTAGATACATAGCATATGTGATCAAGTCTCATTTTTAATGAAAGAAATAAAACTATAGTGATAAGGGGATATTAAGTGAGGAAATACAACTTACCCCACAGAAGAATAGAATTCGTTTGTCGAAACCAGTAAAAGTGCCTCCTGATGCCTTAATGTAATGACGAATGTACTCAACATGACCATGCTACGATGCTCAAGTGACTGAGTCCAACCAGTAAATTTGTTATTGGCAACGTTCCTGAAAATTGGCCAGGAAAAAAAAAAAAAAAAAAAAAAAAAAAAAAAAAAAAAACAACAACAACAACAACAACAAAAAAACAAATGTAAATACAAAACCAAAAGACGTGTTTCAAATCATGAATGTAATTAAAAATAAAAATAAGAAAAAATGTTAGATTTACTCATTAAAATTGTTGGCGACTGACCTGATAATGCCAATGTATGTCTCCCACCAGCGGCGAGTACGGCTATCCCTACTCCCGAATTCAATGCAAACAAACACGGAAAAGCTGAGAGAAGTTCATCACCTGATGACGAGCTTTCAAACGCTTGTTTAGTTGATGACACACCTCTACGCTTTGTTCTCTCATCCCCAACTACTTTACCAATCCACACCAGTGGCTCGTGTTCCCTGTGAGAGAGATCTAACTATAATACATAAAACTTCACTCAATAAATAACGACCATAGCTATGTCATTGACTGGTACAAAGTCAGAAGAAATTACCTAGTTTGGTCAAAAATGGACTTTGGCCTGTTACAGGTCATTATCTTAACTTTGAGCCGAGTTTGGGTCGCCGAAGATGGACCCGCATTTTCCTTGTCTTCAGTATCCATATCTATAGCATTACTCCTCGGTGCTCATTACACTACCCTCATTACTTCTGATATCTGCTAATTTAGTAGTGTTGCGGTTGTATGAATATCGCCCATGCACAAGCATCAATATTTTAAGGAACCTGAACTCTGCAAAGTAATAGAATCCAATACAAGATGTGAATGGATGCACTAAACATGGAAACAGATGCCTTAATAAGATGTTTAAAACTGACCAGTGACCAGTCGTATCCTTGAGAACCGAATTGAATTTAGCAACATCCAATTCAACTACTGAATCATGCTGCTGATATCTATTATCATGGCCAGTTGATGAGTTAAGTCATCCTGTTCCAGAAATTAGTAGAATAAAAAAAAGTGAGATGAAGCTCACAAAGTTAAGCATTTCTCAGTTACTGACTTAGAGGTGGTAAATCAACAGGTAGGTTTATTCAGGTTATGTTCCATCTCTACAGGGTGAAATGGGTAAGAAAAAATAGCTAAAACGAAACGGGTCAAAAGTCAAGCAAATAATATTTCTATTGCATTAGGTACACGATTAAGCATCTAGATCAAACATATTCATGCCAAAAGCCCAAGCACATGCTTTTGGATTGAACATATCCCTGATTAGAGGGTGTGAAAAGTTCAAAAATCGAGCATAACGGTTAAACGGTCCAAAGCAGGTCTCAATAGCCCCATTAACCTTTCCATCCATATCAACTTTCCACAGTGCGGTCAAATATTTTTGAACCACGACATCATCATCATCGAAAAACAATATGCGGTGAAGCTTCAGGTACATCTCAGGCAAGTAAAACCTAAGATGATTCAAACGGATGCACTAAAGTACCTCATACGGATGCACTAAAGTGCCAGAAACGGATGCACTAGAGTACCTCAAACGGATGCACTAAAGTACCTCCCGATATGCCATTCTTGATATAATGCACTAAAGTAGCTTCTTCTTATTCAGTACTGGACATGTCTTTTGGTACTAGTTCAGTTTAGGTGGTTTGTGAGGGTGGATGGTTACTGCTAACTGATATTCTGGATCATAGTGACAGTTAAAGGAATTGTAGTTTTGATGGGCTTTGTGATTCTCTCTTGTAGTTATGATGTTTCAGAACACTTGGTGGGACAAATTTGCATCAAGTATCATAAGCTTTGGGTCCAAAACAGTATGTACTGCAGATACTTAGTTATTTGGTTGGATGGATTGATGGCAGGAGTTGTACTAGCCTTTGTATATTGAGATGATGCCTGGGTAGGCTATTATATTTAGCTTGTTTATGAGGATGCAGGCTGTATTCTAGTTATTATAGGATGGCGTTTTCAGGAAATGTAGTCTCAAGAGTATAAAGGGTTGTTTGGATATAAGGCTAACTGATAGAATTTGTGTATGGAAGATCGCCAAAGGAAAAGAATGAAGATTAGGATGCCAGTAGTATTAGTGATGTTTGTTTGATATCTCTTTAGTAGTATATCTTGGAGTGGTCATGTCCACTTATTAAACCACAAAATAAAAGGTTAGTACCCAAAAATACTCAGCGACTAACACAAAAAATATTGTTGTTTTAATTATGAATTAGGCTAAAAAAATAACAAGTGCACTAGGACACTAGAAGAGGTACCTCACAACGATCCATGGTGACATACATGTGACCTCCACCAGAAGTAACATGAGCATCTATACCTTTGCTATGTAGGTCTGGAAGGTCCTTTTCATGTGTTTCTGCAAAGCCTACACTTGAAACATCCAAAACATCACTGCCATCAGTAAGTACATGGACACGGATCTTCTTGGTACCACGTTCACTAGCACCTTTGAGCAACAGCTGCAAGCAAATGATTATGATATCAACAAATAACATAAATCAAGACTTGCTGGTTTACTTATATGTTCAGACATATTCACCTGTAACTAATCAAGGTGAGAGTGCACACCCCCATCACTCGTCAATCCAATGAGGTGCAATGTATTATTTGCAAAAGATTCCTTAATGTAACTAAAACCTTCATCATCATATATCTTTCTAGAAGCAAGAGCAAGATCCACAAGTTTTGCACTGGTAGAAACAAACAAAACCTTCTAAGTTTTGGTAACCAAACATCAAAAGAGACGGCTTAAAACATAGTTCATCGCAGTGACGACTTAAAACGTAGTTCCCTAAATGAGTATTTAGTAGTATAATTGTCCCAAATACTTATAAGTCAACTGTTAGCACGAGTCTCAAATAGATACTATGAACAAACGGATGCACTAAAGTACCTCAGACGGATGCACTAAAGTGCCTCAAACGGATGCACTAGAGTACTTCACATGGATGCACTAAAGTACCTCCCGATATGCCATTCTTTATAATTCTACACTAAACATACTCACTGATGCTCTAATATGTTCAACGATGCACTAAACATATTTTTGTTGCAATAATCACACAAACAGATGTCGTAACAAGTCATTTGATGCCCTAATCTTACTAATAGATGTTGTAACAACTATTCCTGATGCACTTATCATACTAAAAGATGTCGAAATACATTTTTTTGATGCACTAAGAAAACAAGAAGATGCCCTAACTTAACATTATGCTCTTATCATAAAAAGAGATGCTCTAACTCATTTTTTATGCACTAATTATACAAACAAACGTTGTAACAAGTCGCGTGATGCCCTAATCATACTAACAGATGCGCTAACGCTTATTTTAAATGCACTAATCAAACAAATAGATTCCCTAACCTATAACATGATTCTCTTATCATATTAACAGATGCAATAACAAGAATCGTGATGCACTTATTCAGACAAACAAATGTTAGTAACAATATTATTAAGAGAGATGCACTAAATTGTAACTTTATACAAACAGATGCCTTAATATATCATTTCATTCAACAATAACAACATTTTTTTTATAATTTACACAAAGATGCACTAAAATAACATAAAAATTAAAAAACCTGTAAACACTTACTGTTTTTTTTCTTCTGATGATCGGGTTTGGTTCACTTAAGATTCATAAACTTCATTTTTCTCATTTTTCTGGAGATCGAAATCAAATTAGTGCATCCACGATTTTTTTATCTGATTTTTATGTGATTGTGATAGCTTTTTAGGGTTTCTTGATCCGAGTTTGTGCTTTCGATCGGAATATGCGTGTTTTTTGACCGGTGGTGGTGTGACGGTGATGGTGGCGACGGTGGTGGTGGTGGTGGTGGTGAGGGTGAGTGTGTGTGTGTTTTAATCGGTGTGTGTGTTTGAATACAGACTGTGTTTGTATCGATATTGACGATTCCTTCTATTTTTTGTGTTTTATTCTTTTCTTACCCCGAACTTTCAAGTGTCTTCATAATCTACCCTGTAACTTTTTTTCTCACTTTTCTATCCAAATACACTTTTCTCTAGAACCCTACCCTATATATATATATATATATATATATATATATATATATATATATATATATATATATATATACCGAATTATTTATTTATTTATTTTGTGTGTAAACGTGGGATGTTGAATGGAGTTAAGAAATGATGAGGTAATGACGGAGATAGGTGCTGACGGCGACGGGAGTTTGTTTCATCCATAGTTTTCTTGACTCGACGGTCAAAGTGCTACTTCTACGTTAATCCACTTAACTCACTTCTCTTCATCACGATGAGTTATGTGATAGTGGACACGGAAGATTTTCGTGTTGAACGTTAAAGTTCAAAAGAGGCAAAGGGGGAAGAAAAGGTTCGAGGACGAACAATTTCTTTTAGTTCTAGATAGTCAACAAATGACGTATCTAGGTTATGTGCGGATATATATATATATATATATATATATATATATATATATATATATATATATATATAATATATATATTATGTATATGTATAAGTGATTATCTACTAACTACCATACAAGTACTAACTAAACTAGGCATTAAAAACTTATGGGGGCATGCAATTTGCTAGTTCATTAATCAACGCACATAATGATGAACATGAAAGAGGGGCGTACCTTTTAGTCTTCAACACGTGGTCTTCAAGCGCTTCAAAGCGTTTATGTTTGACTTGTAGAAGTCAATCAAGGAAGAGATGCCAATAATCCAATGAGATAGCAATTTAGACACTTGGTCCCCATTGTCTCATTGATCCAAAGTTGTTTGAACCAAAAATGGGTTGTAGTTGACTAGGATGCATGTATGGTGGAAGTATTCCACAAGGATTGAAGCTTGGTGGATTCGGGTAATTCCACATTGGGTAACTATTATTATGACGGTTTGGTCTATTTTGGTTTCTTTTAGGTTGAGGTGTTTTAGGCCGAGGGTGAGGACTAGGTGGTCTTCTAGGAGGAGGTGTTTTTGACCTAAGCTTTGGTTTAGAGTTTTCTACTTCGGTTTTTAAAGATGGTTTGTAGAAAGCTTTTATCTCCTCATTATTGGCTATGGGTATTTTTCTATCTTTTATAAGTATATATTTAGGCTTTGACTATAATATTTTTTGATTACTAGTTTCACTTTCAAACTTTACATTTTTAGTTTCCCTAGTTGTAGCCTTAGTTGAGTTAAATCCTAATCCGATTTTATCTCCTGACATTCTTTGAATGCTTATTATATCCCTAAGAGAATTACTACTATTTTCAAATTTGTTAAGTCTACAAATTTCTTTCTTAAGTATTTCGTTTTCATTTTTAGTTTCTTGACATGTTTTACATTCAAAGACTTCTTTGCCTTTTTCTAAGTTATGTAGTTTAATTTTTAATTCTAGTATTTCTTTTTCTAATTGGTTATTTATGTGTTTTAGTGATTTATTTTTAGTCATTACTTTTTGACCTAATATACATAACCTATTATATTCGTTATCTAGGTCTTTTTTATCTAATGATAAATTTTCATCACTAAAGTATTCGGTTTCGGAACGTACCTCACTTGATGTCTTAGCCATAAGACACTTCTCCTCTTTTGTGGTTTCTTTCTCGTCTTCTTCACTGTCACTCCATGCTCCTCCAATGAACGCCTTTTGGTTTTGCTCCTTTGACATCATAGGACATCTTCCAATGAGATGATTTGGATCACCGCATTTGAAGCACTTCCTCTCGCTCTTGCTACCTTTGTCGTCTTTGTTTCTTTGGAGTGTTTTCCTTTCGTCATGTGGTTGTCTAACGAATCTTCCTCGTCTTTTGAAAAACTTCTTGAAGTCTCTTACGGCCATGGCATATTCTTCATCATCACTTTCGGAGGTTGAGCTATCCTCGTCACTTGATGCTTTCCTAGCTTTCAACGCGATTGACTTGCTTTCTCTTTCTTTCCTTTGACCATCTCGAAGTCTTTCTTGATTATTTCTTCGTAGACTTTCAAGTTGCCAATCAACTCGTCAAGTTGAAGAGTTGACAAGTTCTTCGATTCTTCAATCGCCGTAACTTTAGCTCGCCATTTTGGATGAAGAGCCCTAAGAAATTTCCTGATAAAATTCTTACTAGAAAAACTCTCATCAAGTGCCTTTAAACTTGTGATGATTGTGTTAAACCTAGCAAATGCATTATCAATTGATTCCTCTTCCGGAATCGTGAATTGTTCATATTGTTGAACAAGAAGATCTATTTTATTATCTTTGACTTGACTATTACCTTGGTGAGTTATTAGTAAATAATTCCAAATTTCTTTTGCGGTTTCGCACATAAAGATTCTTTCGTATTCTTTACGTGGTAACGCATTATAAATAACCATTTTAGCCACATTATTTTTAGAAAGTTTTCTTTTTAAATCATCACTTTGTTTTTCAAAAGGTACAATTTCATCCTTTTTAGTTTCAAGATTATGTTGAATAGGTAAAAAATCACCATTAGTAATAACATGCCAAAGATCTAGATCTTTTGACTTCATATAAGTTTCGAATCGATTTTTCCAATATAAAAATCCATCACTTTCAAATAGTGGTGGTCTTTGCATAGATTGCCCTTCTAAATATTTTTCAGATTCCATAGATCGTTTCAAGTTTTAAAATACAGTTTATTTTAAAAATCTTGTTTGACGTGGCTCTTGATACCAATTGTGGAAAACTAGAAGGGGGGGGGTTGAATAGTTTTACGTCTTTTTAATTTATGAAAACTTTTGTTTATCTTTTTAAAAAAACTTCGATTCTATCTTATGTGAATTCAACTCTTGATCAATATGAACATATATAAACAAATATAAATAAGTAATGCAAGTAAGGTAAATATAATGAAATGAAAGAGAGAGATAGAAAGATCAAACCACAACACGGAGATTTATAGTGGTTCGGCTACAAGGACACCTTCCTTGCCCTACTCCACTCCTCGAGTCACCTACTTGAGAGTTTTCTTCACTATGTCAACAAACTCCCTTATGTCGGAGAAACCTTACACAACTTTAGCTTACACCGGCTTAACGACACAAAGCTAGATATCGAGTTCTAATCGTAGCTAGGACCAATCTCACAACTTATACACAACTTCTACACGACTTAATCACGACTTCTTCACGACAGCTTCACAACGACTTCACGACTTCTTCTTCACGACTACTTCACGACTTCTTCACGACTTCTTCTTCACGACTACTTCACGACAACTTCACAACTACTTCTACACTACTTCTTTACAACACAACTAGTTACTTACACTTAGATCTACTTATCACAACTATACAACACTTTACACAACAACACAATTGAATGAGGTAAGTAATAACACTTCTTCACTAGTTGAAGTAGAGTTCTTCTTTTGCACTTTTGGTGGTGGAAGCTTGGATCACTTAGAAACCAATGCTTAAGAAAATATGATCAAAGGATTTACAATGTTTAGAAAGGATTTAGAACAGAAAGTTTTAGTGTGCAAAAGGTAAGTAAAAATCCAGGAGAAGGCTGGTATTTATAGGAGAAAAACTGGACAGCTGGAGGCCTACTGGAGCGGGGGCGGTCCCCTTAAATAGGGGGCGGTCCCCTTAATTTTAAGGGGGCCGCCTAGTAAAATTAAGGGGGCCGCCCCTACTGAACGTTGGCCAATTTTGTCCTTTTGTGGGGAAGGTTTTTCTGGAACATTTTAACTGATTTTGGTTAAAAATTTGAATTCATATTTTTATAAAAGATTAAACATTTTTATTTAATACCAAAAATGTTTTTCAAAAATATATAAAATGTTTTTGATGTTTTATAAAAAATCTAGTTATTAAGAAAATGTTCCTTTGATCATATAATGCATTAAGCATTAGTTCATTCATACCTTAAGTGATTTGAGTTGTAGAAATAGATTTTTACAACTAAATACTTGTTTACGTCATAATTTTCCGATTAATGATTTTACATTTTGTGATTATCAAAACGTAGAGATATCGAAAAATATTAATAACGTGTTTAGGCATTATTTATATCAACAGGTTCCATACCGGTAAGATAGCAAATCATACGCTTCTTCCATTTGCTAAATTTCCCAGCTTCAAGTCTGGGTGCAACAGCGGAGTAGCTGCCACCCTTTTTGTCGACTAGCTGGGGTACATTGATATCAGCCATAGTAGGATCTTGGT
Organism: Artemisia tridentata subsp. tridentata; assembly: GCA_021014915.2. Taxonomy (NCBI): domain Eukaryota; kingdom Viridiplantae; phylum Streptophyta; class Magnoliopsida; order Asterales; family Asteraceae; genus Artemisia; species Artemisia tridentata. Next base: position 372,421,903 of record CP139505.1, read on the forward strand.
TTTAAAAACCTAGAGCACTCTTGGTTAGTTTAAAAAGATTTTATAAACCAAAGGCTCTGATACCACTTGTTGGTCCCTTTACACGCTTAGAGTTAACTAGAAATTAATCTATTTGTGTTTATGACTAATACAATGTTATGATAAATTCTAACAGTTATAAAACGTGAATATAAAAAACTCAAGGTAATTTTCAACGTTTAAATTCTTATTAGAAATGAATCAAAGAATCTATACCCAAGTGTTTTGCGGAACAAACACTTGGGATTGAATAGACAAGGTATGGTGGTGTCTCCTATCTAAACTCAAGTTTTGCTTGAGTGGTAACAATGCGACCTCACTGAGCTATCTCAGGGATGCGTTACTCTTTGTAGGAGAGAAGTTGTTTTGCAAAAGTCTAAGCTTTAATTGTACAAAATACACTCAACTTCTCTCCTTCTCAATCTATTTATACACAAGTAATCTGAGTAAAAGTAATTAAAATATTACAAGTTGTTGAGCAAGCGTGTCTGACAATTACAACAGTAATTGTCATTTCCAAGAACCAATAGAAATGGCCTATTAAGTCTTTAGGAGTGGTTGGTCTGACACTCCAAGACTTTAAGCCGTCTTAGGAAGGATTTCTTCCTGACAAGATAAGATTTGATCTTATCTTAAATCCTTCCTAGATATTTCTGCCTTTCTTCTCAGGCACTTAGTTCTTCAGTACACGCTTCTCAGTTATCATTCATAATTACTTCATTGTTGTTGAGGAGACTGGGGTTCAGTGAGTTCTTGTCAAACACTCACTGAACCATCATCTTCTTCTTTGGCTTAAGTGCTACTTCAGGGAGTACCGCCTTCCTGTGTAGTGAATCCTTCTTCTTGAATTCGACTTAAGCATCCTGAAGATGACTCACTGAGAGGTTGTTCTCTCAGTGACTTGAATCGTTCTCGGTTTAAGTTAACACTTAGTTAATTTGTGTCCAAATCATGTTTTAAGTATTCTTGGGTTTTTCATGACCCAACAGTTTCTCATTGTGCAGGGACTGAAGTTGTTATCTCTATAAGATGAAGCCTATATAAGATCGCATCTGGATTAGGGTTCAACGGCTCTTTTTAGTTGATTAATTCTTACCTCTCTCTAAGAGCTGGTTTATCTCTTTGTCTTGTAAATCATTTGACTGATCATATTGATCCAGTCTTTGGATATTGTTGTTCTTAATCTGATTGACCACAGTTGGTGTTCAATTTGATATTCTTTTGTCTGGTATTGTAATCTGATATTCTATTCGTATTTGAATCAAGGGGTGGTTGGTTGGATTCATTCTCAAGTGTTATCACCATTTCTACAATATGGTGAAGCGGTTGATGGAATGGTGGTTGAGTTGACATTTTCTGAATGGATGAGAATGTTGGCAATGGTGGTTGATTAGATTGAGAAAATGTCAACTCAACCACCATTCCATTAACCGCTTCACCATATTTTTAACCCTCTTTAACCCTAACAAGTAGAGGTGTGAGATACGAATATAAACAAACAACCTTTTCAACAGCAAAACTCGAAAATACTCCTCATTTGGAGAGGCATTGTGCACATACTCTATGATCTCATCGACGAGTTTCACATAATCCCCGGTGTGATTTTTACAATTTTCATAAGATAGAATAGTACTCCTTCCAATGAGATGAAGTAGAGGTGAGGTGATGAATGAGGTGTGGTAAAAGAGAAGTCCGGTTCAAGAGGTGTGTTGTCAAGATCATATTTGCTGTCTATTTTTATATTTTATCTGTATTGATTTATTTGCAATGAAATATAAGTTATAGGGAAGGCATGTGTACATTAATCTTGTTTAAACACATTTAGTATGCTGTTTTTAGTTTTGTTGTTCAAAAGTTGTACAAGGTATAGCATAAATGTCCATTTGATATGCATTCTGAAGTTAACTATATTTTAGCATGTTTCAATGTTTATATGGCGATATTGATGTTTCCAGCAACAAAATATCAAAATTAAATACTTTGACAAAAAGATAAAAGATGTAGCCTCATGTGATGTGACCAGTTTACATGATCATCTTATTCTGGGCCAAAATAAATACAACGAACTATTAGCATTGTTGATTTTCTTGTTAAGAATGTGTTCGGATGTTTTTTGAGGAAAATGAACAATTTGCTCGACAGACTTTGAGTTTAGACATGTTGATTTGGCAGTTGAATCGACCCGTCTAGAGTGTAGATTGATGGTGACCGCAAGTGCATCACTTGTTTAGACATAACTAGTGTTTGTTGGCACATTGTAACTTAGGCGGTTAGATGCTCAATTCCGAGTCCGAGCCAGTCTTTTTTACTACTCTCTAAAACTCTTGTTATGATCCTTACTCTCATATTGGTTTTGGACTGTGAAGTCAAAAGTTTTTATTGTTATTTGTCCGTAAGGTTTGAAGAGCTTTAGCGAATCAACCAAATATCCTATTGCATATATTTAACTCATTTTTCTGGTTGCTATATTAGAGGCTAACCAAAAGATATATTGAAGCACTTTTGAACTTGATTAGTAACTTCTGATAATTTCCTAAAACTACATATAAAATGATACTTTTATCCATAGTGAACCATAATTTCATAGATGGTCATTAACTCATTATGGTGAACAGAAATTTATAGTTTGTAAGCCCATTTAGAACTGGCACCCATATAAAGCCCATCAGATCTATGGCCTTAACTGGTTAAACTTCGAGGCCCATTTCTTTCTTAAGTTTTAGAGAAATTTACAAATTATGACACCGACTAAAACCAAGCTACTTTCTACATTTGGGACCGTTATTTTTGGTTTACGAAACAAAACTTTGTATCCGTGACTGATCGGGAAAGGAAAATGTGGATAGAACGTAGGCTGATCGTATCGTGTTACCTACATATAAATTTGACCAAAATGTCTTTCGCTTTTCCGGCTCGCAATTGAAAAATGAAGTCGTTGATGTGCCACACGAGCAGTTCTTATAAAACTAAAGGTGGAAACGTCTTTCGACTAGAATCTGCACTCTACAATTACTTTTAAATTATACCCGCGACTTGCTTTATTTGAAATGTGCGGATTGTGAATCCAAAAGCTAGCCCGGTTTTGGTCCGGTGCCATAAATCTTAACTACTTAAGTCATTTTTAGTGGCATTGTTTAAGATTTCACGGTTTATACTCGAGCATATAATCACTATTGATGCCCATTTCTTTGTTCATGTGCATTTTCCTCTAAGTCATTTTTAGCATTCAATAAACGCAACTTTGCAAGGTGCCAGCCTCATCCAGGTCAAGCGAAAACAGATTAACACATAAACAACAATAAACCTTGAACCATGGCAAGAATACTTCAATAGTTTCGCACCCATAAAAGATTTGTGACAATTTTCTTTTATCATTTTTAGATTGGATAGAATGTCTATAAATCCATTTGGCCCTTGCTGCAAATAATTTACCTGTTCCAACAACAAAGACTATTTGCTATTTGTAATTTATGTTTCATTTTATTGTAACTTATTTAAAGCTGTATTTGATTATTCAAGTCATACTTAAATTAGTGAGTCTTGTCGAGGATCTGAGCATATCGGTTTACAAAATGCAAATACAAATAAATCATCCTTCTGTTAAGATGATCTTAGATTATTTATTTATTTACTTTTATTTTTTTGGTAATTTCCTTATGTCATTCAATAAAATGATTACAATATATAAGTTATATAAGAATGATCTAGAAGTAACATAAACGGGCTAAAGCCTCAGAACTAATCACAATGGACCGAAACATATCAACTAACAGTTCCCCGCAGTTTGAGCGGAGAGGGGTGAGCATGGTGCGGGTTTTGGTAAAAACCGAACCCGATCTGCAATTGCGGTTTTTAAAAAGTGAGAATCCGCAACCGCGCGGTTTTGCGGTTTTTCGGTTTTTGCGGTTTTGCGGTTTTTAATTATTTTTTCTCAGATTATATTTTTTGTATATGTTTATTATAGAATAATAATATCATAAGGTTACATGGGTTGAAACATATATACAAAATGTTGTGTATTAGTATGAAATTATAAATGGGCAAATGATTGAAAATGATTGAAAAAAGTATGTACTTGACCCCATTTGTTCACTATTTAAACTGACGGAAATCACCATAACAACACCTACCACCACCAGATCCGCTCTCCGCACCAGATCTGAAACCTTTTGGGACAAATGTATGGTTAGAGTGTGTTAGCCGTTGAAAAAACTTACGAGAACTCTAAATCAAGGGTTTGAGTGGTGACTGGAATTGTTTGATTGATTCCTGTATACTGTCTTGTAAAGCAGTTGAAAACAAGTTGGAGGGAAAAAGGTTTTTAATGGTTTTGGATGATGTATGGATTGAACGCTATGAAAGGAAAAAGTGAACGACGCTAAGTAAATCACTAAGTGTTCGGGCGAAAGATAGTATTGTTGTAATAACGACACGGTCAATAGAAACTAGCGTCATGATAACTAATGGTGTTGGCAACCCATGATTCGGAATCATGGGATGATTCTCACCGACCAATGACAGAGTGCCATGTGGCAGGAGGATTCTGAAGCCAAAACTGTTGGCAGTGCGAGGATTCTGGAAGATTCGGAATCATGCCTCAATTTTTTTTTTTATTATTATTTATGTATAATGTTATAAATAATAAAAATTAAACGTAAAACTATTTTTTATGTATATATAAAAGATAAAAACAAACAATTTATTTCATTAAAAAAAACGGTTACAACGACAAATACTGAAAATACAAGAAATAAAACCAAACGACAATACAAGAAATAAAACCAAGCTACTACTCCTCCTCCCGATATTTGTCCCACCCGTACATGTCCGCGATTTCGGATTTTCGTAATTTACTCTAGAAAAACAAATCTTTAAAAATTTTATTAGTTGCTTAATTCAATAAAACATTGTTTACAAGTCTCTTTCCTTCACATACATAAACAAAAAAAAAAAAACAACCTCTTTCGTCTCCTTCTTCCTCCCTTCTGTACCAAAAAACAAACCATCACCCTCTTCCTATGTCTTCACCAAAAAAAAAAAAAAAAAAAAAAAAAAAAAAAACCTCTTTAAAAATTATGAGTGTTGTGTGTGTGTGTATATATATATATATAGAGTTTAAAAGAAGAAAAAAGAAAAAAGAAAAAAAAAGGCAGTCAAAGCCCTCCAACGGGCAAATTTTTTTGGCAAACGATCGAATTTTTGATTCCCACAACCCATGCTTCAACGTCTTCTCCTTGCTTCCAAAACACATGATTCTAGCGTTATGGGGGTTGGCGGCAGTGTTCACCGGCGTCCTCCCCCCAAGACGCTGGGATGACGCTACCGTTGCCAATACCCTAAGGTTCCCGAGTTGCAACTCTAGTTGGAAGCTTTTTCAGAAGAGAAGTCTTGGTTGTTTTTCACGAAGAGTGTTAGTACAAATCTTTGGCACACTCCCAGACCTAGGTTAGACTAGTTCTTGGAGGGTAGATCTTGCACCAATTGCTTCTTGTTAACTGCTAAGATAAAAGTAGCACCGTTAGTCTTACCGCGGACGGGGGGTTCCGCGGTTAGCCTCCGGTGTGAGAGTAAGTATATTTATCAAGAGAGATAATTTAAGTGCGGATTAGGTGCAGTAAATGCAGTTAGGTGTGGTAATAAATGAGATGGGAGTATTTATACTACCCGTATACTTACTGTAGCTACCTCGAAACTCTGCGCATTAATTACTGAGTAGGTAATTGTCAGAGCAGCGCATGGCTGCGTCATACCATAGTAGGTAAGTGTCAGATCAAGTGGAAGACACAATCCCACAAGATCTGGCTTTAGGTAGTCGCGGCAGGATAGCTGTCGACATCGGATTAGATCCCCGGACTTAAGAGACCGGGGATGATCTTGTCCGGATTGCGGAATTGGGTTCTGCCGTGGTTTGGGATGTTAGTCATGTCCGGCCCCATATGCTAGGGTCCGGGTATACTATACACGATCAAGTCCCCCCAGTCTAGTATACTTGTTTAATTTGAAGAGCAAGTATTCTAGACTTTATATTTCTTTTCCGCGGCCGTTGTAGAATCCGCGGTTGGTTTAGGGTGTGTCCGATATTGCTGACTGGACATTCCACTTTCCATGTGGTTGGTGGTGACAGGCTGTCATGGGGAATAGCGAAACGTTTTCACCCACGCAATTACTGACTGATGTGACGTTTCTGCGGCTATCATCTTAGTAGTCCATCTGTCGTGATCTGTGACCATCCAATAAACGTCCGGGGACGTGGCCATTTTGTGGCCTTTCGATTGGATCTGATAACACGTGCATGTGTAGCTATAAATACTAAGATTTACACCACATTTAAACTTTTTACACACAGTTAAAACTTTTCCTCTCTCCTGGAAACGAGAATTTCTTCCGCCTTTGTTTCGCTTGCCCATTTATTTCCGGACTTTAGTATCTTCAGGTTAGATTTCTGTTACATTTGTCCTTCATTTACCATTTAGAATGGCTCATATAAGTACGTTCACCTCCAAACTTAGTCAGGAAGATGTAAACGCATTTTGTGATAAGTATAAAATTCCAGGGTATCTTTTACCAACAGCGCCTGGACCTAGGGAAACCATTAGGGATGCTCCGGACGGCATGATAGGTGTATACACTAGGTTTTTTGAGTTTGGTAACTTTAGGATTCCCCTTTCATTATTTTTGCTCCGCGTATTGGAGTATTTCCAGATTCACTTGTCACAGCTGTCTGTGTTAGCGGCTTGTAGGGTTAGCCACTTTGAGATACTTTGCCGCGTCCATGGTGGTGTACCGACTGTAGATCTGTTTAGGCATTTTTATTATGCGGGTGTTAATAATGGTTGGATGTCATTGGAGAAGAGAAAAGGCCCAAAATCTTTGGTTGTCCCCGTCTGTTATACTAGTGCCTTAGATTCGGTTAAGAACTGGAAGGACCATTTCTTTTTCATTAAAAAGACCATTTTTCCTCTGGATATTCCATGGTTTGAGGGGACTTCTGTGGACCGCGACCCTCCGCCTTCCGATGTGGGTGTGGATCTAGAGTTGTTGCGGCGCCTGGATGCTAATAGGGCTCCATTTAAGAAATATCCGGAGGAGTTTCTGAACGTTATAGGTTTGAGCCAAACTTGGGATGATGATAGTGCCCATCCCACGTTTCTACGGCCGGATGAAACGGGTGGGTTGAATGGATATTTCATGTATTTTTGTTTTCTATTGGTGTGCTTCCGCATCTAATTTTATTTGCTTTGCTTTGCAGAGATGGACTTGTTTTCGTATATCAACCAGCCGGATGTATTCAAGGTAAAGGTTGGGGAGCGCACTTTGGATAAGGACGAGAAGTCCTTGCGGTCTGAGACCACTACACGTGTTCTTCAACCGCAGGAGGGTATGGTGAAGCTGGTACAACATACGGTTATTGATGAGATTGCTGCGTCGAAAGAGGGCAAGAAAGCCGGGAAGAAGAGGGTGGTTATTTCTGTGCCGGATCCGCCCAGAAAGAAGAAGAAAGTGGCCCGCAAGGATGCTGCGGCCGGATCTGGTATGATGATGAATTTTTTTTTTATATTTATGTTGCCCTTGTGTGTTGTTCTCTTTTCTTGCTGTTTTGTATTCCTACTTACACGTTTGCGTTTTTCAGCCGGTGCTTCCGCGGAAGAGCATATTGTTGTTGATCTTGAAGATGAGTCGGGCTCAGGCTTGGACCGCTCCGGCCCTCAGACGGACGAGGGAATGACGAAGAATATTTCTTCTTCGTCCCACACACCTACTCAAGAGCGGTCAGAGGGGAATTCTGAGACTCCTCATGCGGATATTAATGAGTCTGAGAATGTGGAGTCCAAAATGCCAAGTCTTGAGGTATCTGAGCAGGATAAAACTTCCGGGCATGCTGAGGGTGTGATTGCTTCGTCTAGTCATCCAGTTGATGAAGAAGAGGATGCGGGTGAGTCTGATGATTTAGAGAAGTCTGTATCTGTTGAGACCGCGGACACTTCTTCTACTTATGTCCCTAGGTGGTTGTCCACAAATGGCTTCAAGATGGACGATCCCTGGGTCTGCCGAAGTATTGTTGATAATGTTGCGACTCCAGTGTTTGCGTCTGCTATGAGGAATATGTCCAATGAAGATTTGATGAATGACTTTAATAAGTTATCTGCTCACCAGATTTGTGTTAATTCTGAGGTGCGACTGAGGTTGGAAAACACATTGTACCAGAATAGCAGGTTGAGGAAGGGTCTGGAAGGGAAGAAAAAGATGGTTGTTGAGTTGAAGGCCAAGTTGTCTGCGGTGGAGGGTGAGAATGCCGGGGTCATGGCTATCCGCGACCAAGTGTCTTCTTTGCAATCAGTGGTGGATGATAAAGATAAGGAACTGGAAGAGCTCCGGGCTGAGGTTAAGAGGTTATCTCCGGAAGTTGAAACATTGATTGGGAAAAATGCTGGGTTGGCTGCGGAAGTTGTAGAACTTCGTGGTGATAAGGAGGCGTTGGCGGAAAAAGTGTCCGGCCTAGAAGTTCTTTGTGACACGCTCCAGCAGCAGTTTAAAACCGAGACGGAGAAGATTGTCGAGGATAGTATGAGGGCGGCCCATGCCACTTTTGAGAATCATCTTGCAGAGATGGATAAAAAGCTGGTCGCGATCAACGAAGAGTTTGACACTGAACTCTTTCCCCAGACCTTGAGAGCTGTTGAGGGCCGCCGGTGGGTTATCGGCCACGGATTCAGATATGCTATTGAAAAATTTAAAGAATCTGAGGATCTGAAGCTGAGGCTTGGTGGCTGTATTTCCGCGGCCATTAAGGACGGGGTACGTCAAGGGTTGGAGGCCGGGGTTGTGCATGGGTCGCAGGGCATAAAGCTTGATCAGATAGAGGCCTACGACCCGGAAGCCAAGCAGCGTTATGAGGAGTCCGTGGTCAGGTTGTCTAAAGTTCCCTTCCCTTTGTTGGATTCTTTGGAGGAGTGTCGGGATGCTCCGCTTGAGTACTTGATGGCGAAATTGGTTTTAGAGGAGCATCGTCACCCTGGGTCGGGGGAGCTTACGTTTAAACCCCCGGTTGCGGAGGAGACAGTTCTGCCGGAGTCCGTGCTTCGGTTTGTTACTCGTCGTCCGCGGGCTATTGCAGCCTACAAGGAGTTCAAGAACAAGAAGTATGGGGTAGAGTTTGATTACACCGACAAGGGTCTTGCTATTGTGCTTCCTACCCCCGTTTCTTCTCAGCCTTCCTCCGCTGCTGGGCCAGTTGGGCCTTCAACTCTTGATGCGTCTTCCGGACCGGAGACTACCTTGCCCAAGGATGGTGATGCTAAACATGATGACATGTTTGATTCTTCCATTCTTGACTCTCAGAATCCTGAGAATTAGTTTTCTGCGGCTGCTTTTTAGGGGATATTTTGACTATATCCGCCTTGCCGCAATCTTGTGAAGCTTTTAGACATTAGTTTTTTGGGAAGTGTACTCCGGATGAATGCATCCGTGTATTTTTGTAGTAGTACTGTCTTCCGGATGAATGTATCCGCGTATCTTGTAATCGTTGGTGAATATAACTTAAACCTTTTGGATGTGTAATAACACTTTGGTTTTTTTTTTTTTTACATAATGCTTTTTGGTGCCGGGACTTGTATGGCCGGACTTTATTCTTCCATCTTTGCATGCCCGTACTTAGGATTTCCGGAGATGGGTTTACTTGGTCAATGGGTTTGCAATACCACTTATATGCCTTTAGTAATTTGAGGTGCGATGTCCTCATGCCGGGCTTGTGAGGCCACTTACGCTTCCGGGTTTGAGGTCCGGGTTAATGCATGCATGCTATAGAAGTAATGTAAAAAATGACACGTAAATTTTAGAAAGTATTGCGGAGTTGATCAGACCCCGCATATTATTTAAAGATGGAATGAACTCCTTCGGCCAGACTGAACCATGGCCGGATACAAAAGTTACAAAAGTTAGGAGTACTTACAAAGGATAGAGAACTTGGTTATGAACTCCCGCGGTCGGACTGAGCCGTGACCGGATACAAAAGATAGGAGTATTTAAACATAATTACAAGTAACATTTCTTAAGGTGCTGGATGTTCCAAGTCCGCGGTATGTCCCTACCATCTTGACTTCTGAGCGTATAAGCTCCTTTCCCCAAGGCTTCCACAACTTCATATGGGCCTTCCCATTTGGGGCCCAACTTGCCGGTGTTTTCCACAAGGCTTGCGTCATTGCTGCGGTAGACAAAATCTCCTGGCTTAAAGCTTGTGCCGCGGACTTTAGCATTGTAATACTTCTCCATTTGGGTTTTACTTTTTGCTTCCTGGATTGCCGCGACCTCTCTTCTTTCTTCAACTAAATCTAGATTTAGCTGTAGGTCTTCATCATTTGTGATTGGGTCAAACAAGGCGCATCTCAAAGATGGCATTCCGATCTCGACTGGGATGACAGCCTCCGTCTCATAGGTCAGAGAGAACGGGGTATCCCCATTGCTTGATTTGATCATAGTTCTATGTGCCCATAGCACATGCGGAACTTCTTCCAGCCAGTCCCGGCTTCCTTGATCAATCCGTGCTTTGATGCCTTCGCCTAAGCTCCGATTTGCTCTTTCTACAAGTCCATTTGCCTGGGGGTGTTTGACCGATGCAAATCGTTGTCTGATGTTGAGCTTGTCACACCAATCCTTGAAGGGGTTGTCCCGAAATTGCTTTGCGTTGTCCGCGACTATTTCTCCCGGAAGTCCGAACCTGCATACAATGTTATCCCACACAAACTTCTTAACCTGATTGCCGGTGATGGTGGCGAGGGCTTTGGCTTCTATCCATTTGGTAAAGTAATCTATTGCCACTATCAGGTATTTGATCCTTCCTGGGGCTTCTGGGAATGGGCCGCAGATGTCTATTCCCCATTTGTAGAATGGCCAGGGGGAGGTGATGGGATTTAACTTTTGTTGAGGGTTCCTGGGAACCGGTCGGTGTACCTGGCAGTCCTGACATTTATCTATGATTTCCCTTGCGTCCTTGTGCATTGTAGGCCAGTAGTAGCCGGATCTGATTGCCTTGGCTACAATAGACCGCGGTCCAGAGTGCATGCTGCACGAGCCCTCATGGATTTCTCTGATTACGTACTTCGCTTGTGCCGGACCTACGCATCGTAACCATGGTTCTAGAAAAGACTTGCGGAATAATACCCCATTGATAACAGAGTATTGTCGTGCCTTGATTTTCAATTTCCTGGCTTCTTTTTGATTTGCCGGGAGTACTTCATCCGTTATGTAGGCTATGAGGGGGGTCATCCAAGTCTCCTCTTCTTCTTCTACTACGGCCATTATTTCCTTTTCTTCTATTGATTTGGCCTTCAATGTTTCGACAAGAACTTGTTTTGATAAATGGGCGAAACTGGTGGAGGCTATTTTGCTTAAGGCGTCTGCTTGTTTGTTCTGGCTGCGCGGCACTTGTCTGATGGAGAACGTGCGGAAGTGTTGTATCAAGGCCTTAGCTTTTGCTAGATACGAGGCCATACTCTTCTCCTTGGCTTCGTAAGCCCCATTAATCTGGTTTGCGACCAGCCGGGAATCGACGTTCGCGGATAAGTGTTGGACTCCCATTTGCTTAGCTATCCTTAGACCTGCTATTAGTGCTTCATACTCCGCTTCATTGTTAGAGGTATCAAACTCAAATCGTAATGCGTAAGTAAATTCCACACCTTCAGGTTTTGTGAGGATCAGGCCTGCGCCGGACCCTTCTTGGCAAGATGATCCGTCAGTGTATAAACTCCAAGGCTCGACATATGGATGTTCTTCCGCAGCTTCAACGTTTGCCGGAGTTTTTTCTTCTGGGATTTCCGCAATGAAGTCAGCTAGCACCTGTCCCCTTATTGACTTCCGCGGCCTGTAGTTTATGTCATGTTCTCCCAGTTCTATAGCCCACTTAGCCAATCTCCCGGTTTTCTCTGTTTTTGCGAGCATTTGTTTGATGGGCTGGTCTGTGATAACAACTACTGGATGCGCCTGGAAGTATCTCTTCAATCTTCTGGCTGCATGAATTAGCGCCAGAACCAATTTTTCCATTGGGTCGTAATTTACTTCCGGGGGTTGCAACGTGCGGCTGATGAAGTAGATGGGTTGCTGGACCGGCCCTCTTTCCACCAGCAGGACTGCGCTAATGGCTTCCTGTGCCGCGGATAAATACAGAAGTAGCTCTTCCCGCGGTTGCGGAGCCGCCAGAGTGGGAAGGTTAGCTATGTGGTTCTTCATTTCCTTGAATGCTTGCTCCGCTTCTGGTGTCCAATGAAAGTCACTCTTCTTGATGCATTTCTTTAATGTCTTGAAGAACGGCAGGGATTTTTCTGCTGACTTTGATAGGAAACGGTTGAGACTCGCCAACTTACCATTGAGGCTCTGCACTTCTTTGAGTGTGCGGGGAGAGGGCAACTGGGCGACCACCGCGGATTTATCCGGGCATGCCCCAATCCCGTTTTTGTTGATCAAATGTCCCAAAAACATTCCTTCTTCCGCTCCAAAGGTGCACTTCTTTGGGTTCAGCTTCATGTTGATTTTCCTCAACGTTTTGAAGGTTTCCTCTATATCTCTTAACATCTCCATCTCCGAATGGCTTTTAATTACCAAATCGTCTACATATACTTCTAGATTTCTTCCAATCTGCTTCTTGAAAGCCTTATCCACCAATCGTTGATAGGTAGCTCCTGCATTCTTTAATCCGAAAGGCATTTTTTTTATAACAAAATATACCTTGGTTCGTGTGAAAGGCAGTCTTTTCCTCGTCTTCCGCGGCCATTTGAATTTGGTGGTACCCTTTGTATGCGTCTAGGAAGCATTTGAAGGTGTAGCCGCAGAGGGATTCGACTTTGTGGTCGATCTCCGGTAGGGGGTAGCAGTCTTTTGGGCATGCCTTGTTCAAGTCTTTGAAATCCACGCACATTCTCCAAGTTCCATCACTTTTTTTGACCAAGACCGGATTTGACACCCAATCGTGATAGTGGACCTCTCGCATTATGTCCGCCTCTACCAACTTTGCCACATCTTCATTGATGGCCTTATTTCTTTCGGGAGCTTGTCCGCGCTTCTTTTGTCGTATTGGCGAGTACCCCTCCCTAATATTGAGCCTATGCTCCGCTGCGTTCCGCGGCACGCCCGTCATATCCGACGGTTGCCAAGCGAAAATATCCAGGTTATTCCTCAGCAAATCACATAGGTCTTTTTTCCCTTGATTTGTCAAACTTCCCCCTAGCGTGACTGTTTGGTCCGCAAACTCGGGGTGTATAGCAACTTTTATGCCGTCCTTGACTGGAACTTCTTCAAAATTCTGCTGCGATGATGATTCTGCTATCGTCCGGCACTCTATGGGCATTATTTTGTCACTATGTATGGTGACTACTCCTCCTTTCGTGGGGAATTTAATCATACCGTGGGCCGTGGAGGGAATGAGCTTGAGCTGTCTTATCCCCGGTCGGCCTATTATGCCGTTGTATTGGGAGGGCGATCTGACAACCATGAAGTTCATCCAAGCACTTGAGGAGTTCTCTTCATCTGCCAAGGTTACTTCTAGTAAAATTTGCCCTAAAGGCCACGACAACTCTCCACTGAATCCAAGCAGGGGGGTCGCGGCAGGGATCATTCTTTTCTTGACTTCTGGACTCAAACGATTGAAACAATGTTCATACAAGACCTCTGAGGCGCTTCCATTATCCACATACATTCGGTGTACATGATGTCCGCCTACTTCTGCCTTTATCACCAACGGATGATCATCCCAATCATCCTCCCGTATGGGAGGGAAAGATATTTCCATATTGGGGTAGGCGTTAGAGGTTGTTTTCTGCTTCACATTCCGCGGCCAGGCTTGTATCATGAATATGGCTGGGGCTTTATCTTTAGCCGCGGTTTCCTTCTTTCCTCCCTTGGAGGTTCCGCCTTTTTGGGCCCCGTTCTTGATCTCTTTTACCAGATGCGCCAACTGTCCTGATCTCACTGCTTCCTCAATTTGTCTCTTCAATTGAAAACATTCGTCAGTGTGGTGGCCTTTTTCTCTGTGAAAATCACAGTATTTATCTTTGTTTCTAAACTCGGCCGGACTTGACATTGGTGGTGGGGCCGTGAACTTGACTGAATCCATTGCCAGAATTTCTTTAGGTGTCTTTGTGAGGGGCGTGAATCTATCACTCCGCCTTCGATCTGCCCTAGAGCGTTGTTTGAATTCTGTCTTTCTGTCAAAAGGCTGAGCATTGGTCGTCCGGGATCCTCCTTCGCCGGACTTCCATGCGGGACGGTCATGTTTTTTCTTAGATATGTTTGCCGCGGCAGTTTCTCCTCGGACGAAGGCAGTGGTGATCTTCCACATCTCGTCCATGGTCTTTGGAATTCTGTCATTAAGCCTCTTGATCAACTCCGGGTTGTTAATACCGTGCATGAACCCTGAGACTCTCATGCATTCCGGAGCACCCTTCACTTGCATGCTTTCTGTCTTGAAACGATCAACGAATGCCGTGGTTGTTTCCCCTTCTCTTTGTTTGATATGATGGAGCTCCACCGGGTCCTTGGTATACTTCTTTTGTTGGAGAAAATAAGACAGGAAGTACTTCTTGAGGTCCTCGAAGTTATCAATGCTTTCCGCCGGCAAGTCGTCAAACCACATTCGAGCGTGACCCATGAGAGTGGAGTTAAACATATGACACCATGTGGGCATGGCCCATCTCTCTACCTTTGCCGCGGTGCAGAAGCTTTTCATGTGGTCCTCTGGATCTCCGGTCCCATCATAAGTCTTGACATTATTAGGCATCCTGGTTCTTTTTGGGAATTTGAAACCCCGGATCCTTAATGTGAACGGGTTAGCGTCTTCAACGTCGTAGGGATGATAAAGATCATCCTCTCCCCTTTTGCTCTTTCCAGACCTTGCCCCCCAGTATTCTCCTGCACTGTCCTCGCTTTCTACAGGTGTTTGCTTCCGAGGTCGTTCGTGGCTTGAGTATGCGGACCTGCTTCTGGTTCTATGTTCCCTAGAACGAGGGACGCGGCTAAGGGTGGGGCTGGGTGACCTTTTCCTGCTGCTTTCTGGGTATTTTTTCTCATGAGGACGCCTCTCTTGTCTGTAACGCTCTGCTTCAGTTCTGCGCTCTCTTCTGGCACGGCTTTTTGTTTTAAGCCTAGAGAACACGTCCGCCTTCTTTTCTCCCAGGCGTGACTTAACATCCCCTCTCCTTTCTCCCAAGCGGGTGAAAACAGTGGATCGGGGATACTCCATTTCTTGGTTACCGCCCCTAGGTTCCTTGCTGAGCCTAGAGAAAACGCTTCTGGAGTAAGAGCTTTCAGAGGGTCCTGACCTGTAACTAGGGCTGGATTTGCGCCTCTTTTCATTCTTTCGTTCCCATAGGGACCTCGACTGGGAGTTTCTGGATAGTTCTTGCGGGGAAGGGTCTTCCCGCGACTCATCCTCGAACTCAAGGCGGGTCCTTACTTGATTTAGCTTTTCTGCGTGAACCTTTTCGGACATTAGTGGCAGCAATCGGTCGTAGTGCTGATCGCAAAACTTCCTGATTGCTTCATCCGGAAGGGATTCCGCATGGAGTTCCTTCTCCTTGTTTTTTCCCGTATCATGAGTGTTACGCACGGTGGAAGGTTCCTGGGAAGGAGAAGGATTATTTCCTTGATTGCTCATGGTAGATTTTTTTTTCCTTTTGAAACGCAGTTTGTGTAACTGGTCCCACGGATGGCGCCAAATGTTAGTACAAATCTTTGGCACACTCCCAGACCTAGGTTAGACTAGTTCTTGGAGGGTAGATCTTGCACCAATTGCTTCTTGTTAACTGCTAAGATAAAAGTAGCACCGTTAGTCTTACCGCGGACGGGGGGTTCCGCGGTTAGCCTCCGGTGTGAGAGTAAGTATATTTATCAAGAGAGATAATTTAAGTGCGGATTAGGTGCAGTAAATGCAGTTAGGTGTGGTAATAAATGAGATGGGAGTATTTATACTACCCGTATACTTACTGTAGCTACCTCGAAACTCTGCGCATTAATTACTGAGTAGGTAATTGTCAGAGCAGCGCATGGCTGCGTCATACCATAGTAGGTAAGTGTCAGATCAAGTGGAAGACACAATCCCACAAGATCTGGCTTTAGGTAGTCGCGGCAGGATAGCTGTCGACATCGGATTAGATCCCCGGACTTAAGAGACCGGGGATGATCTTGTCCGGATTGCGGAATTGGGTTCTGCCGTGGTTTGGGATGTTAGTCATGTCCGGCCCCATATGCTAGGGTCCGGGTATACTATACACGATCACGAAGAGGAAATGTAGATGAAACTTGTGTTAAAATGGGCTGTTTTGAAACTATTTTGTTTTTGATATCTGAAAAGTTTGATTACTGCTATAACGTCTCATACTGTTACATTTGTTTCCAGAGCTTGTGTTAAAATGGGCTGTTTTGAAACTATTTTACTACTAGTTCAACACTTTATCTCCCAAATACCTAAGTTAACTTTATGCCAATACTAACATTTAATATGTATATACAATTATCCTTTTTATATGAGATGTAAATTAATTTTCATGTACACTTTGTTACTAAAACTTTTAGTTGACAAGTAAGAGTGGAGTTATTCTACAAACAATAAAAACCTCACATACAAAGGGACAACTCCCATCCATTGATTTAGATTTGATCAATGGCTGAGATCATTCACTTACTACTTAAAAAAATACACAAAAGGGCAATTTTGTAAAATTACAACAAGACACACCCCACTTACCCCTCACTTCCAATCATAATTTCTCTCACCTAACAGACACTAAAAACACACACTACTCAAAAATAAAAACCGATCAACATAAATGGAATCATAATTTCGCCGGAGATTTAATCAATTCATCAATTCATCGGAAAAAATGGAATCTCCGGCAAAAAGGAAGAAAGAAACACCAGTCAACAATCCAATTTCAGGTATACTGAAACTCTTTAAACAACTATTTAACTATCTCTTACTATCACATACGATTAGATAGTTATAGAAGTTTTACACTGATTAATTGATGTACGATTAGATACTATTTATTCAGATTATACTGAAAACATTACGATTTTACACTGATTAATCGATGTTTATGGAAGTTATAGTGATTTTATGAAGAAATTAGGTTTTCAGAGTTAACAGACACATTGAGATGAAGATATTGAAATAAAAGACATATTAGAAGAATTTATTGAAGGCGTCTTATGCGGCTAAGCCTTCCACATAAGACGCCTTCGGCAAAGCCGAAGGCGTCGGCTGCGGCTAAGCCACAGAAGACGCCTTCGGCTTTGTTTTTATATCGAACTAGATGCTTCAAATGTTGTATATATGTAGTTGTAATGATGTAGAATTAGAATACTAGGGAGTACAATTCGTGATAGTTTTTTTTTTACTACATGTGTTTTTAGGCAAGTTCAGACATGTAAATGTTTATTTGCAACCGTTTTGAGACTGAAGTAAGATGTGATCTTGGATTGTTCTGACACAGAATACACCGATGCTTAATATACGACTATGTTTTGCTGTTATCTGTTATATTATTTGCCAGCTTGTTGTATATATTGTGTAGCAAATGATACTTTAACTCAGTTGATTTGTTGATGTGTCAACACGTAACTTAGTATATTATGTGACATAAGAGATATTAGCTGAAATAAGGAAGTGAAAACGCATATTATTGAAACAGGAAGCTGATAATTGAAAGTTGTGAATCTGTAGACCATCATCTAACAAATGTTCTCATGTGAAGGCTTTAAATTTGTAACAATTTGATTGTGATTTTAGGGTTATGTTATCTACTGTGTGCGTGAGGCGTGGTGGACGAAAGAGGTATCACCTGTGATACATATTACTTATCACTTGTGATACATGTTATGTAAACCATAAACTTCATTAAAAAAAATCTGAATATTGGTTTACCATAAACTTCATCATTAAAAAAAATATCACAAGTAATATTTTGAATATCATTTGTGATATTCAGAATATCGCTTGTGATATTTTGAATATCACAGAATATCATTTGTGATATTCTGAATATCACATGTGATATTATGAATATCATAAGTGATTTTCTGTGATATTCTGAATATCATTTGTGATATTCTGAATATCACATGTGATATTATGAATATCATAAGTGATTTTCTGTGATATTCTGAATATCACAAGTTTGATGATATTGATGTTTGATGATATCACAAGTGATATCACAAGTTTAATTGTTAGTTTGTAGTGACTCTGAATGCTTAATATTGGTTAGTTTTGCTGTACGAGTGAGCTGATTAAGTGAGTTTGTTTGTGTGATTGTTGATTTATAGTGATTTTGAATGCTCGGTTTTGGTTGATTTATTGTACTAATGAGCTGAATAAGTGATAAGTTCGCGTGGTTGATTGCTGATACATAGTAATTTTAGATGCTTAGTTTATGTTAATTAAGTTTGTGTGGTTGATAGTTGATATATAGTAACCTGAATGGTTCATTTCTGTTAGTCTGTAGTCCGTGTTAGCTGATTCAGTAATATTACAAGTCGTTTTTCTGTAAAAACAAGTTGGTGTGTTTGACTGTTGCTTTAGAGTGATTACGAATGGTCAACCAAGTTAATTTGTAGACTTGAGTAAGTGAAAGTCATAAGTCAGCTGTTTAAATTAGATCTAAGTTTGATTGGTTACTTCAGTGAGTATTCCCTAATTGAATTGTATGTTGGTGAGTTTACAGTTTACATACCTTGATTTGAATATGCATGGCAGTGTGATGGCTTTAAGGAAATCTTGACACATCAAGGTGGCTGTGCGGGGGTACTTATGTCAGACAACAACTCTGATGCCGTAGTACAAACCGAGTCTGAAGATAAATTGGGGAGTGCTGTAAAGAGAGAACGGGAAATTGATTTGAATATGCAAATGAAAACAGAACAAAGCGAGCCAAATCTTAAAAGGAAGAAGTCTGAAGATGCATCATTTGACCCGATGCAAGACTTGGTCTCCACCACTAATGATGCTACCTTAGATATGAATCAAATGGTTGCAGATAATGGAAATAGTATGTCTGTTGAACAGACAAATGATGAAATAGTCAGCAAATCATTGTGATAATAAAGATTTGGTGGAGAAGGTAGATATATTGGATGGTCTTCCCCAAAATAGCGAGCTTGTTAACTTGATTAAAAGGGCTAGGAATTCGTCAGTCAAAAACTCAGAACTTCTCCAGGATTGTGGAATTCATTTCTTGTGTGTGCTGTCACTAGACCGGTACGTATTTGTTGATAATCATTTCTTTTGACTTAGATCTTTTATTTGCCATTATTTGCAGCTTTGGAGACTATGTGTCTGATCAGGTTGTTGCTCCAGTTCGTGAAACTTGTGCGCAGGCTTTAGGAGCGGTTTTCAAGTACATGTCTCCTTTGCAAGTTCATGAGACACTGAATGTTTTGCTGAAAATGCAGGTAAATATCACATCTGACCTTTCTTCTTTTTTTTTTTTTTTTTTTTTTTCTTTTTTTTTTTTTTTTTTTTTTTTAATATTATTGTTAAGCTTGGTGGTCCAATTATTGAATGCTTATTTTATTATTCCTGTCATATCTTATTGGTTCATGCTGCTGATTTCTTCTGCTGATTCTTCCAGCGTAGACCAGAATGGGAGATTCGCCATGGCAGTCTTTTGGGCATCAAATATTTGGTTGCTGTGCGTCAGGTACTCTTCTCATGGCCACAAACATCATAATACGTTTTCTTGACTATCTGCATGAAACATACCTAGTTCAAATTATGTTCTTGTTAAGATTCCTGTCGCTTTGTGCCAATTGAGCTAGTGCTGATATGTTGGTTGAATAAAACAGGAAATGCTTCCTGATTTGCTTGGTCGTGTCCTTCCTGCATGTAAAGTTGGTCTTGAGGATCCAGATGATGATGTAAGAGCAGTTGCTGTTGATGCCTTAATTCCCACTGCACGTGCCATTGTTTCACTTAGTGGACAAATGTTGCATTCTATTGTGATGCTACTATGGGATATCTTGCTTGACCTGGACGATTTGAGCCCATCCACTAGCAGGTAATCTTTTTATTTCGTTAGTTCAACTTTTCTTTGATGAGAATTCGAGTTTTGTATTGAACATCTACGTGGAATAAGATGGATAAAGTTATAAAACTGTACCAACCCTAAACCTAAAATCACCACAGTTGAAAAATGATTGCCATTTGATTTCATTGCTTGAATATGGAATGTTAGAATCACATTTATATAGGATGCTTCTACTAGCAGAGATGCCTTATCAATTTATATGGAATGCACTTATCAATTTAGTTGGCTATCGACAAGTGTACTAAAGAAATTTCTTCGTATGTTACAGTGTGATAAATCTACTAGCAGAGGTATATTCTCAGGAAGAGATGATTTCTAGGATGTTCTCAGCCCAGGAAGGAAATCAAGGACTTGACCTGAATGAGATTGTTTCTACTAATGATATTGCACGCACAGTGAATTTTCAAGAAAACCCCTACATGCTGTCAACATTAGCTCCACGGTTGTGGCCATTTATGAGGCATAGTATCACATCTGTTCGTTATTCAGCCATTCGAACATTGGTAAGCTGTTCTCTCCTTTGATGCGTGCGATGTGTCGTTGCGGTTTAGCAGTATTAATGCCTATTCAAGTTTTAAATTTATATTTAGCCGACTTATCAATAACACACACACTTAACGAGCAGTGTACCCGGTCAGTATGAATATAATGGTAAGTAGAGTGTCGATCACTAAGAGTGGAACGTATTATCTAGTTATTCTAATCAGTATTTTAATATATTAAGTTAGCTATACAACCTACTCTAACGCAAGGGGGTTCAGCCTGAGAGACTGGCACGATTTAGTTGCAATTAAATAATAAACTAAACCAATAGGCACGAATCAGCAAGTAGCACACACGTACACAGATAAATACTCGAGACAATAAGAAGGCTGTCCTGATAGATAAGTAGTTTGTCACTTGTTTTATTGCTAGTTTTATATGAAGTGTATAGTTCGATGCAACGCACCGAGATTAAGTCCTTTCTCGTTGGTTCTAATCTTATCGGCGAGTAAACCCTTAATGATTACTTATGACTATCCTATTTATCTTTCTTCCTACTTTTCTACAGACGATAGAATGCATAGGCGATCTAATAAATAGGCGAGGGCAGAGGCATGGCGACCCGATCAACGCTCAGCTAGACACAGAGGTTATCAATGCACAAATAAAAGTCACCAAAGACATCAACATATAAACTTTAATTAATGAGAAAGCAGTTTTAAGGGAGTGCAATCTTTTCGTTGTCACATTACACAAGCCACCAATCTTGATGATTTAAAGTTTACTAACACAATAAAACAAAACTACTTAATGAATTAAACACATGCAGCACCTTCTTACAGCTCTTGTATCTTCGTTTGGGTGTGTCTTGTGCTGCCTTAATCGACTGAATTCGTCCTAGGTTTCTGTACTTCGGCCTTCTGTGTGTTGACTAAAAGCTTTGGAA
This sequence comes from Artemisia tridentata subsp. tridentata, assembly GCA_021014915.2. Taxonomy (NCBI): domain Eukaryota; kingdom Viridiplantae; phylum Streptophyta; class Magnoliopsida; order Asterales; family Asteraceae; genus Artemisia; species Artemisia tridentata. The sequence continues at coordinate 372,443,419 of CP139505.1, forward strand.
TTCGTCTGGTCTTGGGGTATTTATAGTTTCTGTCTGAGGGTAAGATGCGGCGCATCTAGTAAGTAGATGCGGCACATTGACTTAACTTCGCGTGGGGTCCAAGATTAATATATTCAGGAATATTCGTACACCGCCAGAAGATGCGGCGTAACTCCATTCTAGGATGCGGCGCATGTCCTCTTGTATCTTGGATCATATCTGGTGAAATATTGATAGTGATGCGGCGCATGTCATAAGTGAGATGCGGCGCATCTGGAGCAGAATAGTCTTGATCTTGTACATTTCGGTAGACTCTTAACTTCTTGCATGTTTTGCTCCATAATTAGTCCAAAATCGCCAAGTTTCACCAAATGCTTGTTTTTACCTGAGAATTACAAAAGTAAACGATTAAGTATCAATCCTCATACATAATATAATAAAACAAGTCAAATTAATAGGATAAATGATAGTAATAATATGTACTTATTTGAGTTCATCAAATATCCCCCCACTTGAACTTTACTTGTCCCCAAGTAAACCTTAGAATTAATCTTATGAAAATGTATCCTAAAAGATATTAGGATTTATTTTTATATTTAAGCATGTATTCGTTTTTGCCATAATCACGCAACCAAACACTTAACGAATTAGAAGTAAAATAAAATAATTTGATAAAAGCAAATCTAATCGTTTAACTGTCCAGTCGTGACGAATATTCTATCATAAGCTTGGCAAGTATACACATCTCCCCCACTAAAGCAAAGGAATAACAAGTCTAAAGCGGTAAAAAGGGTTTTGAGGTTTAAGGGTTAATTACTCTTCTTAATCACTATCGATCTCAAATTCCAGAAAAGGCGACAAAATCACAAATACATGATCGAATCCACGAACACGATACTTGCAATTGCTCAAATCCTTAACTCGAATAGGCTAAAGATAGGTCCAAACTTCACCAATAATAATATATCAAAAAGGGCGACAAAATCATAAATACATAGCCGAATCCACGACTACGATACTTAAGATTGCTCAAATCCCTAATCTCAATAAATCAAAGGTTTGGTTGGATAAAGAATAATAAAGGGTATGGATAATTTTTGGGATATAAATTGGTGTAAAACGAAAAATAAACAAAACAAATAAATTAAAATCCTAAGTGTGGTTAATCACTATCCCAACCATCCCATGAATAAGACTCATATCATTGAATAACTCAAGCTTTAACACTTGAAACACACGCTTTAGGTAGACACGAATTATACTCAACAAGATCTTAATCAAAGAATAAACCTTAGTTGGCGTTCCCATAACTGCCAACTCCCATTCAATCCATAGATATAATATATAACAAATAGTGGTGATATCGACCACTTACATAACTTTACATTGTTGGTTAAAACAAACATCCAACTTTCTTCTTTTTTTCTTTTTCTTTTCTCATTTTTTCGATTTTTTTTTTTTTTTTTTTTTTTTTTTTTTTTTTTTTAAGAAACATAAACATAGATGTGTAAAATTTCACCACATCACCAAAACAATAATTCTGGATAATTTTTCCATACTTTTCATGACTTCAGAAATAACGGTAATAGTGAAAGTAGTAAACACACGAAAAATAAACTCAAAGATATACAATATTTACTTTCACTCCAATTACATTGTGCAATTTCCCGACCTAACCATAGATAATGAATTACGCACGCGAACACAGGTAATGTAAGGAAACTCACTTTGCCTAAAGCAATTAACCAACCACGGATTCTAATCTACAGGGTAGGCTAAGGTTTAAGGTGTAACAAAACATTTTAACAAAGGTGTAAGAAACGAAAGGAATGGCTCTGAGTGTTTTTCTAGGGGTATCTTACTCTAAAAATGAGAGTAACAAAAGGGTTTATACGGGGGTTAACTAACCAGTGTAGTTAGTTAATATCACATAACATATAATAGGCTATTTGGGTGTAATCCTAGAAATTTACCAATTTAGACAAGTCATTCCAATTATATAAAATAATACTTATTATGGTGGTCTCGAATAGTATACAAGCCAAGTTCTATAGTTTACAAGTCACCGGCACACTCATAGATTTGTGAGTTTTGAAAAATCACAATTTTTAAAAATAACGTCATGTGTGCAGCTATGCAACTTATACTTTAAACAAAAGCATGCTAAAAAATTTTAAATTTTGATATATTAAGCACATTTTAAGCATATTTTGAAAAGTTTAGGACAAGTAAGTGTTAAGTGTTCTAATTCTCCAATCCCCCCACTTAAGTTAAACAACGTCCTCGTTGTTTGTATCAAAGGTTAAAAAATGGAAAATAAAAGAATTAGAACAGAAAAACTCCCCTGAGATTTGCTCGGTATGATCCTCCATTTGTATAAGAGCAAAAATCATCTTTCTTGTGGATTAGAACGTTTAAGCTTCATAATAGATGTATCCACAGGAAATGCAGGAATCTATAATACCACCAAGGCTTTAAAACACACCTAAGTTAAGAAAGGTTCAAACTTGCATAATACATTAGTAGTTAGTTAAAATAAAACATAAAAATTAAAATGAAAATCATCAGGTCAGTCGATGCGCCGTATCTTATGGAAGAAGATACGCCGTATCGAGCCTGGAATAAATACGGATCAGAATAGAAGATGCGTGGCATCCTTAACCAGGGATGCGCCGCATTGAAATAAACTGATAAAAAGTTTTAAATTTGGAAATAAAAAATGCAGAAAAATAAAGATATGACCATTGCAGGAGATGCGTCGCATCTCAGGATTGAGATGCGCCGTATCCTCTGCGGCCTGACTGACTCACTAAAAAATCAGAAAATAAAATAAGAGATAAGCATGGGTTGCCTCCCACGAAGCGCTTGTTTTTGTTCGAGTCACGAGCCTGACTCCACCCTTATTTACTGTGTAATAGGGTGTTTTTCCCCCCACTTGGGATCAAGTGCAGGTGATAGTAGCAATAAACACGAAAAGAGTGTAAATTTGCTATTAAAGATGGAAGAAATACATAAAGATCATACCTTGGCAATATACGTACATCTTTCCTATTCTTACCCGGTTTGGTTGATAAATTGGATGACTTGACCACTTCATCTGAAAGAGTAGTGTGTTGAGGAAAAATGAGTCTCCTTTCTTCTTGGTTAGTCTCTTTGGTAGTAAGGCGTCCCTTGACTTCCGCAGAAGATGAGAAAGGGTCTTTGGCAAGTAAAAGTTCGAGTTCCTCTAAATCCTTCATAGGGTCGAAATCATCATCTTCATCAATCATAGCAATGTTTAAGAGCTCATCACCAAATTCTTCCTCGAGCTCCACCAAAAACGGGTTGATCACAGGTGCTTCAATAGGTAGTGTAATAAATTTTGCCTCATCATTTTTTTGTTTTGCAACCTGTTTAGGAAAACTAGCAAGATTATTAGTAACGGGATTAATAATATCAAATAAATTTGTACCACTTTGTGTTGTAAGTAACTCCAATTCATCTTGTGAATCTCCATCTTCAACTAGTGGTCTTGCAATTTCAGCATCGTCCCGAATTTCATCCTTAAATAAGTAATCCCAGATTTCTTCAAAATCCCTCGTTGGGTCAAAATCTGGTTGAGGTATGTCATCATAAACTATGGCGTCAAATGGTTCGAAATCAAAATTAGAATACTTTTCATTTTCATCCGATGGATTTACTAATGGTGGTAATACGATTGCAGAATATTCTTCAACGGAAGGTTCCGTATACGCATCATCTTGTGCAATCACCGGAGAAAAAGTACTATCAAGAACAATTGCCGGAATTGGTTTCACGGTATATGAATCTTCTTCATCATCATTTGACATACACCAAGTGTGTTGAAACGGCAACCTATTTCTTTCTTTCTTTGACTTAACCATTTCCAGTAACAAGTATTCTTCCATCGTAATATCCGGATCGTCCATCTTCCTGAAATAAAACTTACTCGTGCAAAAGAAGGGTGAAACAATCAAAGTAAAATAAAAGTTGCTGATATCAGCTGATGATGCGCCATATCCAAAAAGATGGATACGCCGTATCTTATAATCGTTAAAATTAAATCAGACTTTATTCAGAAAATAGATACGCCGCTTAGAAATTTGAATGCGCCGTATCAATTTTAATAATCAAAAATCGATATTTATTTAAAATTAAATGCGTCGTATTAACAAAAGTTAATGCGCCGTATTTTCGTTACGTTTCAAAATATAAGATTTTTGATTCAGAAGATACGCCGTATCGACAGAGATCGATGCGTCGTATCTGTTTAATAATTCGAAAACTGTTTTTAATTAAAATAATAGATACGCCGTATCTGCTAAAGCAGATGCGTCGTATGGCATTAACGTTTAGAAAATTTTTTTATCAAAAACAGATACGCCGTATCTTGGGGAAAAGATGCGTCGTATCGAATTAATTAAACGCGTTGTATTTTATAAAAATTAAACGCAATACGCCGTATCTGAGAGATCAGATGCGCCGTATCGTTCGATTTAGCTCAGTACAACGATAGCAGAATACAAAAAATACGAAAAATTAAAAACAAATAAAACACACGAAAATAAACAAAATAAAAGCAAACAAATAACACACAAAAACAGAAAATATGCAAAATAGTACAATGAATGCAAATTAATCTAATACACAACAAAATTAGCGGTTAGATTAAAAATTAAAAACCTAATTAAAATACTAATCAAATTAACAGATAATAACAATTCACTCCCCGGCAGCGGCGCCAAAAACTTGATGCGTGCGATGTGTCGTTGCGGTTTAGCAGTATTAATGCCTATTCAAGTTTTAAATTTATATTTAGCCGACTTATCAATAACACACACACTTAACGAGCAGTGTACCCGGTCAGTATGAATATAATGGTAAGTAGAGTGTCGATCACTAAGAGTGGAACGTATTATCTAGTTATTCTAATCAGTATTTTAATATATTAAGTTAGCTATACAACCTACTCTAACGCAAGGGGGTTCAGCCTGAGAGACTGGCACGATTTGGTTGCAATTAAATAATAAAATAAACCAATAGGCACGAATCAGCAAGTAGCACACACGTACACAGATAAATACTCGAGACAATAAGAAGGCTGTCCTGATAGATAAGTAGTTTGTCACTTGTTTTATTGCTAGTTTTATATGAAATGTATAGTTCGATGCAACGCACCGAGATTAAGTCCTTTCTCGTTGGTTCTAATCTTATCGGCGAGTAAACCCTTAATGATTACTTATGACTATCCTATTTATCTTTCTTCCTACTTTTCTACAGACGATAGAATGCATAGGCGATCTAATAAATAGGCGAGGGCAGAGGCATGGCGACCCGATCAACGCTCAGCTAGACACAGAGGTTATCAATGCACTAATAAAAGTCACCAAAGACATCAACATATAAACTTTAATTAATGAGAAAGCAGTTTTAAGGGAGTGCAATCTTTCCGTTGCCACATTACACAAGCCACCAATCTTGATGAATTAAAGTTTACTAACACAATAAAACAAAACTACTTAATGAATTAAACACATGCAGCACCTTCTTACAGCTCTTGTATCTTCGTTTGGGTAAGTCTTGTGCTGCCTTAATCGACTGAATTCGTCCTAGGTTTCTGTACTTCGGCCTTCTGTGTGTTGACTAAAAGCTTTGGAATTCGTCTGGTCTTGGGGTATTTATAGTTTCTGTCTGAGGGTAAGATGCGGCGCATCTAGTAAGTAGATGCGGCGCATTGACTTAACTTCGCGTGCGGTCCAAGATTAATATATTCAGGAATATTCGTACACCGCCAGAAGATGCGGCGTAACTCCATTCTAGGATGCGGCGCATGTCCTCTTGTATCTTGGATCGTATCTGGTGAAATATTGATAGTGATGCGGCGCATGTCATAAGTGAGATGCGGCGCATCTGGAGCAGAATAGTCTTGATCTTGTACATTTAGGTAGACTCTTAACTTCTTGCATGTTTTGCTCCATAATTAGTCCAAAATCGCCAAGTTTCACCAATTGCTTGTTTTTACCTGAGAATTACAAAAGTAAACGATTAAGTATCAATCTTCATACATAATATAATAAAACAAGTCAAATTAATAGGATAAATGATAGTAATAATATGTACTTATTTGAGTTCATCACTGTTCTCTCCTTTCATCTACATCTTGACTTTCCAAATGCTTTTAAGTAGATTACTAGGCCCAAGTTTGTAACATAAACATATACAACCTTTTGGTAGTCTTTATAACTAAGTTATACGTGCAGGAGTGGTTGCTTGAAGTTGAATACAGAAGGAGTATTTCTGTATCTTCTAGCTCCTTTTGGCCTTCTTTCATACTGGTTGATACCCTTAGAATTGTTTTCCAAAATCTTCTACTTTAATCGAATCAGGAAATTTTACACTGTTCAGAGAGGGTCTGGAGGCTGCTTCTCGAGGTGAGTGATTTGTCCATGATGCATGGTTTTTATAGATAGTAAGTGCAATTAATTTTTTTGTGCAACATGCCTTGAGTTTGCTAAAGTTCCTTTTGAATTGTTGGTAGTGCCCAGTGAAGGACTTGGAAGCTGCTGCAAGATCATACATGGCATCTTGGATAGAACTTATAACTACGCCTTATGGATCTCTCGGCAAAGGTGGCAATTTTAGTCCATTTACTTATTAATGGGAATTTGTGCTGTGTTTTATCTAACGGGTCAGTTCTTAAAATACTCTAAGGGGAACATGTAAAATGGGTCGAACACGCTGAATGTTTGACAACATCCCTTTTCAGTGCATACAAACGAGCAGTTCAGCTAAATCCGAGATTCGCCTACGCCCACACCCTTTGTGGTCATGAGTATGAAGTTCCTTCTTAGTTCATCTCTTAATGTCGATTATTACACCTTATACTTTATTAGATATGTAGACTGTCTTTACATCACTCTGTTAAGCCTTTGATAACCTGCTCACTAATTTGTACTATTTTTTTTTTACAGATATGTGGCGTTGGAGGATTTTGAGAATGGAATCAAGAGTTACCAGAATGCTCTTCAGGTTGATTCAAGACATTATAATGCCTGGTATGGCCTTGCAATGATATTTCTTCGCCAGGATATGGTGTTGTAAGACCAACCTTGGGTGGTCTTACTTCAAAAGTTGTCATGCTCGGAGGAACATTTTTTCTTGCATCTGAAGTGCTTGAGCTGGTAGAGCAAGTTGGGGCTGTTAGTGATCTTTCAGGAAAGGCGATGTTATTCTTATCGTGGATATTTACGTCCCTTTTTCTACTCTGAATAAGCTCCAGGTACTTATTATGTTCATGATAAGTCCCGTTTGAGCTTATTGTGTTCAGTATAAGTCCCATATTAACATCTATTGCCGCATGTGATTATTTCTTATCTCAGCAAAAAAGAAGGGGAAAGCGGCTGTCAAAAAGCCAGCAAAGAAGGTCAAAAGAAAAGCTCCGGTTGCAAAGAAAACCAAGGCAAAAAATGAGGAATGCAATTGTTCATGTGCATGTTCCACCGTTACATAACCCTTAAGCTGTCGTGGATGGTTTCCTGCTTTTTTGTTTCAGATAGAGGCAATCATGAATGACTTCATTCAATTAGCTTATTGTTTTAAACTCGCAATCAATTCTCAGTCCTCGTAGTTTATTAGAAGAGAAACTGTAGCGCCAGATAGTGTAGCCTATAAAGATTCGTGGAACTTGTATGGTAACAGAAGTATGTGATGCTTTTATACACAACATCAGTCAAATTTAGTTGCGGTTTCATGTACTTTGTTTTCATTCATTGTGTAAATGAACATACTAATCCTATGCCATGCCATGGCTCTAGCATGACCTTTGTTTTCATTCATTGTGATATCACATATCACAGGTGATATCACATATCACATGTGATACACATATCACATGTGATATCACAGGTCATATCACATGTGATATCTGAAGAAGCTCAAACACCTGTGATATCAAATATCACATGTGATATCACATATGACCCATAAGAGCTTAATTGTGTTAAAACTTGATACATATACCACGTACATATATTAAAAAAAACATACATGCATATTGCATAAATGTATTACAGTTATAGAGTGTATATGTGTGATATCACAGGTGATATCCCATATGAAGAAGCTCAAACACCTATGATATCACATATCACATGTGATATCACAGGTGATATCACATGTGATATCACATATCACATGTAATATCATAGGTGATATCACATGTGATATCTGAAGAAGCTCAAACACCTGTGATATCACATATCACATGTGATATCACAGGTGATACAAAATAAGATATCACCTGTGTGATACAGAATAACTTATTGAATATCACCTGTGATACAAAAATAAGATATTAGGTATCACCTGTGATGTACCAAATATTAGGTATCACCTGTGATGCAAAATATGATATTAGGTATCACCTGTGATACAAAATATGATATTATGTATCACCTAAAAGTGATATTCTGTGATATTTAGAATATCACAAGTGATATTATCACAAGCGATATTCTGAATATCACAAATGATATTCTGAATATCACAAGTGATAATATCATTTGTGATATTCAGAATATCGCTTGTGATAATATCACTTGTGATATTCTGAATATAATATCACTTGTGATATTCAGGATATCACTTGTGATATTCAGGATATCGCTTGTGATAATATCACTTGTGATATACTGAATATCACATAATATCACTTGTGATATTCTGAATATCACAGAATATCACTTGTGATATTCAAAAAAATCACAGAATATCACATGTGATATTCAGAAAATCACTTGTGATATTTAGAATATCACTTGTGATATTCTGAATATCAAAGAATATGAATGAAAACGAACAAAAAGACCCAAGGGCAGAGATGGTTGTGGATGATGGAGTTTGTTACAAAATCATTTACTAAGATGTTCACTGTTAAGTTATCGGTTCCGCCGTTGTATGGAGTATTTAGAGTATTGCATAATATCTTATTTTGTTACAAAACCATAGCTGGTGTCACAAATGTAGCTCAAAACACATGGTAGGTCTATATGCCTAATATCTTATTTTGTATCACAGGTGATACCTAATATCTTATTTTGTATCACAGGTGATATGATGCGGGCGTGCGAGTGCTCTAATTTATACCCACGGTATGTCGTTGTGGTTTTAGCAGTATTCAAGTTTTAAATTTATATTTAGCCGACTTATCAATAACACACACACTTTAACGAGCAGTGTACCCGGTCAGTATGAATATAATGGTAAGTAGAGTGTCGATCACTAAGAGTGGAACGTATTATCTAGTTATTCTAATCAGTATTTTAATATTCTAAGTTAGCTATACAACCTAATCTAACGCAAGGGGGTTCAGCCCGAGAGACTGGCACGTTTTGGTTGCAATTAAATAATAAACTAAACTAATGAGCACGAATCAGCGATAGGCATGCACGTACACAGATAAATACTCGAGACAATAAGAAGACCTGTCCTGATGATTAAGTAGATTGTCACTTGTTTTATTGATAGTTTTATATGAAGTGTATGTAATTAACCCTTTCTCGTTGGCCCTAATCTTATCGGCGAGTAAACCCTTAATGATTACTTATGTCTAAAAGTTATTCCTAAGTGATCAATTTAGTAACATCCGTGGGAGCCACATTCTCTTCCGTAGTCAAATGCGCAGGCCACTAATAAACACAGAGGTTATCAATGCACTAATAAGTAGTAACCAAAGACATCAACATATAAACTTTAATTGATGGGAAAGCAGTTTTAAGGGAGTGCAATCTTTCTCGTCACATTACACAAGCCACCAATCCTGATGAATTAAAGTTTACTAACACAATAAAACAAAACTACTTAATGAATTAAATACATGCAGGACCTTCTTACAGCTCTTGTATCTTCGTTCGGGTGTGTCTTGTGTTGCCTAATCGTCTGAATTCGGCCTTAGGTTTCTGTGGTCTTCGTACTTCGTATATATTATGTGTCCACGAAATTCGTCTGGTCTTGGGTATTTATAGTTTCTGTCTGAGGGTAAGATGCGGCGCATCTAGTAAGAAGATGCGGCGCGTTGACTTAACTTCGCGTGGGGTCCAAGATTAATATATTCAGGAATATTCGTACACCGCCAGAAGATGCGGCGTAACTCCATTTATAGATGCGGCGCATGTCCTCTTGTATCTTGGATCGTATCTTGTGAAATCTTGATAGTGATGCGCCGTATGTAATAAGCGAGATGCGGTGTATCTGGAGCAGAATGTCTTGATCTTGTACATTTCAGTAGACTCATATCTTCTTGCTTGTTTTGCTCCATAATTAGTCCAAAATCGTCAAGTTTCACCAAATGCTTGTTTTTAACTGAGAATTACAAAAGTAAACGATTAAGTATCAATTCTCACAGATAATATAATAAAACAAGTCAAATAAATAGGATAAATGACGGTAATAAAATGTACTTATTTGAGTTCATCAAATATCCCCCCACTTGAACTTTACTTGTCCCCAAGTAAACCTTAGAATTAATCTTATGAAAATGTATCCTAAAAGATATTAGGATTTATTTTTATATTTAAGCATGTATTCATTTTTGTCATAATCACACAACCAAACACTTAACGAATTAGAAGTAAAATAGAATAATTTGATAAAAGCAAATCTAATCGTTTAACTGTCCAGTTGTGACGAATATTCTATCATAAGCTTGGCAAGTATACACATCTCCCCCACTAAAGCCAAGGAATAACAAGTCTAAAGCGGTAAAAAGGGTTTTGAGGTTTAAGGGTTAATCATTCTCCTTAATCTCTATCGATCTCAAATTTCAGAAAAGGCGACAAAATCACAAATACATGATCGAATCCACGAACACGATACTTGCAATTGCTCAAATCCTTAACTCGAATAGGCTAAAAATAGGACCAAGTAATCTTCACCAATAATATTATATCAAAAAGGGCGACAAAATCATAAATACATAGCCGAATCCACGACTACGATACTTAAGATTGCTCAAGTCCCTAATCTCAATAAATCAAAGGTTTGGATAAAGAATAATAAAGGGTATGGATAATATTTGGGATATAAATTGGTGTAAAATGAAAAATAAACAAAACAGATAAATTAAAATCCTAAGTGTGGTTAATCACTATCTCAACCATCCCATGAATAAGACTCATATCATAGAATAACTCACGCTTTAACACTTGAAACACACGCTTTAGGTAGACACGAATTATACTCAACAAGATCTCAATCAAAGAATAAACCTTAGTTGGTGTTCCCATAACTGCCAACTCCCATTCAATCCATAGATATAATATACAACAAATAGTGGCGATATCGACCACTTAACACAAAACTTTACATAAGTTGGTTAAAACAAACATCCAACTCTTCTTTTTTTCTTTTTCTTTTCTATTTTTTCGATTTTTTTTTTTTTTTTGAAACATAAACAAAGATGTGTAAAATTTCACCACATCACTATAATGATAATTCTGGATAATTTTTCCATACTTTTCATGAATTCAGAAATAACGGTAATAGTGAAAGTAGTAAACACACGAAAAATAAACTCAAAGATATACAATATTTACTTTCACTCCAATTGCATTGTGCAATTTCCCGACCTAACCAAAGATAATGAATTACGCACGCGAACACAGGTAATGTAAGGAAACACACTTTGCCTAAAGCAATTTACCAACCACTGATTTTAATCTACATGGTAGGCTAAGGTGTAAGGGTGTAACGAAACATTATAACGAAGGTGTAAGAAACGAAAGGAATGGCTCTGAGTGTTTTTCTAGGGTATCTTACTCTAAAAGTGAGATTAATAAAAGGTTTTATACGGGGTTAACTAACCAGTGTAGTTAGCTAATAACATATAACATATAAACGCTATTTGGGTGTAATCCTAGAAATTTACCAATTTAGACAAGTCATTCCAATTATATAAATAATACTTATTATGGTGGCCTCGAATAGTATACAAGCCAAGTTCTAAAGTTTACAAGTCACTGGCACACTCATAGATTTGTGAATTTTGAAAAAAATCACAATTTTTGAAAATAACGTCATGTGTGCAGCTATGCAACTTAGACTTTAAACAAAAACATGCTAAAAAAAATTTTTAATTTTGATATATTAAGCACATTTTAAGCATATTTTGAAAAGTAGTTTAGGACAAGTAAGTGTTAAGTGTTCTAATTCTCCAATCCCCCCACTTAAGTTAAACAACGTCCTCGTTGTTTGTATAAAAGATTAAAAACTGGAAAATAAAAGAATTAGAACAGAAAAACTACCCTGAGATTTGCTCGGTATGATCCTCCATTAGTATAAGAGCAAAAATCATCTTTCTTGTGGATGAGGACGTTTAAGCTTCATATTTGATGTATCCACAGGAAATGCACAAAATTTGATCCACCCCGAACCAGATATCTTTTATTTCTCTATCACACAAGTCAACCACTTGTGAATGGTCAACTGTAATAAATGATAAAAGGCAAACAGTCTCAGAACGAATACTCGTGTGTAGTGTGTGAAACCAGGCAAGTGATCACCCGGATCGTTTCCCAACGAGATGTGAATGGAAAACTGTGAAAAGCTAGGATTAGAGTGATTGATGATTGTGATATTGCTTGATTATTCTAAAAAGATAAATTCTATTAAATAGAAGCTATCACTATTTTTCTGCTTCGTTTAATCTAAATTACACTAAAAACGCGAGTCGGGATTTAATTAAAACGCGTATAATACTGAGATATGTGTAAAATTAACTCTACAAGTGATCTAATATTTTTTTTAACTTAGAAATGACAAAAGAAAATTATGTAAAAAAGATTTATATTTTTCTGATTTTTATATTTTTTATTATAATTTAATTACTAAATTTAACTAATAAATAGATTAAAAATACTAAACTTATTCAAAAAAATACGAAACTTTTTTGTAAAATACTAGAAGTTATCTCTGAGCTAATAAAATTAAAATGGAAAAACTAGCTTATTCGGATAAGCTAAAAATAAGCTGGTAAGCAAATAAGCTTATTTATATTAAACTGCTACTATATATTAAATATTAAAAAGTGCAAACGTTTAATGAAAAGGAAGCACTAGCACAGCGGTTGAGTCTTTGGTTTGTGTACGTGAGGTCGCGAGTTCGAAACCCACCAAGTACTCTTTTTTACTAACTTTTTATTTTTTTAGATTTTCTTTTTGCAAAATACAAATAAGCTGGTAATAAGTGTTTTCTATAACTGGACTTATTTTTGTTTCTCACGAAATAAGCTACAAAAGCAGCTTATGGGGCTGCAGTTTAAGCTTTTTAACTTATTAGAACTAGAAAACTTCGAATTGAACTAAGAGCTTCGAAATAAGCTATAAGCTTATCGAAAATAGCTTCTATGGAATGTATTATGACTAGAGAACTTATATGAACTAGAAAGAACCAGGCTTTAAGAGCTTAAAAGCTCTAAATAAGCCGAGCTTATTTTGGGTCTGCTAGGGGTTATGCCCTGCACCAGGGCGATCGAGGTCTGTTCGAGGGCCTTTTTAGTGGCCTAAGAGTGTTCCAAAATTCGAACTAAAAATACCCTAATAAACTCAAGCTGGTGACGTTTAAGAATCAAGAAAAACTAGCTTATGAGAGCTTGTATGGTTCGAGTTAAAAATGTGCTAAGTTTCTAAAAACTATAAAAAGGACTGCAGTATGCAGTTGCTGAACTGGTTGACTGCTATCTCTGTGCACAACTTATGCAAGGGTTCTAGGGTCTTTGGAATCGACTAAGTGGACAAAATGAACCACAAAAATGCCAAAGGCATGGACTGAACAAGCCTTGAGCTTGTTTGAGCTTGTATGATCTCTTGGCAGTCCAAAATTCACACAGTGGGTTCAAACTGGTTCTAACTAGTTATATTGCTAATAGAAACTTCAAAAGAGCTGCTAAGGGCTTAAATGAGCTTGTTCAAACTTGGCTTAATGGTCAAGTAACAGTGACATGGGTGTTTGGCCTATGACAGGTTGCTAAACCAAACAGTCCTTTTGGGACTGTTTTGGTAAGTTCCAACTGAAATGGGTCTTTTAGAGTACTAAATTGAAACCTAGTGACACTAGTGGTTAAGTTAAGCTTATTAAAATGACTTTGACTGCAATGAAAACTGATATCAACAAGCTAGCTTATAATCTTATTTTTGGCTTTTAAAAGGTTATTAAGTGAAAAGAGTGACAAGGCAGTTAAAACAAAAGAAACTGATTGAAATGAGATAGTAGACTACTGATGAGCTAAAAATGACAAAGATAAACTAAGATAAGCTTATAGAACAGTAACTTGAAATATGAAGAAAAAGCTTATAAAGGCTCACAATCGAATTAGACCTTGAGACCAAGAACTAGTGACCAAGAACAACCTATAGGCTTCCCATGAAGCCACTAACCCAAAAGCTTCCACAATAATCGGCTTATTGATCCAGAATAGCTTATAAGCTAATTTGTTGACTTTCGTTGACTTCACTTCGAATTTGAAATTGAGAACTGAATTAATCTAAATAAGCTTACATAAAGCTAAGATTAGCTTATGTAAACTTATAACAAGGGTGATTTTGAGCTTTTAATGGTAATGTAAGTAACTTAAAGTTAATACGAAATACAATATAAGTCGAAACTAAATATAACTTGAACTGAGTAAAATTAACTTGAAAAACTTGACAAATGTGATCGAAACAAACTTATATTAGAAACTGAAATGAGAATTACAATTAAGAAATACTGAAATTGAAAAGTGCGATTAACTAAAATTTAACTACTTGCCAAAATTGGCTTACAAGCTAGACTATTTATACAATAAGTAACTGGGATATTCATGTCGACATCCTCTGAATCTTTTAGCACCCTTGGATTACTTCAATTCGATCTCAGCCCTTGATTTCACTTTTTGGCGCCAAAATTGATAGTAGTGGGTTGAGCAGGTTTAAGCATTTAATGCTTTAGGAGGAGGTGGAGAAGAAGCATTCAATGCTTTTGGCATTGTTAGGTGAGTGGGATTGGATGGGGGGTGGTTTAGCAGAGAAACCATGGGCTAGGTGGTTTGGCGGGTTTTAGAGGTTAGGGAAGAGTTTGACCGAAGTCAACTGGTATTTAAATACCAGATTGGGTCGGGTTGGGTTTTATTAAGGAAAGGGAGTTGGGCTTGTTGGGCTGGGTTTAGATAATAGGGTGTTGGGTTGGGTTATTTTTATTTAAGGGTTAAGGGTTTTTATTTGGTCTGGTTGGTTGTAGTAATAAAGAGCCCAAGGACCTAAAGTGTATTATTTGGATTTTTGGGGGATTGAACCTGTAAATATCACAATGTTATCACAAGGACCAATTATGCCATTCATGAATAGTATAAGGCTTAAATTTTAATATTTTTCATTTTTAAAACCTTAAGGACTAATTTTGACATTTTTCAAACTTGAGGGACTAAAGTTGCCATTTTATAATTTTTAACTTTTAAAGGACTAGTTTTGACAACTTATGAATCCCTAAGGACCTTTGATGATATTTAACATGTTTTGGATTACCAGGGACTAGATTTGCCAATTTTTGAAAGTTGAGGGACTGAAACTGCCAATTATGCAAACTTTGTTCGTTTTTCACTTGTTTTTAAACATTTTGCATCTGAAACATATAAAACACGATTCTGGGATAATTTCAGTATTTTGATGCATTTCTGAGTGTTTTTGGATGTTTTGGCAGCTCAGATTAGGTAAAAATGATGAGTATTTAGACACTCATCAATCCCCCACACTAAACTATTGCTAGTCCCTAGCAATATTTTATGAAGATTTAATGGATTTGAAAGACTCTTTACCAAAAGCCATTACTTCTGGAGTAGCCAATGTTTTAGTATGTGATACTTTGGTACAATGATAACCAAATGATTTTGAGCATATCATCAGCTGTCAACGGTTTTGATTTGTCTTTACCAAAAGCCGTTTGCTTCTGGACTAGCCAACTCTTAGATAAATTATCAATATTATCTTTGGTGAGCTGATTACCAATCATGGTTTTTCCACTGCCTTTACCACAAGCCATAATCTTGCGGGCTAGCCAACTCTTCACTTATGAAGATATGGTGAGTCGAATACCATACAATTTTGGGCAAATTGCAAGCCATCAACGGATTTGAAACATCTTTACCAAGAGCCGTTTGCTCTCGGATTAGCCAATCCTTATGTGGGTTAGACATGGCGGACTGATAACCATTTATTGAGTTCTAAGTGATAAAAAAAATTTTAAAATTTTGGCTAAAATGGGGGTACTAGATGGTACATTTGATCAAATTCGCGAGAATTCCCCCCCACACTTAGAACTGAATATTGCCCTCAATATTCAAAGAACCGGTTGTGAAACCAACACTTAGAACGTGAAATGGAAATACTGAATAGCCATTATTTTATATACATACACACCTTTTTTTTTTTTTTTTTTTTTTTTTTTTTTTTTTTTTTTTTACATTAATATTACTACATGTGGGGCATCTCCCCCACACTAGATGGTAGAACAGAGAAAGAAAACAGAGACACGGGTGAAAACCCATGTTTTGCTAATGTTTTTGATCACCGAGTCACTAGCTTGACTCGACCCTGAATTGAGTTGATTCCTCCCGAACAGTCAGGTTTATCACGCAAGCTAACCGCTTGTGAACGGTCAACTGTAACAAAGGGCTCCTGAACAGCCCGGGAGAAAAACAATTTAAAAGTCTATGGGGAAGTAAGTGGAAGAAACCATCTCTATCGGACTTTCATTCAAGATGCTTGGATAACCAATTGAGCATAAGAAAGTTCCACACCGATGAGATAAATCCGGCATTTAAACCAATGTTAGATGGACAATGCCGGGGTCAAACGTAATATCCTCACTCCCGAATGAGTGACAGATAGGGGAAATCACCGGGTAGGTGAAGGGAAGAAGAGAGATCAGAATAGCACTTAAGATAAGAACTTCCTCCTCAAGAATTTCATAATCAAGTGGAGGAGGCAAGTCCTTAAACTGGATCTCAGGAAATTTATCAGTTTTTGCAACTGACTTGATGTCTTTCTTATGAAGTTCAACGGGAGGGAGAGGAGGAGAATTGTCCTGATTTAACAATTTCTCAAGAAGAAGAATATCTCCCTCCAGATCAATCTCAGCGTTATCAATTCCTTCCAGAAATGAATCACACTTGAGAAAAGTCTCGATCTCTTCCAAATTGGAATCACTTCCCTCAAACGGAGGGAGAGAAGGGGAAGAGTCGGAAATGATAGGTTGAGAAGATGGAGTGGGATCACCACTCACAGAATTATGAAAATAACCAAGATTTTCTTGAGAGTACTCCTCTGAAGCAATGTCAATGACATCTATTCGGTTAACCGATTTAGAATCATAATTTGAGGAGTATCTCGATGTTTGATCATGGTTAAATGTAACAGCTTCATTATCCACACGCAAGGTGATCTCATGCTTAAATACATCAATAAGAGCATGGCCCGTTTTTAGGAATCCTCTTCCAAGAATTAGAGGAACCTTTTGATCTGCGTCGAAATCAACAACCACAAAGTCAGCTGGAAAATGGAACTTTCCTATTTTCACAAATACATCTTCGGCAATGCCGCAGGGATGAGTTATGGTTCGATCTGCAAGCTCAAGAGTCATGCAGGTAGGAGTAAGAGCCGGAAGAGAAAGTTTCTTCCATACTGAATGAGGCATCAGGTTGATGCTTGCACCTATATCTGCTAAGGCATAACATTCAACCATTCCCGGAAATATACAAGGTAGTAGAAACTTTCCAGGATCTCCAAGCTTCTCCGGAAGCTTTTTCAAGATAACCGCTGAGCAGTTTTCATTTACTGGAGTTTTAGCCATTTCAATCAGTTTTTCCTTGTTGCTTAACAAGCGTTTGATTGTTGATGCGAACTTGGGCATCAGAATGATAGCATCCGCAAAACTTACGTCAAAATGTAATTCTTTGAAGATTTGAAAGAATTTGTCCATTTGTTGACTAGCTTTCTCACGGAGCTTTTGCTCATTTAAGCGCGAAGGGTAAGGAATGTAAGGTTTGGATTTAGGGTCAACAACTTCAGGAGTCTTAACAGATTCAAAGACAACTCCTGGTTTGGATTTTTTCGGGACAACCGGAGGATAGACATGTGCTGTACTTTGTGGGCTTGGAATTGGCACTTTGTCCGTTGTATCCTCTGTCTCTTTTTCCATTTCAAACAACGGAGGAGGAATAGGGCCAGCTGGCCCCTTATAAGAAGCACCACTCCGAGTGGTGATAGCTTTGACGAAAGTGGTATCTTCATCATCATCACTTTCATCAAGTACACTGACAGGAACAGCATTGAGCATTTCGGAATAATATCTGGCTGATCTTTGCTCACTAAGTTTGGTTGACAAACTTTTAACCGTAAATCGTGAAAGAGTTGGATCGATTCTAGACGGCTGAGGAGCAATTGTGGGTGTAGATTTTTGGATGACAGAAGGTTGGATGACCGAAGGTTGGACGTATTTAGCACTTCCATTGTTAGTGGGAAGTACCGGGTCCTTTATCACCTTGAATCCAACATGAGATTTACCACTATATGTACTGACAGCTTTGAGTTCACCCCTAGGGTTGACAACAGTGTTACTTGGGAGACCTCCCGAGGTAGAGGGTATATCAGTTAAAGACTTTTTGATCTAGTTTAATTGGGCAACCAATAACTGGTTTGTCTCACGTTGTGTCTTATTTGTTTCCTCTTGGGTTTTCATGAATTGCATAAGCAACTCATCTGAGGACGTCTGATTTCGGTTTGAACCTTGGTTTTGATTAAAATTTGGACCACGGTTTTGGTTAAAATTACCCTGATTCTGACCTCGGTTTTGATTGAAATTTTGAGAATTGTTGAAATTTTGTCCCTGATTTTGAACAAAGATATTTTGATTATTATGATTTGGCACGGGTGGAAAACCAGGTGGGACCATAGCATTCTGTGCTCGGTACTGAGTCTCAGCATGCGGACGGTATTGATTTTGGTTTACTGCAGCTAAGGGAGCTGGGTAAAGAGAAGCATCGGTTGCTTGACAATCAAAATACGCATGTGGGCCACCACAAGTTTCACACACTTTGTTTATTGCTTTGACTTGTTCCGGTTTATGAATTTCACTTTTTAATTCTTTCATTTCTTTCATCATACAACGCATTGAATCTGTAAGGAAGGCTAACTCTGATGAGTTACCGGATGAAGAAGCAGTAGGAGTGACAGGAACATTCACTTTGTTTCTAGAAATAGGAACTTTTGATTTATTTTCACAAATTTCAACCACCTCTCTGGGTTTACGATTCAAGATATTGCCACCGGAGGCTGCATTAAGTGCATCTTGATCGTTTTGGGTCAACCCATTATAAAACGTATTTATCTGCTGTAACACATTGAAATCGTGATGTGGGCATTTTCTTAGGAGATCTTTAAATCTGTCCCATGCCTCTCCGAAATTTTCATCGAAACCTTGACGAAATCCAGCTATTTCATTTTTTAGATTAGTCGTCTTTGATGGAGGGAAGAAATAATTTACAAATTTCTTAACGAGATCTTCCCAGGTTTCAATGGATCGAGGGGGTTCTTTATCCAGCCAAATCCGGGCTGCCCCCTCAAGTGAGAATGGAAATAGCATCAATTTGATCACTGTTTGCGGCACATTCTTGTAATTGATTGTGGAGGTCAACTTGTTGAACCAACGAATGTGTGCATAAGGATCCTCTCGTTCAAACCCGTGAAATTGGTTTGTGGACACGAGCTGAATCAAATGTGTTTTCAGTTCAAAATGATCAGAATCGATGGCTGGTAAAACGATGGCATCTCCATAACCCTCGGTGGGTGCCTGGAGCATTTCAGCCATGGTGCGTTCGTCTGCCATATTTTCAGTGAGAACAGTACGAATCTCGGGTTCGACTATTTGGGCAGCACGTCTACGATTACGTCTTCTCGGAATATTTTCGAGTTCACGTAAAGGGCTTGATGACGTGGAAGAACGAGTGCGCATGCACTAGATAAAATATACCAATTAAAACAAGACTGAGGCAAAACACAAGGAACTTAAAACCTTAAATCGAACAAGCGTACGGTAGCTCTCTAAAAGATAAACGCACAGGGTGGCGGAGAAGCAAAGGTGGGCAATTAATGCTCCTTAAAAACCCGCTTCTTTCAGTCCGACAATTTAATGTCAGACTATCCTAGAACCTCCGTAGAGTTTGTTTATCAATCAAAGGTGAGCCGGAATCGCAAGTGACACAAAGGCAAGTTTTAAATCTTTGGTTTGGGAACTTATTATGGCCGTACCCCCAGTTAGGTAGTACTCTGTCTTGGTTTTCGATGGTAAATTTTTATTGTTGTTTATTATTTATACAAAGAAAACGGAAAATCTTTTTGGTGTTTTTATTTTTTATGTGATAATAATAATAATATATATATAGAAAAGAAAAGAAAAATATTTTTGGTATTTTATATTGTTTTTGGGAAATAGGAACTTCTGATAGAAGGATCTCGAATCACTAATCGCTTGAACTTTAAACAATAGTCGCAACACACCTCCCCGGCAGCGGCGCCAAAATTTGATCCACCCCGAACCAGATATCTTTTATTTCTCTATCACACAAGTCAACCACTTGTGAATGGTCAACCGTAATAAATGATAAAAGGCAAACAGTCTCAGAACGAATGCTCGTGTGTAGTGTGTGAAACCAGGCAAGTGATCACCCGGATCGTTTCCCAACGAGATGTGAATGGAAAACTGTGAAAAGCTAGGATTAGAGTGATTGATGATTGTGATATTGCTTGATTATTCTAAAAAGATAAATTCTATTAAATAGAAGCTATCACTATTTTTCTGCTTCGTTTAATCTAAATTACACTAAAAACGCGAGTCGGGATTTAATTAAAACGCGTATAATACTGAGATATGTGTAAAATTAACTCTACAAGTGATCTAATATTTTTTTTAACTTAGAAATGACAAAAGAAAATTATGTAAAAAAGATTTATATTTTTCTGATTTTTATATTTTTTATTATAATTTAATTACTAAATTTAACTAATAAATAGATTAAAAATACTAAACTTATTCAAAAAAATACGAAACTTTTTTGTAAAATACTAGAAGTTATCTCTGAGCTAATAAAATTAAAATGGAAAAACTAGCTTATTCGGATAAGCTAAAAATAAGCTGGTAAGCAAATAAGCTTATTTATATTAAACTGCTACTATATATTAAATATTAAAAAGTGCAAACGTTTAATGAAAAGGAAGCACTAGCACAGCGGTTGAGTCTTTGGTTTGTGTACGTGAGGTCGCGAGTTCGAAACCCACCAAGTACTCTTTTTTACTAACTTTTTATTTTTTTAGATTTTCTTTTTGCAAAATACAAATAAGCTGGTAATAAGTGTTTTCTATAACTGGACTTATTTTTGTTTCTCACGAAATAAGCTACAAAAGCAGCTTATGGGGCTGCAGTTTAAGCTTTTTAACTTATTAGAACTAGAAAACTTCGAATTGAACTAAGAGCTTCGAAATAAGCTATAAGCTTATCGAAAATAGCTTCTATGGAATGTATTATGACTAGAGAACTTATATGAACTAGAAAGAACCAGGCTTTAAGAGCTTAAAAGCTCTAAATAAGCCGAGCTTATTTTGGGTCTGCTAGGGGTTATGCCCTGCACCAGGGCGATCGAGGTCTGTTCGAGGGCCTTTTTAGTGGCCTAAGAGTGTTCCAAAATTCGAACTAAAAATACCCTAATAAACTCAAGCTGGTGACGTTTAAGAATCAAGAAAAACTAGCTTATGAGAGCTTGTATGGTTCGAGTTAAAAATGTGCTAAGTTTCTAAAAACTATAAAAAGGACTGCAGTATGCAGTTGCTGAACTGGTTGACTGCTATCTCTGTGCACAACTTATGCAAGGGTTCTAGGGTCTTTGGAATCGACTAAGTGGACAAAATGAACCACAAAAATGCCAAAGGCATGGACTGAACAAGCCTTGAGCTTGTTTGAGCTTGTATGATCTCTTGGCAGTCCAAAATTCACACAGTGGGTTCAAACTGGTTCTAACTAGTTATATTGCTAATAGAAACTTCAAAAGAGCTGCTAAGGGCTTAAATGAGCTTGTTCAAACTTGGCTTAATGGTCAAGTAACAGTGACATGGGTGTTTGGCCTATGACAGGTTGCTAAACCAAACAGTCCTTTTGGGACTGTTTTGGTAAGTTCCAACTGAAATGGGTCTTTTAGAGTACTAAATTGAAACCTAGTGACACTAGTGGTTAAGTTAAGCTTATTAAAATGACTTTGACTGCAATGAAAACTGATATCAACAAGCTAGCTTATAATCTTATTTTTGGCTTTTAAAAGGTTATTAAGTGAAAAGAGTGACAAGGCAGTTAAAACAAAAGAAACTGATTGAAATGAGATAGTAGACTACTGATGAGCTAAAAATGACAAAGATAAACTAAGATAAGCTTATAGAACAGTAACTTGAAATATGAAGAAAAAGCTTATAAAGGCTCACAATCGAATTAGACCTTGAGACCAAGAACTAGTGACCAAGAACAACCTATAGGCTTCCCATGAAGCCACTAACCCAAAAGCTTCCACAATAATCGGCTTATTGATCCAGAATAGCTTATAAGCTAATTTGTTGACTTTCGTTGACTTCACTTCGAATTTGAAATTGAGAACTGAAATTAATCTAAATAAGCTTACATAAAGCTAAGATTAGCTTATGTAAACTTATAACAAGGGTGATTTTGAGCTTTTAATGGTAATGTAAGTAACTTAAAGTTAATACGAAATACAATATAAGTCGAAACTAAATATAACTTGAACTGAGTAAAATTAACTTGAAAAACTTGACAAATGTGATCGAAACAAACTTATATTAGAAACTGAAATGAGAATTACAATTAAGAAATACTGAAATTGAAAAGTGCGATTAACTAAAATTTAACTACTTGCCAAAATTGGCTTACAAGCTAGACTATTTATACAATAACTAAATGGGATCTTCTAGTCGACATCCTCTGAATCTTTTAGCACCCTTGGATTACTTCAATTCGATCTCAGCCCTTGATTTCACTTTTTGGCGCCAAAATTGATAGTAGTGGGTTGAGCAGGTTTAAGCATTTAATGCTTTAGGAGGAGGTGGAGAAGAAGCATTCAATGCTTTTGGCATTGTTAGGTGAGTGGGATTGGATGGGGGGTGGTTTAGCAGAGAAACCATGGGCTAGGTGGTTTGGCGGGTTTTAGAGGTTAGGGAAGAGTTTGACCGAAGTCAACTGGTATTTAAATACCAGATTGGGTCGGGTTGGGTTTTATTAAGAAAAGGGAGTTGGGCTTGTTGGGCTGGGTTTAGATAATAGGGTGTTGGGTTGGGTTATTTTTATTTAAGGGTTAAGGGTTTTTATTTGGTCCGGTTGGTTGTAGTAATAAAGAGCCCAAGGACCTAAAGTGTATTATTTGGATTTTTGGGGGATTGAACCTGTAAATATCACAATGTTATCACAAGGACCAATTATGCCATTCATGAATAGTATAAGGCTTAAATTTTAATATTTTTCATTTTTAAAACCTTAAGGACTAATTTTGACATTTTTCAAACTTGAGGGACTAAAGTTGCCATTTTATAATTTTTAACTTTTAAAGGACTAGTTTTGACAACTTATGAATCCCTAAGGACCTTTGATGATATTTAACATGTTTTGGATTACCAGGGACTAGATTTGCCAATTTTTGAAAGTTGAGGGACTGAAACTGCCAATTATGCAAACTTTGTTCGTTTTTCACTTGTTTTTAAACATTTTGCATCTGAAACATATAAAACACGATTCTGGGATAATTTCAGTATTTTGATGCATTTCTGAGTGTTTTTAGATGTTTTGGCAGCTCAGATTAGGTAAAAATGATGAGTATTTAGACACTCATCAACCACCAAGACTTTAAACACACCTAAATTAAGAAAGTTCAAACTTGCATAATACATTAGTAGTTAGTAAAAATAAAACTTAAAAATTAAAATGAAAATCATCAGGTCAGTCGATGCGACGTATCTTATGGAAGAAGATACGCCGTATCGAGCCTGGAATAAATACGGATCAGAATAGAAGATGCGTCGCATCCTTAACCAGGGATGCGCCGCATTAAAATAAACTGATAAAAAGTTTTAAAGTCGGAAACAAAAAATGCAGAAAAATAAAGTAAGATATGACCAGTGCAGGAGATGCGTCGCATCTCAGGATTGAGATGCGCCGTATCTGCTGCGGGCCTGACTGACTCGACACAGAACAGAATAATAAAAATTTTCCGGGTTGTCTCCCGGTCAGCACTTGTCTTTATTCCAGAGTCTTCAAGTTAGACTCACGTTCAGCTCTTTAATATCGATCATTGAAGGAGTCGGAAACATCGCGCTCCCTCATCGCCAATTCAGTAATATTGAACACTCCTTGCTCGTCCTTAATTTCCACGCCGTTCTTCTTTAATATCTGTATAAACAAAGTTCTGTCCCTTTCTGGCAGAGATGACAAAATAAATTCTTATTATCATATAGGCATAAATAAGCAAGGTGGGGTGGTAGTTCAATAAACACATCATTATTCAAATTCGTTTTCTCAACTATTCTCCTACGTTTGTTAATTACTACGCAATCATACCACTCATCATCAGAATCATTAACAACATCGCGTCTAAGTTCGGTAGGTACATTAAGGTCAATAAATTCCTCAAAGTTCTCATGATTAGGATTAGTTGAGTTGTTTTGAATCAATGTTTCTCCCATAAGCCTAGCTTCAAGATCGAGGTCCATACGCTCTCTTAATCCTAGCACATAGGGGTGTCATTCGGGTTGACCCGGTCGGGTTCGGGTCAACTCGGGTCGGGTCGGGTCGGGTCGGGTCAAGGCTCCTAAAAACATACCCGAACCCGACCCTGTTTGAACTCGGGTCGGGTCAATTCGGGTCTCGGGTCAACTCGGGTCGGGTCAATTCGGGTCGGGTCAGCTCGGGTTTGGGGTCAACCCGAGTTTTTGCCTTGTAAATTGTTAGTTTTCTCGGGTCAATCGGGTTTGGGTCGGGTTCGGGTCGGGTCGAGGCTAAAAAAACATACCCGAACCCGACCTTGTTTAGAACTCGGGTCAATTCGGGTTGACCCGAATTGACTCGGGTCGGGTCGGCCCGAATGACACCCCTACTAGCACATAGACACCTCTAATTATGCTTTTAACAGGATCTTGGCACTTATAGACTAGTTTATTATTCCCTACCCTTAATGAGATTTTTCTTTTAAACACATCAATCTTAGCATGGGCAGTAGACAAGAAAGGCCTTCCAAGGATTAAAGGAATCTTAACATCCTCGGGCATATCTAATATAACAAAGTCTACAGGGAAAATAAACTTCTCAATCTTAACTAGCACATTATTAGCAATCCCTTCAGGTCGTTTTGCTGTTTTATCAGCCAATTCAATAAGTAACTTAGTTGGTGCTAATTTTCCTAGTCCTAGGGTAGTGAATGTCTTAAGAGGCATAACACTAACACTAGCTCCTAAGTCAGCTAACACATTATTGAAAGATATATTATTAATTGAACAAGGTAAAGTAAAACTTCCTGGGTCCTTTTCTTTATGAGGCAAGGCATGTAAGTCGGTTGCATGGATCTCTTCTTTCATTGTTGCCTTGATCTCCTCTTCAATCTTTGTCTTCTCTTTTAGTAGTCTCCTTAAACTGATTGAAGAATTAAAGAAAAATTCGGGCTTTGCACCATCATTACCATTCATCGATCTTCTAGGTATGTTAGGAGTGACTTCTTCAGTGGTGCTTATGGCCTTGACATGATCTCTTGGGTTGGTTTCAGTTGAGCTAGGTAAACTTCCGTATCCCCTTTCTTGAAGAACTTTGCTCATTTGACCAATTTGTTGTTCCAATGCTTTGATCGAAGCTCCTTGATTTCTTGTAATAGTATCCGTTGAAGCTCGGATTTCTTTGATCATAGCAGTGTTCTCATCATGTCTTTTAGCAGCATCGGCCATAATCTGCTTTAGAGTGTCATCCAAAGTCTGCCTCCTTTCTTGATAAGCGGGATTGAAGTTGTTCTTTTGATAGAATCCCGGGGTGGCTTCCCTAAATCTTCCTGAAGGTCGGAATGGTTGTCCAAATTGGGTGTAGTATGCTTCTTCAAAAGTCTCACTTTCATTCTTATTCGGGCAATCCTTAGTGTAGTGAGGTCCTTCGCATTTTTCACATCCAACTTGGGCAGCATACACTTTTTCATCATGCTTCTTCATCTCTCTACTAATTTTATCCAATTGAGCTTGAATAGCAGCAAACCCGTCAAAATTAGTGCTGCTCTTAGATCTAGTAGAGGTCCCATCGTGCCATTTTTGAGAATGATCAGCAGCTTCTTGGATAGCTTTCCTAGCATTAGCTGCACTCATTTGAGGCACAGCTCCCTTAGCGTCCAAGATTTGTCTAGTAGGCACGTCCAATCCTTGATAAAACAATATTATCTCCTGCATAGGGGTTAGATAGTGTTGAGGACATTTTATCAGTAAATCTTTAAATCGTTCCCAAGCTTGATAAAGAGTTTCATCAGGCTCTTGCTTGAAACTGTTGATAGCCTCCATCTTTTTAGCAGTCTTAGCAGGTGGACAATATCTCTTCAGGAATTTGCTCTTCAAATCTTCCCATGTAGTGATTGAACTAGCAGGTTCATTCCTTAGCCACTTGTTAGCAGCTCCTTTTAGCGAGATTGGAAAGATTCTTAGCATGAGTTGATCGTCAGTGACTCCTTCTGAAGTAAACAAATCCGCAATCTCGAGGACCTTTTCAACATGCTCATTAGCATCCTCATGTTCCGATCCACTGAAAGCATTCTCTCTTAGCTCCTTGAGAAACTGACCCTTTAATTCAAACTTTGACTTATCATCAAACTTTGGTCTAGCAACTCCTGAAGTGTAATCAGCACGGGTTTTGTTCATGTATTCCTCCATAGTTGTGTTTTCGCCCATTGCTTCTGTTTCTTCTTCCTCTTTCTCTTCAGAAAAATAATCAAGCTCGAATGAACTTGAGATATCAAAGCTTTTTGTGTTGAAAAGCCTTTTAAGCGAATGAAAGGCTCGTTCAGGATCGTCGAAAGGTTGAATCAAGTTCTTCGTAGAACTCCTGGTCATGCACTTCCTGAAATCAACACAAAAATATCAGTAGGGTATGCTCAAGAAAGTAATATATCAGAAAATCAACAACGAAAACGGAATACGAAAAATTAAAGTTACTGATATTTGCAGACGATGCGCCGTATCCAAAAAGTTGGATACGCCGTATCTTATCACGTTAAAATTTAATCAGACTTTATTCAGAAAATAGATACGCCGCTTATAAAGTAGAATGCGCCGTATCAGTTTTAATTATCAAAAATCGATATTTATTTAAAATTAAATGCGTCGTATTAACAAAAGTTAATGCGCCGTATTTTCGTTACGTTTCAAAATACAAGATTTTTGATTCAGAAGATACGCCGTATCGACAGAGATCGATGCGTCGTATCTGTTTAATAATTCGAAAACTGTTTTTAATTAAAATAATAGATACGCCGTATCTGCTAAAGCAGATGCGTCGTATGGCGTTATCGCTTGAAAAAAATTTCTTATTAAAAACAGAATACGCCGTATCTTGGGGAAAGATGCGTCGTATCGAATTAATTAAACGCGTTGTATTTTATAAAAAAAATTAAACGCAATACGCCGTATCTATGAAAATAGATGCGCCGTATCGTTTGAATAAGCTCAGTACAACGATAGCAGAACACAGAAAATACGAAAAATAAAAACAAATAAAAAAAAAACAAACGAAAATAAATAAAAATTAAACACACAAAAACAGAAAATATGCGAAATAATACAATGAATGCAATTTAACTAATATACAACAGAGTTAGCGGTTAGATTAAAAACCTAATTAAAATACTAATCAAATTAACAGATAATAACAATTCACTCCCCGGCAGCGGCGCCAAAAACTTGATGCGTGCGTGCGAGTGCTCTAATTTATACCCACGGTATGTCGTTGTGGTTTTAGCAGTATTCAAGTTTTAAATTTATATTTAGCCGACTTATCAATAACACACACACTTTAACGAGCAGTGTACCCGGTCAGTATGAATATAATGGTAAGTAGAGTGTCGATCACTAAGAGTGGAACGTATTATCTAGTTATTCTAATCAGTATTTTAATATTCTAAGTTAGCTATACAACCTAATCTAACGCAAGGGGGTTCAGCCTGAGAGACTGGCACGTTTTGGTTGCAATTAAATAATAAACTAAACTAATGAGCACGAATCAGCGATAGGCATGCACGTACACAGATAAATACTCGAGACAATAAGAAGACCTGTCCTGATGATTAAGTAGATTGTCACTTGTTTTATTGATAGTTTTATATGAAGTGTATGTAATTAACCCTTTCTCGTTGGCCCTAATCTTATCGGTGAGTAAACCCTTAATGATTACTTATGTCTAAAAGTTATTCCTAAGTGATCAATTTAGTAACAACCGTGGGAGCCACATTCTCTTCCGTAGTCAAATGCGCAGGCCACTAATAAACACAGAGGTTATCAATGCACTAATAAGTAGTAACCAAAGACATCAACATATAAACTTTAATTGATGGGAAAGCAGTTTTAAGGGAGTGCAATCTTTCTCATCACATTACACAAGCCACCAATCCTGATGAATTAAAGTTTACTAACACAATAAAACAAAACTACTTAATGAATTAAATACATGCAGGACCTTCTTACAGCTCTTGTATCTTCGTTCGGGTGTGTCTTGTGTTACCTAATCGTCTGAATTCGACCTTAGGTTTCTGTGGTCTTCGTACTTCGTATATATTATGTGTCCACGAAATTCGTCTGGTCTTGGGGTATTTATAGTTTCTGTCTGAGGGTAAGATGCGGCGCATCTAGTAAGAAGATGCGGCGCATTGACTTAACTTCGCGTAGGGTCCAAGATTAATATATTCAGGAATATTCGTACACCGCCAGAAGATGCGGCGTAACTCCATTTATAGATGCGGCGCATGTCCTCTTGTATCTTGGATCGTATCTTGTGAAATCTTGATAGTGATGCGCTGTATGTAATAAGCGAGATGCAGCGTATCTGGAGCAGAATGTCTTGATCTTGTACATTTCAGTAGACTCTTATCTTCTTGCTTGTTTTGCTCCATAATTAGTCCAAAATCGCCAAGTTTCACCAAATGCTTGTTTTTAACTGAGAATTACAAAAGTAAACGATTAAGTATCAATTCTCACAGATAATATAATAAAACAAGTCAAATAAATAGGATAAATGACGGTAATAAAATGTACTTATTTGAGTTCATCATGATACCTAATATTTGGCTTGTATCACAGGTGATACCTAATATCTTATTTTACGAATCAGAGCATTCCTTATAATACATTATAATACGGAGTATATATGTAACCCATACATTGTATGATACTATGATCACAAGTGAATACTGATGATACTATGAAAATGCAATAGACATGGATTATGTTAAATAGCAGTAACCAAAGTCCTTTTATAGTATACTGATGATACATTGTTGAACCTTTTGCATCATAAAACAGCTAGCTATCAATATCCATATCCATATCCTTTCTTCAACCATCATATAAGCTTTATCCTACCAAGTACCACCAACTAAATAAGTATGAATCAGACCTCCACAACAAGTTTGAGCCCATCTAGATCACGTCCAGTTCTCACGTCAACTCTCGATGGAAATGTTGAACTATCTGCACCATGTGAAATTGTGAGAAGAAGCTGACAAACATGACAAGGCTCCCCAAGATAGATAAAAAGTTCCATGACATCTGCAGCCTGTGGGCAAACCTGTATAAACAAAAATTTATACTTTTGCTTAGCAAGTACAGGCATGTGCATATTTATTCCAATTAAGCCTTATAAAAAAATAGATTATTTACCCAGATAAGGTGTTTCTGCTTAAAGCTAAGAAGACTGCTTCCATCATCAGAACTCGGCAATATGCTGGCAACTGGCTTAAGAAGGCAACCAAATGGTCTACTAGGCACCTAACATAATTCAGAAAAAATTATTAAATATAATAAGATATACGAGGTATTGCTCTATTGCAGATTTAACATAACATGAAGATGACTCATGATTGCAATTAATGAGGTGGTATACTGAAGCCACAGAGCATGTAATTATCAGGCATCTAAAACAGTAATTTTAATAGATGCACCAAAACCATGTATTCTGGCCTTCTAATATTTTTGTTTGCAGTAATAGACTGAACTCGTAGATTTAATTGTGACTGAACCCAAAATAGTAGCGAAATGTATATTTTTGTTAGAGTGTTTGGCAAAAAGAGAACTGATTCACGCAAGCAATTACATACATGTGAGGGTTGAACCGGCAGGGATGGAAGATGCTTGAAAAGTCGTAGTCCAAGAAACATTTCAAACTGTTTCTGACGGGAGCTATCAACAACTGCGTTTTTATATCTTCTCTGCAAAGTTATTTTCATATTCTGTGCCACAGAAAACTGCTTGAACTTGCCAGCTTCGTCAATGAATATGCTAAGAATCTGGCTATGCATTTCTTTAGATCCAGTGTAGAGTGTTGCATATCACCAGCTAACAAAAAGAGATCAGCGAGTTGGCATATAGGTGACAAAAGTGTAGACCTCTTAAACTCCTCAAAAGACATGTCAAAACGCTTCCAGGGTTTATCTGGACATGGATGATTCCAGGTTGTGGTCCTCGTATTGTGATCAATATAGTATGATTTTCCAGTAACAGCGTCAGATCTTTTCTCCCATCCTGGCGGCAAAGGGGCGGTATATCCACCATAATTATCAGCTGACTGATAACCGATAGCCAAGTCGCTATCAAGAGTCTTGCTAATCTAATAATCATGAAGTCTTTCATCCTGAAAAATAATAGAATTAAACTCATAAACTGCAAATATACGAGGTATATTCCTATTTTATATCAAAATGGTGAAAACATGACACCTCTTCTTTCATGTGGACTCCCAGACGCTGATATACTTCGCAGTAACGTTCTCGGCTTATCTTACAGATTTGCTCCCATGCAGATTTGTGCCTTTCATCCCAATCCTATTCCAAATTTCATTATGAATAAATATATAACAAAAGTTAAGAAGACCAAGATAAAAAAATTAAATCACAGACTGACTTGCACCGGCTGGGTTCTCTCTTTGAATTCAGCATCTTCAGCAAACCTCTTCTTCGATTCCTCATACAACACCTATCAACAAATCAGTTGAGAGGGAATGGCAGATAAATATAAATAGCTAAAACCTCCGGATGCATCAGGTATTGTTGCACAAACCAGAAAGACTTTTCGGATAAATATAGAGATTTTCAGTACCACGTGTGATTTAACTTTCACGAAATTGTGCTCACCTCAAGTTCTCCAATAGCTTGATCGTTAACTTCCCCATTAGGGAACCTATCGATTAGGAACTCCGTCATCATCATTTTTGACTGCAAAAAAAACGTTAGACTCTAGAATAATAACAGGCTAAAAAAAGCTTTGTATATCATG
Organism: Artemisia tridentata subsp. tridentata; assembly: GCA_021014915.2. Lineage (NCBI taxonomy): Eukaryota > Viridiplantae > Streptophyta > Magnoliopsida > Asterales > Asteraceae > Artemisia > Artemisia tridentata. Next base: position 372,475,026 of record CP139505.1, read on the forward strand.
TTAGATGCAGGTATAATACGGATTTAATTTAACAAACATTCAAACAGCACACGTACCTTAATGTCCAGATAATTACCATAATAGAATCTTCGGCGCACGCGAACTCCAGAATAGTCAAGCACACGAGCTAACGTTTCTCCAATAATAGTGGATTGTAAATGACCCATACGCATTTCGTTGGCTATATTTGGAGGCAAAAAGTCTATAACTGCTTTTTCAATAGGGAGTTTTGGTGCCCATGTGAGTAGACTACCCTCTATCATCTTCAAAATACTCTGCAGCATGGCAGCGTCTTCTGGAAAACAATCTATCGTATCTTTGACAACCTATTAAAAAAGATTAAAAAAAAAACTAAGCAGTAAATTTTTCAAAATCCATGAGATTTCACTCACAAGAAAATACTACCAGTCCAGCATGTTTTCGTCCATCTAGTAAGAAAGGCTTCTTATTTCAGGCCATATGTTCAAGACGCTGGTGCTATTACCAAATGTAAATTTCTGAGTTAGTACTCATATTATTCAGAAGAAAGTAAAAGTGCATAAGTATGTATGAGAAAGGGCGAATATACCATAAGTAATCACAATCATCCGCTTCGGTGCCGGTAGAAATACTAGCACATACTTCAAGGTTTTTACTCAAAATGTCATTCACATAAGAGCCAAATAACCAAGAAATTTCTTTTTGAAGGCTCCATCTACCATCTTCTTCCTGCAATGTATTACAATACAAAACCGTTATTCTTAACTATTGACATATCCTCTAGTTTGATTTATATATTAAGCTTTTCTAAATCTATATAGTTCACGTGTGAATTGGGACAACAAAGACAACTTCAGATATAGCTATGAGCATGATAATGACCAGCTAAGCAGGCGTAATACAAGGCCACAGAGTCCCATTGGTCTCGTGCATTGACGTTTATGCCCGAACACTTTAGTCGGTATATACTCAACAATCATTAAAAACAAACCTAATTCAATAGGTACTATAATGGCTTCAAACAATTACAAACAGACTTAAATAACCTTGTGCTAACAAAATAACACAAAATCAGCATAAGTAGGACTATTACCATTCAAATGAGCAACAAAAATAACCCCAAACCATTCTGAAACCACAACAGACCTAATTCGATCAGTACTATAACCGCTTCAACACAATAGTATATACACTCAACATTCACTACAAAAGGACTCAGTATAGTAACAGCTACAGAACGACAGTGAATATACACAACAATCACAAAAAACATACCTAATTAACCTTCTGATACAACTCCGCTCTCGCCGAGTCTCCAAGGTTTTCGATATAGAATTTCCTCAACAATCACTTCAGATAAACCTAATTCAAGACGTACTATGACAGTTTCAATCATTACTAGAAATACACCAAATTCAATCAGTATATAATAGACCTAATTAACTTTCTAATAACATAAAAACAACATAATTAGGTCTCTCACCATTCAAATGAGCATCGAAAACAAGTCCGAACCGTTCTGAAAGCGCAAACGGCCACAACGGAAGGTTCTCAGTATCGAATTTGAAATTCTCATCGGATGTGACCAGAACAGATTGTTACATGATTTTGATGAATTAAATAGCGAAATAAGGGTTTCAATTTGGTTATGGAGGTTAGGTGATAGCAGTGAAATGTGGAGAGGACTGCGAAGGGAAAACACACATTTTGTGTGTGTAAAAAAGAGGAGCGGTTTTAAGATACGGTTTATATATTGACGAAAATGCCCTTGTAGTGTAAATATTGTGTTTAATCTTAGCCATTGGATCAATGAAGATAGAGGGTGAGGATTGGTCCCTTGGGATGTGAGAAATGTTTTGTCCTCAAATGATCTTAGATCGACAAGTAATATATTGTATCGTTAATACTTTAACTTTGTTATTGTTGTAAAATATTACTTATGGGCTTATGGGCTTATGTCTATTCATCTAATCTTTAGTAACAAGTTAGGTTTAGACTATTAACCGTATAAATAGATCCTACTTGTAACCTCTTGGGATGATTAATCAATAAGAATTCTCTCTTCTCCTTACATCTCTTTTTCTTGTTCATGATTATTCACAACACGTTATCAGCACGCTCTTAAGATGATTTTCGATGGAGGTAACTTTTGAACCATTCTTCGTATCTTGTTAGACCATCAATAGTTTTGTTTGCTACTGTGATTATTATATGATACATGCATGCAATCTTTGATTACGAATTTATTTCGTTATTGATTTTTTATCTCTTAAACATACAACAAAACATATATATGGCAGTGGTTCAATGACTCATCCGGCTGATAAACAATAAGTATAATATAAAATTATATTGAAAGTCTAGCGAACCATGTGTGTAGTTTATAAAATATATAATTGATTTTTCTAATAGTTTATGTCATCATCTACGTAATGTGTATTCTTCTGTACATGGTATGATTTGGCCCATCATTATAAAAGAAAATCTTAAATAATTCGTATGAACTTGAATACTCCGTATTAATTATTTTTGTGATATTGAGATTGTATGTTTTAATATATACAATGTTTTATATTGACATACATTAAAGGTATGATCTATGTATTAATTCCTTAATGTTATTTGTTGCGATTTAGTTTTTTTTAACTGTTTATTCTACGTGAGATTCTTATCTAGCTAATGATATAATATAACTTATTGGTTGCTAATTGACTTTTGATTTTTGAATTGCTATCACGGTTCATTTGTTTATATGGCTTCACTTGTATAATACAAAAGTAAAAATTAAGATTTTATGGTAAAATTGGTGAGATTTGTTTTTTTGCTGTTGTTGTCAAGAATTCATAAATTAAATAATACGGCATAGGCCGTGAAACAATGATCGGGTTAATTATGTAATTAGAACAACATAAGGCAAACAAGTAACACTAAAGGTTGTGGTAAAGCTCGTCATATATAATTCATCTACGGGTGTAAGATTTTTTTTAGACTTGTGCATGAGTCGGCCACGTAATTACTTCTCAATTAGTTTATGTGAAGGTGAGAATACAAATGCATAGCGAAAATTTGATGCTTAATTGTAGTTACATCTAAACTGACTTCGCATATCATCCAACGCGATTGATTCTATTACCTATAGCTCATGTAAAACTTCATATGATAAGACTGAATAGTGCTATATAGTTAAATTAAAAAAAAAATTAATTTATGCGTCGAATATTATTTTGTGCATAATGAACATAACTCTCTACATTAATGCACTAACTTATTTATTTAAAATAGTGATTATCTGGTGTAATTATTGACTGCCAATGTGACACATATTGTTAACTAACTATGAATATATGATGTATTAGTGCATAATTTAAAGCTACTTTGTTCATTTTAAGAGTTTGATACGATTATTAGTTGGACAATATTCCACAACCAAACTTCTACCTCATATGGTGATTTAAGTTTACTTCGAGTTTAAAATTTTATATGTAAACTTCATTAGCTCATGCTACGTTTATGAGGTGACATGATGCTCATGTTTATGAGGTGACATGATGTTGAAAATACGTGTTGCACTTTTTTTCCCCTGACCATGGTTTTGTCCCCATTGGGTTTTCCTGGTAAGGTTTTTGACGAGGCAACATTCCTAAGCGTATGAAGGAATTATGTACTCTTTTTCCTTCACTAGATTTTTGTCCCATTGGGTTTTATCTAGTAAGGTTTTAGCGAGGCATAATCTTCAAATAAACATCCAAGGGGAAGTGTTATAAATAATTACGGAATGGATGTCCATATCCTTTTAATTACTACATCATCAAACCATCCAAGAAGAATACATTTGGTTAACATCGATGATTCAATACATCCAAGAAGAATGCGGTCTCAAGTCTATCAAAAGAAATCCAACCTTATTATATGAAGACAATGCGGCGTGTATAGCTCAAATCAAGGAAGGGTATATCAAAGGAGACAAAACAAAGCACATTTCTCTGAAGTTTTTCTTTACATATGATCTACAAAAGGATTGAGTTATTGATTTTTGTCAAATTCGATCAAGTAACAATTTGGCAGATTTATTCACAAAATCTTTGCCAACAAAAGTTTTTGAGCATCTGGTTTGGAAGATCGTCTTCGACACTTGAAAGATATACATTAATTTGAGGAGGAGGAGCATATTATGCGCACTGCACTCTTTTTCCCTTCATCAAGTTTTTATCCCACTGGTTTTTTCTTGATAAGGTTTTTAATGAGGCAGTCAATGGCGTATAATAAATGATGAATATCCAAGGAGGAGTGTTGTAAAATATTACTTATGGGCTTATTCATCTAATCTTTAGTAACAAGTTAGGTTTAGACTATTAACCTTATAAATAGATCCTACTTGTAACCTCTTGGGATGATTAATCAATAAGAATTCTCTCTTCTCTTTACATCTCTTTTTCTTATTCATGATTATTCACAACAGTTATTATATTTCTTAGTTCTTATTATTTGTAATTTTATCTTTTACTAATTTTGATTATGTGATATATATTACGTTTATGTATATGCTGATAATATCATTTAGTTATGGGTATCGAAACATTTAACACAACTATGGTTGTCAACATTAAATAGTGTACTTCAACTTAAATAGTGATGTAACTCAAATAGCATCAAATGATATTACGTTAGTAATTGTTTCGTTACTCATATTTTTTAACTTTTTCATTTAGTATCAAGTATGTAAGTTAGGTTGTAATTTCTTAGTTTATTTATTTCCTAATAAAGTATTCATTCGAAAATGTAACGCGACTCATATTTTTAGCTGTTAAGATACATTGGAATAAGATAATCAAACAGATGTATGTCAAGTGTTGGCCAAAAATATAAACGTTTCAAACAAGTGGATATCAATGAAAAGTATTTGGAATTTTAAGAGTTGATTTCATTGAATTTCACATTAATGATATCTATCGACAAACACATTTGAGATTTTCGCAATATCCTCTTTCCCACCAATGATCGCAATGACAATCGTAATCTGTGAGACAATCATACTCATCTAATATTGCACCACTCGGATTGCTTGCAATTGGTGCCCTTCCTTCGACAACTCTGTGTTCCGATTCTGTGAATATCAAATCCAAGACAAAGAGTATTTATGATGAATATATCCTAATGCAAAAGTTCAATATAGATCTCATATTTGTCATAAATCCAATGAAACAATTTTAACCATTCATTTTTTTTATCAAAACAAAAAAATATAAATTTTCACTATTTTTTTTATAAATTAAATATCTCGCAAACTGTTAATCGTTACGTGAAAAATTCATATCATCGCAACGAGAATTAAATTATCTTTCTATAGATATGCATTATTATATACTTTCGACGAACTTTTTTTTTTCAAAATTTTCGCTCAGAAAAATCACACGTGATTTGATTTTTACATGTGATTTGATTTTTACGAATTTTTACATTGATTTTATCTTATAATCAAAATTTTAAAGCTAGCCGCCCCATCGTATAATCACATGTGATTATATATAGATGTCCGTAAAATATATATATATATATATATAAAAAAACTATATTTTACTATCAATTTTATCGTATAATCAAATTTTTAAAGCTAGCCGGCCTTGAATCTAGTTCACTTATATATTGATGTCCGTAAATAATTGCTTTTATAACGAAATGTAAACTTATGCCAAATATGTTTGCACATGCCTGATTATAAATATTAATCTCATAAATGAAGCTATTTCTATCAAGAAAATAACACGATTTCCCATATGAATTGAAAAAAAAAAGTTTTATACCTACAATAATGATTAAATATATAAACTAAATTGAGATGACTAACCAAAAGAAATGACCACAAGTGCAGCCAAGATGAAAAGTTTAAACGAAAGTTTCTCCATTTCTTTGCCAAATACACTTCGCAAGATATAATATTTATATTTTTTGAGATGAAAGATAACTATGTGGTTATTTGGGTATTTATAGCAAAACAAATTATCTATGAAATGAAACACCATTAACTCATAAATAGCGTACTTCAACTTAAATAGTGATGTAACTCAAATAGCATCAAATGATATTACGTTAGTAATTGTTTTTTTACTCATATTTTTTAACTTTTTCATTTAGTATCAAGTATGTAAGTTAGGTTGTAATTTCTTAGTTTATTTATTACCTTAAAACTATTCATTCGAAAATGTAACGCGACTCATATTTTTAGCTGTTAAGATACATTGGAATAAAATATACATTGATAATAGTATTTATAACTAACAACATATTTGTTGTTTTTTTAAAAGAATGATATAAAGTTTATGAGGTAGTTATTAAATTTATAAAGTTACTAAAAACATGAAAAGTTGAAAACTGATAAATTTATTAAGTTTATTTAAGTCAATATAACTATTTAAAATTTAACAATTCAATTTTATTAATCGCCCCTCTTTTTAGTTTATGTTTTTACAAAATCGACACATATGATTTTATACATATTTATTTTGTTGTATGGAATTTAGATCCGTTTGAGCAAATTGAAGCCAATTGAAGCCAATTTTGACTTTCATTAGATAATTAAAATGTTAGATTTGAAGATCGAGCTCTCACATTGACCAATAGAAGAATTATGTTTCCCATTTTGTATCTTCACTTATTATATAACAGATTCCTTAAAAACCAGAAAACATAAATTATTTTCAAAATTTATGAAAGTATTTAAATATCAACCATAATTTGATATTTGTAATACTTATATCATGTAATGGTGTTACATTTTTATTATAGTAATAACTTTAATAAATCAAAAAGTCGTATTACATGTTAACTAAATACATTCTGTTATCTTTATCACTTAATGGTGTTTCATTTATATTAAACGTTACAGTAATAACTTTAATAATTCAAAAAGTTGTATTACATATTAACTAAATACTTTCTCTTATCTTTATGAGTTAATGGTGTTTCATTTCATAGATAATTTATTTTGCTATAAATACCCGAATAACCACATAGTTATCTTTCATCTCAAAAAATATAAATATTATATCTTGCGAATTGTATTTGGCAAAGAAATGGAGAAACTTTCGTTTAAACTTTTCATCTTGGCTGCACTTTTGGTCATTTCTTTTGGTTAGTCATCTCAATTTAGTTTATATATTTAATCATTATTGTAGGTATATAAGGTTTTTTTTTTTTTTTTTTTTTTTTTTTTTTTCATAATGGAAATCGTATTATTTTCTTGATAGAAATAGCTTCATTTATGAGATTAATATTTATAATCAGGCATGTGCAAACATATTTGGCATAAGTTTACATTTCGTTATAAAAGCAATTATTTACAGACATCAATATATAAGTGAACTAGATTCAAGGCCCGCCCCGATGGGGCGGCTAGCTTTAAAAATTTGATTTTTTACGATGGGGTGACTGGCTTTAAAATTTTGATTATACGATAAAATCACATGTGATATATAAAAATCACATGTGATTCATAAAAATCACATGTGATTCGTAAAAATCAAATCACGTGTGATTTTTCTGAGCGGAAATTTAAAAAAAAAGTTCATCGAATGTATATAATAATGCATATCTATAGAAAGATAATTTAATTATCGTCGCGATGGTATGATTTTTTCACGTAACGATTAACAATTTGCGAGATATTTAATTTTAAAAAAATGGTGAAAATTTATATTTTTTGTTTTGATAAAAAAAATGAATGGTTAAAATTGTTTCATTGAATTTATGACAAATATGAGATCTATATTAAACTTTTGCCTTGGGATATATGCATCATAAATACTCTTTGTCTTGGATTTGATATTCACAGAATCGGAACTCAGAGTTGTCGAAGGAAGGGCACCAATTGCAAGCAATCCGAGTGGTGCAATATTAGATGAGTATGATTGTCTCACAGATTACGATTGTCATTGCGATCATTGGTGGGAAAGAGGATATTGCGAAAATCTCAAATGTGTTTGTCGATAGATATCATTAATGTGAAATTCAATGAAATCAACTCTTAAAATTCCAAATACTTTTCATTGATATCCACTTGTTTGAAACGTTTATATTTTTGGCCAACACTTGACATACATCTGTGAAAGTACGAGTTACTATGATGTGTAATTGAATACGCGATATTATACATATACGAACAATTTATGTTATTCCTCTTTATGAGATTAAGTAAGGAAATCCAGAAAAGTTTATAATAAAGATTGGTTTCAAAATCACCATGCTTGAAGGCAAAATGAGATGAATAGTAAATTAAACTGTAAGAATGGTATTTCAATAAGTAGTTTTGTGTTTTATGTATACTATACTTCTTATTAATTTGTGACCAGTTATTATACATTGACAATAATTATAAAGAAAATTTTGATTTAAGTCATGGAATGGACACAAAATGCAAAACACCATCAAAATACAACATGTTTAAAATGGGTAAAGAGGGAGAGATCCATGTTGATGCTACCAAAAAAATGGAGTTTTTTTGTAGCTTTGATGTACTTGGCCTAACTAGTATTTCTCTAGTTGTTTCAAATCTTACATAGCCATTTAAAAAAGGTGAGGATCCTCTCAATTTGTTGGGACAACTTGAGTCAAGTTAACAAAAATTAAGCGCGGGTCTCTCTTTCGACACCCCTCGAGCACCTTACACTAAGCCAACGGCCTTGGAGATGTTAGTTTACAACATGTTTTAGTTCCAGCTAATTATATAACTGTAAATTTTTATTAATCCATTCTGAGAGCCTTCAGCCAATAACTATCTACATTGACTTGTACATCAGGCAATGAAACTTGCACACTATGCAGCAAGAGTTGTACACCAAGCATCCAAACTTGTCCCTACAATATATATATCTCGCTACATCCTTTGTTGCCGGTCCGGTGAAATCCTAGGAACCTCCTTTTGTGAATTTTGGATGGTTTTTAAGGAAGCAAGGACATCGGCCATAGTTGGTCTGTACCAATGATCATTGTGGAGACACTTTGATGCGAGTGCAGCTATGGCTTGTGCACCCTTCTTTGAGTATTGACCACCAAGGCGTACATCCATGATTCTTAGAGTACGTCTGGTATCACGTAGAAACGGCTTCACCCATTCTACGAATGTCTCTTCGACCCCACCGGCTCTCTCATCTGCCATGGCTCGTCTACCTGATAGCAGCTCCAATAAGACCACCCCGAAACTGTATACGTCGTTCTTTGGAGTCAAGTGCCCTGGATGGTATACAAAGTGTACTCGTTAAAATTAGGAAAAATGTAAGTAATATTGAACATGTTCATACATTTACTGTTGTATTTAGTTCATTATCAGATCATATGATGAATAATTGTAATCAGATAACTAACTGTAATAAAACTTGCACAAAATAGTATTTGGATAGCGCAAGTAATCAGATGGAGTTTCAAAACACAAATCCAACGTCGTGATTATTCAATATATCAAAAATAAATACCTGTTGCTATGTATTCTGGTGCAGCATAACCATTGGTGCCAACAACCCTGGTTGAAACGTGTGTGCTATCTCCAAGTATCCAACAGGACCGTTCCTTGCTAACCCAAAATCCGAAAGCTTTGCATTGAAATCCTAAAAAATTCAACAACACATACTTATTAGTTACATATCCGGAATCTGGGTATCTTGCTAGGAACCTTGACACACGATTAAGGTGGTTAAACCTTGTAACTTTGTGTGTATGATATGTTGTGTTAAAATGATTAAGTGCGCGGAATTCACTCAAACAAACTTAGAAGGTTGTGTATGTTATGGAAATGGAATTGTTATGTTTGTTAGTTAGCAATGAACACATAAAGATTATCACTAAACGATTCAATATTATTAAAGATAATAATACGAGTGATCTTGAACTATCACTAGGGTTACAACCTTGAATCTTAAGTTTTTCTAACTTGTGATGTTTTTGTGTTTGTTCTTATCTAACAGTTATATGTTCTTGCAAAATAACATATGCATGGACTAACTCTTAACACTTCTATATGCTCTAACTTCTAACACACTAAATATCACAACTAAGATCTCTTTTATAGTCAAAAGATCTTTACATATTGCTTAAAGTCTTAGCCGACTTACTTTGTTAACTTATCCTTTTGAGTGTCAGTACATAAGATACAACATGTATCTATGTATACAACTTGTTAACTAAGCACATGAGGTAAGATATTATCTACCGTATATTTTTGACCAAAATACAATAAATATCTTTTCGATCTTATCCACTCATCAGCAGAATGTTCACTATCAGCAGCAACGAGTTATCGCTATCAGCAGGAACAAGTATCATTATCAGCAAAATCAATCAGCAGAATGCTAAGCCTATCAGCAGAGTCATTTATCACTATCAGCAGAGTGAAATGTTCTATCAGCAGGAACAACATTAACAGCAGAAACCATTTGCACTAGCAGCATAATTACACTTGGAGTATTTCTTGGATTAGAACCCGATATTAGACATCTTGAATATTTAATTCCCAACAATCCTCCCCTAAACATGTGAATCCTTTCAAACATGTTTCTGAATTAAATCTTGGATTGAAGATCTTTCAAACACTTATGTTCTTCAAGATTGAATATCTTCTCAGTAATTCATCTACTTTGCTCTTCTTTGACTTTAACAATATCAAAACATATTGAACCAATCTTGGACTAAAAGATGGTGCAATTTCCTTGGATGGAGGAATTATAAGAGGCAATGATGCTGTGTATCTTGGATGCTTGTTTCAACAAGTGAAATCATCTAACCAGCATGTCTTTGAAGTGAAATTGAAACTTTTCTTCGTTTGATCTAGATAGAACTTTCTCCTTTGGAATGCTTAATCCCTTCTGAATATATATAATACTCCAGAATAAGCTCTGTTCTTGTCATTTTCAACCTCCTCATCATCTTGTATGCTCTTGTCTTCTCCTTCCTTTTATTGGATTATCTTCCTTTTCTGGGCCATTATTTCCTCCCCTGAGATTGTTACCTCCCCTGAAGTAAATAACTTTTGTTTCCTCCCCTTGTTTGGAAGATCTCACTATGTACCAAAATATATCTTTCCTTATCATCTGATCCATCAAATAGAACTTGTTGTCAGACAATATTGTACATGAAGCCATCAATTCCTTAAGAGTTTAAGTTACTGCCCTCATCACTTCTAGGTGTGTTAACTCCTATGAGAGGTGAATCAGTGGACATTTCGATTCATGATCCATCAATGGATGGTTTTTGTGAATCCTTGAAAATCCTTTTAAGAAATCATTTAACTTAGTAGTATGTTCATGATTTTAGAATTGAAAAATCATACTACTTTCAACCATTTTAAAGAAATCAAGTGTATAACAGACACTTAATCAGCATTTCGGTTTAAATCAACCTCTGGTTGTGTGAGAACTAATATTTTTCAGTTATAAATAATTGCCTGTGTAAAGATAAACTCATTCAAAGAGTTTTTCTGACAGGTTTCCAGCTCATAGTAATTGTTGCCTCTAACACAAGTGTTAAATTCACTTTTACTAGCTGTTCTTTCTATCATATGTCCTCAGACTTGCACATTATACTTAAAAGTATAAAATGATAGAAAGTGAGTTGCATCAGTTACTATCTGATCAACTAAGTCATCAATTCAATGTGAAATATCATAACTAGATTTCAAGAAAGAAGTTTTAAGGAGGTTTGAATTCCCAAACTTAGTCCATCATAAACCTATTATGGTCAGCAGATAATATCTCAATTCTGCTATTTCCATTTCACTTGAAAACATCCTTTGTGTTCACATATTCATACCTGAAATTGTTAGACTAAAACCAAAAGAACAAAATACAAAGTACTTGTCTTGCATTAGTATAATCATAAGACCAACTATATGAATAACACAACTTAAATTTGTACTTTAGCACAAACTTTTGTAATAACAGCAGTATTAGTTAAATCAGTAGCAACAACAAAAATTTATTTACAAAAACACATCATATTGAAAATTTAAAGATTAAGCATTCCAATACTTGCTACCAAATACTGAAACCTTGAAACATCAAAAGCTTTTGTTAGCAGATCTGCAAAATTATGTTCTGAAGCAATTTTAAGAACTTGAATTAATCTTTTCTCATTGCAGTCTATTATAAAGTGATGTCTAATTTCAATGTGTTTTGTTTTAGAATGTTGCACTGGATTTTTAATAATACAAATTGTACTACTATTATCAATATGAATAGCAGTGTTTAAGAAATTGTACCCATAATCAAGGAGTTAGTTTTGAAGCCATAGAACTTGACTAGAGCAACTTGCAGCAGCTATATATTCAGCTTCAGTTGTTGAATTTGCCACACTTGTTTGTTTCTTACACTGCCATGAGACAAGTCTACACCCAAGGAATTGACATCCTCCAGTTGTTGACTTTCTGTCCAAGCTAGCACCAGCATAATCACTATCCGAATATGCTACCAAGTCAAAAGGAGATTCTCTAGAATACCATATACCCAACCTTGGTTGACCTTTGAGATATCTAAAAATTCTCTTGACTGCAGTTAAATGAGAAACCTTTGGAGTAACTTGAAATCTTGCACAAACACAAACAGGAAACATGATATCAGGTCTAGATGATGTAAGGTACATCAAAGAGCCTATCATAGATCTGTAAGTGTGTACATCTACACTTTCTCCATCTTCATCTTTCAGAAGGTGCTTCTCAGAGTCCATTGGTGTGCTTGCTATTTTTGAATCAGCAAATTGAAATTTTCTAAGTATCTCTGCAACATATTTGTCTTGACTAATAAATATGCCTTCAGATGATTGCTTAACTTGCAAACCCAAAAAGAATGTAAGTTCTCCCATAGAACTCATCTGAAACTTATCTTTCATAAGCTTCTCAAATTCTAAACACATATCTTTCCTAGTAGATCCAAAGATAATGTCATCCACATACACCTGCACTAACAGAAGATCCTTCTTGTGCTGTTTGATGAAAAGTGTCTGATCAATCTTTCCTCTTTGAAATCCATTTTCTAATAAGTAGGAAGCTAGTGTTGCATACCAAGCTCTTGGTGCCTGATGAAGGCCATATAGAGCTTTCACTACTCTGTACACTTTGTTTGGATGTAATGGGTCAATGAAGCCTAGAGGTTGTGAAACATACACCTCTGGTTCAATTTTACCATATAAAAATGCACTCTTGACATCCATTTGGTAGACTGTGAAGCCTAAAAATGAAGCATAAGCTAGAAACAGCCTAATTGCCTCAATCCTTGCTACTGGAGCATAAACCTCATCATAGTCTATCCCTTCTTCTTGTGTGTACCCTTGCGCTACTAATCTAGCCTTATTCTTGATCACTATTCCTCTTTCATCCCTTTTGTTCTTAAAAACCCATCTAGTGCCAATTACCTTCACACCTGTAGGTAAATCAACTAGCACCCAAACCTTTTGAATCTTGAACTGAAGAAGCTCTTCTTGCATAGCCTCTAACCAGCTGGAATCATCTAGGGCTGTAAGAATTGTCTTTGGTTCAACTTGTGAGAGAAAACATACAAACAAGCAAGAGTTTAAAAGCTCATGCTGTTTTGAAGCATAAAGGGCATCAAGAAGCCCTTGTTGGTCTGAAGACATCAATTGTTGTCTTGTCTTCACACCTGACTGTATATCTCCAATCACATGTTCCAGGGAGTGAACTTTGTGAATTCTTGTTTGTGGTGTAGTAGGAACTTGATAATTTGATGGAAGATTGTTGAAATCCACCTCATTATCTGAGAATTCTGCTTCTTTTGTTTCTGAAGGGCCAGCAGCAGAGTCATTTGGCCGAACAGCAGAATCAGTAAGCTTATCAGCAGAATCATCAGCAGAAACAGATACACTACCAGCAGAAACACTTTGTTGTTCCTGAGTTCCATATTCTTTACTTTCATCTTCAACACCTTCTTTAGCTTTACTAGAAGAAGATTCATCAGTTGTCGAAGTTGATTCCACAATTGAACTTGACCATATTGGCATTATCACATCATTTTGATCTTTCTCTAACTCTGCCTCATTTGTTGTATAAGAACCTGCAAAATCATTAGTTTCTGCAACAAAAGGCACATAATTCATTGAATTGGTTAGATATTCCAGATCAAATAGCCATTTTGGTCCTTGACCTTCTACATTGGATTTGTTTTCTAAAAACTCCACATGTAGATTTTCTTCTACTATTTCTTTTCTTGTGTTGTAAACTCTAAATGCTTTGCTATTAAGAGAATAACCAACAAAGAAACCTTCATCTGCCTTACCATCAAATTTTCCTAAATGGTCTAAGGTATTGAGAATTGTCACATGACATCCAAAAGGTCTAAGAAATCCTATTGCAGGAGTTCTACCATTAAAAAGTTCATATGATGTCTTATTGTGAGGCTGCACAACTAAAACTCTATTTTGAACATAGCAAGCAGTGTTGACTACCTCTGCCCAAAAATTTATTGGTAGCTTAGAATCAGCTAACATTATTCTAGCAGCTTCAATTAGTGTTCTATTCTTTCTTTCAGCTACACCATTCTGTTGTGGTATTCTAGCAACACTAAATTCTCTCTTAATACCTTTTTCTTTGCAGAAGTCATCCATAACTCTATTCTTAAACTCTGTCCCATTATCACATCTAATGACTTTCACTTTCTTGCTTACTTGGTTTTCTACCTGTGTAATGAAGTCCTTAAGGATGTTTGATGTCTCATCCTTAGTGGCTAAAAAGAAAACCCATGTAAATCTACTATAGTCATCAGTAATAACTAGACAATATCTCTTATGCATTATGCTCATTACTGAAACAGGTCCAAATAAGTCCATATGTAGCATAAACAAAGACTGATTGATAGAGTTAAAAATCTTGGGCTTACAAGTGGCTTTGTGTTGTTTGCCTTTTAGACAAGCAATGCATGTTTGATCATTTTTAAATCTTTTGTGAGGTAAACCTCTTACCAAACCATTCTTAACAATTTTATTTATGGTTTTGAAGTTAATATGACCAAGCCTTCTATGCCATTTCATTGATTCATCCAATGTGGCCTTTGTAACAAGACAAGTTAAATTCTTTTTAGGGATAATGTTCTTCATGTCTACACTGTACATATTGCCCTTTCTAGGAATTCTAAGAAGTACTTGACTTTCATCAGGCATCTTAAAATCAGGAGAAAGTACAAGACATTCAGTCTCACAGAAAAGAACATTATTCTTTTTGTCACACATTTGTGAGACACTAAAAAGATTATAATTTAGCTCTTTTACATAGTACACATCTTCAAAATCTAAATTTCCGGTTTTGATTGTACCTTTACCAAAAATTTTGCCACGAACACCCCCTCCAAAGGTAACATATTCTCCATTGAAAGCTTCAAAATCTGAGAGATAAGACATGTTGCCTGTCATGTGCCTTGAACATCCACTATCTGAGTATCCTTGATCCTCTTCCTGATCATTTGAATGTTCCTGCACACAAATAAGAGTGTTAGTTTCTTTTGGGGATCCAAGCCATTACTGACTTGGATCTGCCTCTTGCATCAATGTAATTGAATCTTTTGAGGATAGTTGATGCAACATTGGATTTAAGAATCCAACATGCTGAGGCCTTAACAGCATTTGCCCTTTTTCCCTTAGCAGCAGAATGAACCACACGCTTAGCAGCAGAATCTGCTAACTTTGTAGTTCTACCCTTTGGTTTCCAAACTTGTTTTTGGACCACTGCTTTTGTTTGAATGGGCCTTAGAACAGTTGTTGGTGCATATTGATTTTGGGTTAATAGTCATAAATGGTCGAGCAGCAGGAACAAATTTTCTAGCAGCAGGATCATTTGGTCTATCAGCAGGATCAGATTTTGAGATAGACTTGTTTTTGACTACTCTGGGGTTTGATTTCTTAGAACTAGAGTGAAAGTGAGATTTAGGTGTTTGCCTTTTGTGGTTCACTCTATGGTTTTCATACCCAGATACCCATTGGTTGCAGAAAGCTGCAAGATGGTCAAAACTACCACATGTGTAACAAGCTTTATTATAAAAAGCAAAGTCATCACCTAATTGGTTAGACTTGAGGTTGTTCCAATTCCTTTGGTTACCTCTGGGCTTGTTGGTGGTTCTATATTGCTCACAATATCTAACTGGTTGCCTGACATGCTTAATGTTTGATTTAGGCCTATCAGTATTGTGTTTGACTACCTTAGGAATAATTGTTCCTACTTTCTTAACCAAAACAGGTTTAGACATAACCTGATCTTCTTCATCATCATCACTATCAGTTGTACAATCTTCAACAACTATAGTTTCTCATTTCTTAGCAAAGGACACCTTGTCCTGATAAAGTAAAGTTTTATCTAAACTTTTACTTATCTTTGCTACCTTAAGGCTCTTACTAGCCTTAGAACCATATTCCATGATTGGTTCTTGAAACTCAGCTAAACCTGTATGTGCTAGGTCAACACCTGGAGGTGAAGGAACACCTCTATATGGTGGAGGGACAGTTTTGTAACCTACACCTGAATTAGCTTTATCAATTACCTGAGCTTCCCAAATCTTATTCATTCCTTCTGAGGCATGTGCCAAAGTATCTATAGTAACTTTAACATTTTCTTTTTCAGTTTTGACTTCAGATAACTGTCTACTTTGATCATTAAGTAATTCATCTCTAAATGTTATTCCTCTTTTTAAAGCATTTAAGTCATCAGTAAACGTAGATTCATTCTTTTTAAAGTGTTGAATCTGTTTTTCTAGAACTCCTACACACCTCTTATGATTAGCTAAATTATGAAGGGCATCAATTAACTCTTCTCTAAAAGCATCAAATCTCTTTTTAATGTCTTCATAATTGCTAAGATTAGGACATGAATTAGTACAAGTAGGAATGGTATCTACCTCTGAATCAGAAGAAGCCATTAGAGCAAATTCAGTGGCCATAAGAGCAGCATTTGGTGGTGCATCCTCTTCAGTAGCCATAGAGCTCCAATCATATCCAATACCATCAATAGCCAGCATAGCCTTTGGCTCTTCCACCAGTACTTCCTTATTCCTCTCTTGTTTATACCATGTGTTCCTATTATCCTGCTTCCTTGGGCTTCTACATTCTTTAGCAAAGTGTCCCAACCTATGACAGTTAAAACATTCCACTTTCTTCTTATCGAACCCAGCAGTATCATTACCATTTATGGTAATTTGCTTTCCAGTTTTCTACCAAAACTTCTTAGCCCTCATGCTAAGTAAAGCAACTTGCCACTTAATATCCATCTCTTCCAAATCATCACCATCTACCTGCTCAAGGTCTTCATGATTTAGAGGAGAACCACTAGCTTGACTGGTTATAAAGGCATAAAATGTTGGATCTCCAAGTCCAGCAATATCCTTTTGTAAACTAGTAGAAGGACCACCATAAGTAACATTAGAAACACTTTCAACTTCATCTACCTCTTATGTATGACTAACACTAGGAACTGATAAGAGTGCAGCATTCCCAGAACTAGGACCATAGTTTCCACCTCTCTTTAGACTTTGTTCAACAATTTTAAAGTTGTTGAACAAATCATTAAGCTTCATTGTTTCAATTTCTGGTTTGTTCATCCAGACAATAACATGAGTATGGAAATCAACAGGCAGACTTTTCAAGAACTTCATGTTGAGATCTTCCTTCTCAGTCTCAACACCCAACACAGCTAACTGACTGACAAGCTTGTGTAGTCTTGAAAATAGTTTATCAAGAGACTCATTGCTAAAAGCAGTAAAGTTTTCAAATTGGTGCTTTAGTAAAGTCTTCTGTGTCTTTTTGGTAGTTTCATTACCACCAAACCATGCACAAATCTCTTCAAAAAGAGTTTTTGCATCAAGATATTTGCTAAAAGATAGCATCTGCTCACCAGGAATGGTCATAAGCAACAAGTTTCTTGCTTTCTGATCATTTCTCTTCTGTATCTTTTCATCATTGGAAACTGGTCCAGTATTTCTTTTTCTAACTGTTTTCCCTTCAACAAGAACATCTGAATAGCCTAAAGTGAAGGAATCACCATACTGAATTATGTCCCAAAGAGCATTATCTTGAACCATAAAATATTGCTCAACTCTCATCCTCCATAACTCAAACTCATTGGGTTTGATCATGGGCAACTTTGCAGCAACATTGGTTTGAACATCTTGTACATCCATTTCTTGTTTCTTCTAAAAACAACAATATCAACTCTAGCTCTGATACCACTTGCTAGGAACCTTGACACACGATTAAGGTGGTTAAACCTTGTAACTTTGTGTGTATGATATGTTGTGTTAAAATGATTAAGTGCGCGGAATTCACTCAAACAAACTTAGAAGGTTGTGTATGTTATGGAAATGGAATTGTTATGTTTGTTAGTTAGCAATGAACACATAAAGATTATCACTAAACGATTCAATATTATTAAAGATAATAATACGAGTGATCTTGAACTATCACTAGGGTTACAACCTTGAATCTTAAGTTTTTCTAACTTGTGATGTTTTTGTGTTTGTTCTTATCTAACAGTTATATGTTCTTGCAAAATAACATATGCATGGACCAACTCTTAACACTTCTATATGCTCTAACTTCTAACACACTAAATATCACAACTAAGATCTCTTTTATAGTCAAAAGATCTTTACATATTGCTTAAAGTCTTAGCCGACTTACTTTGTTAACTTATCCTTTTGAGTGTCAGTACATAAGATACAACATGTATCTATGTATACAACTTGTTAATTAAGCACATGAGGTAAGATATTATCTACCGTATATTGTTGACCAAAATACAATAAATATCTTTTTGATCTTATCCACTCATCAGCAGAATGTTCACTATCAGCAGCAACGAGTTATCGCTATCAGCAGGAACAAGTATCATTATCAGCAAAAGCAATCAGCAGAATGCTAAGCCTATCAGCAGAGTCATTTATCACTATCAGCAGAGTGAAATGTTCTATCAGCAGGAACAACATTAACAGCAGAAACCATTTGCACTAGCAGCAGAATTACACTTGGAGTATTTCTTGGATTAGAACTCGATATTAGACATCTTGAATATTTAATTCCCAACATATCTTTTGGGCTTAGTAAATTAGCATAAGGAAAAAGAGATTATTTTGACATATACCGTATCTAGCAGAATGTTAGAAGCCTTCAAATCACGATAAATAATAGAAGGTTCTTGGCTATGCAAGAACGATAAGCCCTCTGCTACATCAATGGCAATGTGCATCCGTGTGGCCCATGGCATAGGTTCAACACTTTCTGCAACTAAAAGAAAATATATAAAAGATGTTAAATCGAAAAGCTTGAAAATTTAATGAATTTTTTCTTCCAAAATTCGTGGTTTCGTCTCTTTAGGCGTAAACAAATGATGTACCGAATACTCACTTTTAAACAAGTGATTATCCAAGCATCCTTTAGGCATGAATTCGTAAACTAGAAGCGGGTTGTTGGATTCAGAGCAATACCCATAGAGTTTGACAAGATTTTTGTGATGAAGCCTCCCCATGTAATCAAGCTCGGTCTGCTAAGAAAAGTACAAAACACGACTCTTTACAAAAAGCAAGAACAACACAGATACTGCCAGGATAAGACACAATGATTCTTTTGCGTTAAAATTTGGGTTATTAGCATAAGATACCAACATGCTCTTTTGGTTTTCCCGTTTTAGTTATTAGAAGATGGCTTATATCCCGTATATACAACAAAATACAATGACTATAAGACCATGCGTAGTCGAGGCGTTGTTGCCCAGTTTTGCCCGAACAAAGCCCCAACAGCGCCCCCCTCACCAAAACGCCGGGGCGCTGTTGCCCCAAAAATCCCTTCCCCGGTGGTTCTGACAGCGCCCGAATGTGTCCTTTTTTTTTCTTTTTTTTTTTTTTGTATGTTTTTTTTTTTTTTTTTTTTTTTCTTTTTTTTTGTGGATATGTGACAAGTACAAAAGGAGAAAGAAATATATTTTGGATATATTCTTTGGTTAATTCTGTTGGAATGGTTGTTCGAAAAAAAAATTCAATTGGAATGAAGAAGAAGGCCATGGAAGAAGAAATGAGAAGAAGGAGAAACAAATATATTTTGTCAAAGTCACGTGGGTGACAAGTAAAAATGGAGAAAGAAATATATTTTTTTAACTTTATTTTTTGTACATTTTTTTTCAAAGTCATTGTGTGATAACAACAAAGCAATTAGCAAAAAAATCAACGAAGCAATTCGACGAAAATATCGTTTGTAGTGTTTTTTAGGTAATATTTAGTTGTCGTTTTTTTAAAATAATGTGTGAGTTTTTTTTTTTTTTTTTTTTTTTTTTTTTTAGTTATGCAATGTTTTAGGGTTTATTTTAATAAAATTGTCTTTTTATTTATATTATTTAGTTTTATTTATTAGTTTTTAGTGATTAAAAAAAATAAAAAAAGAAAAGAAAAGTAGTGTCACGTGTCAAACAACCCTCCACTCATCACTACACCACTTTTTCAACAAAGCCCCACAATACCCCCACATGCCACGTGTCAAACAACCCACACCCTCCACCCATTACCACTACACATGGTCTAATGAGACAAATGAATTAGTACGTTGGTATTATGCACGATAAATCAGTATAAATTTTCACAATTTGATAAGTCAGTCAAAGTTGTGTAGGTTGTTTTACATTTTCTATCATAAAAGTCAAACACAGCACCACAAAAAGTCAAGCACTCAATTTAACCACCAAAACTAAATGTAAAACTACAAAACATAACAAAGTAAGCTATTGTTCTTAAACATTGTGTTTTTGAGACATGTGAGTTGTTTTGCCCATTTAATTATTACTTTAGGATGAGAGTTTAAGCTTATTCGTGGGCTAGTGAGCTTATGTGATATCGGCTTATTTTGGCTCATAATATAATTGACAAGAAAGAATGTACCATCATGTATAAAAGATAGAAAGCCTTTTCTGCCTAGCAAAACACAAGAAGCCTCGCTTATCATCCCAGGCATAGACATTGGCTCCTTGGCCTTGGTAATAACCGCAAGCGTCTCGAAATTGGGCAATTTATGAAACGAAATGGAGTCAGATAAGGAAAGAAGCAGCTCTCTAGACTCCAACACTTCCATAGCCAAAATTGGCCTTTTACTAAATCCATTAACTAATCGTTCAAGTGCATAAGGCTCCTTTTGGAGATGATCGGATGATGTGGAGGATTGTGTAGCGTAGATTTGGAGAGATCTGTTTCGTATTTTCATGGCCTTGTGAGTTTTGAGCATTGATACAATGCTTTTTGGTAACTTTATATGTATAGTCTGTCTTGACCAACACTAGTCAAATAGCTGCAAATCTTAGAATTGTCAATAATGTTTATTTCGTTTGTGAGAGGAAAGATCACTTAGATCGAATTCAGAAGGTATTATATATCTTTATTATATAATTTGGAAAGCCAGTGAGTGGGTCGAGGAGAGCCAGAGTCTCATCAGACAGCACAACCGACCACCACCAGGTCTTTTACATATGAAGTAACTGACATCTTCCTTAGATTTCTTGTAGAATTGACTTGTCACCAATTATGTAGCTATCGAGTCAAGATGGGAACACAACAAAATTATCGGTATATAGGTTACACATACATTACACAGACCTACATTTTCTAACAATACTTTCTTTTCGGAAAAGTTTCGATCTTTGCTCACAAGAAACCATTACAACAAGCTTCTCCGGCTTATCATTATTGAAAGGTTTCCTAATTAGCATACCAACATCTAATCCAGTGTTATACTGTCATGTTTATTTGGGGATAAAGTAGTAATCGTGCTTGATTAATTCCAAATCATACATGTCGAAGTTAGTATCGGACTGTGGGGGAAAGTTATAACCGGGTTGTAACAAACTAATTAATCACACACCCTTTCCTTTACTGAACATACTTTCAAAAGATTCTTACAAAATAAATAGATCCGAAAGTAGAATGGTGTTTGTTTTTTGGGTTAATTGTTTGTGGGAGGGTGGTGGATGAATGTAATGGTGGTGGGTGGTGGTGGATGGTTGTAATGATTGGTGGTGGTGAGCGGAGATGAAGAAGAATGAGGGTGGAAGAAGACAAGACCCGAATGACCATTTTGCTCTCATGTGCAAGGCACATATGAGGACGGATGTTTACTGAGGGATAACGGTCAAGGCACATATGAAGACGGATGTTTACTGAGGGATAACGGTCAAAGAGACATTGGATGATAAAAAAAACACATAATTGGGACCTTGCATGATATATATATATATATATATATATATATATATATATATATATATATATATATATATATATATAATAATAAAAAAAAAAAAAAAAAAAAAAAAAAAAAAAAAACCTTTGCCAGACTCAATATGATGCTTAGGTACAAGTTCAAGGACTAACGGTGTATTTTACTCTTATTAATATTAATAAAAATAAAAATTAAATAATAACAACAAGAGTAAACCGTAAAATACATCCATGTTATAAGAAAAAAGACAAAAAAATCCCTCATGTTATAACCGCGTTAGAAGTTAACGGAAAAAAATTGCATCGTTCGTCCTTATGGATGTATAGTCTAACATTTATTGACGGAATAATGTATATATCACAACTTTTCTGACAGAGATGTATGATGTGAAAATAGCCAAACCACATATATGTACTCGTATTTTAAAGTTCACTATTTACATTACTATTTCCATTTTGTTAACTTGTTCACCATTTATTTATATTCTCCCACTGTCTCAATATTATTGCTCAGATTTTCTTATTGGATGTCTCAAATTAATTGCCCACTACTAAAAATATATAGCAATCGAGACCTTGCGTGACGAACGATGGAATTGAGACCTTGGATGATGAAAAACATGGAATTGAGACTTTGCGTGACGAAAATAACTTTGTCAGACTCATGATGTTTTGGCACAAGTTTAGGGACGAATTATGTATTTTACTCTTTTCCATAATATCGTATATTTGTCATGTACTTTAGAAGCATTAGACACTATTTCCAATTTTATTAACTTGTCCATCATTTACATGCCAAAGAATCCTTGGTATACAATATATAAGAATTTTGTTTATACATTTACTAGACAGATATTAGCATGCACTTACGTTTTGTATACAAATGTCCATCATTTAAACCAAATAATACGAGTAATGTTTGATTTTGACGTTTTGGAACGAATATATAAGTATTTATAGTCATTTTTAACGGAAAAACTACTCTAAAAACATTAGCGCAACTTAGAACGTCATACGAGCACTTTTGGTACGCTAAACGAGCCCCGGAAATAATAACGAGAAGTTTAACTAGATGGCACTTCCCCTTGTCCATATTTACACATTAAGTCCTTATGGTTACTAGGGTTGGCAAGTTTAATCCGATTGGAGTATAAAAGGTCTCATTATAACACCTTAGGGTTATTAGCCGCCATCACCACTTTCTCCCTCGCCGGCCATCATCATCGGACACCACCACCGCCGACTGCCATCATACACCGCCACCACCAACATCAACCTTGTGACTCCCTTGTCACGATTAGCTACCTCACGCGCCAAGAAAACTATCACCACCACCACTACGCGCCTCCACCACCACCAATACCACTAGATCCGAGTTATTGAAGGTAGGTTGTGGCTCATGCTCCTGAGGATGGTTCGAGTCATTGTGACTTTGTGAGACTTCATTTTCTCATCTTCCTCAGGATAGTTAATATTATTAATGTTGCAGATGTCGCATGAAATCCAGCCGGATCCCTCGATCCATCCTAAGGAGCATGAGCCACAAGCTACCTCTCCCGCTTAAGAAAAAAACATTCATTATCATTTGTAACCTGTAGTCGAGTCATTGTGGGCATGTGAAATTTTTTTTGTTTAAATACTTACTATTATTATTAATGTTGCAGATGTCGCCTGAAATCCAGCCGGATCCCTCGAACCATCCTCAGGAGCATGAGCCACAAGCTACCTCGAAACCGGTACCATCAAATCGACCCATTCAGATTAGATATTTAATATTATTAATAATAAATAATTAAATACTCACTATAAACTCCCGCTTAAGGAAAAAAAAACATTCATTATCAGTTGTAACCTGTAGTCAAGTAATTGTGGGCATGTGAAAAAATTTGGTTTAAATACTTACTATTATTATTAATGTTGCAGATAGGGGAGAGCAATAAAACCGAACCAAAACCCATAATGTAATACCCCATAAATTATGATATAGCAGCGGAAAAGTAATTGGGGTATTACGGTGATGATCGAAGTCATAATCACAGAAAACGACGTGAAAGAGGCGTTTTGAAAGTTGTTTGTCATTCAAATAATACTTTTGATACAAAAGGTGAAATATCTGATTTAAAAATCCCATGAAAGGGTGTGATAACTTGAAAAGAATGACATACTTGATTTTACACCACGTAATTTATCAGAGTATATAATGTCCGCTCTGTGTCTTGTCCTGCTCCGTTAATTACCTGAGATAAACATGCTTAAAGTATCAACACAAAGGTTGGTGAGTTCATAGAGTTTAATAGAAAATAATTTATTTCAATAAATTCAAGATGTGTGCAGTGATATTTGAAATATGTACAAGTACGAGTAAACAGTTGGTTACAATAATTTCAAAGGTGAAGTGATATTTGAAATAAGTGCTAACAGTGATGAAACAAGTAATGAATTGCACTGGGTAAAAACCACAAGTAAATCATATATGAGATCATTTAAGTACAAGTATAGGATTTCATGGGAAACATGATCCTAGCATGAAGTGAAAACAATGGTGTTATGTCTGAGATCTATAATCATAGTCTGGTGAAATAACTAATACAGCTGCATCTAAATATATATGAAAACATATATATTCATATAAATATAGCCCTAAGGCTCATGTCACTCAAATGTTGACAATGTACCGCACAAACGGCATGTAATATACCGCACAAACAGCATGAAATATATCGCACAAACAGCATAAAATGTAATAGTAACTTAAGCAATATAAATCAGGTATAGTATACAGAAAAAATACTTGTGATCAGTTTATAGCATGTATCTCCCCCACGGAGTATAAAGTTGTTAAATAAGTAAAAGTGGGGCTATGACTCACCATAAGTTGTGAGAGTTTTCAAAGTATGAAATTAAATGTAAACAGTTGAGCATGTATCTCCCCAAAAGTATGAAACTTGTAAACAAATAAAAGTGGGGCTACGACTCACCTTGAGCGTATCTGACAAGGTGGAATTATGAAATCAAGTAAGATTATGGGAACGGCTTCAATACGTGACCTGAATATAAGGGAAGTCTGAGTATTTGACTTAAAACGAATAACGAGTGTGAAAACGAGAAATCTTTTAACGATTTGATCGGTGAAGTGAGTGCGATATTTGTTTAGTTTTAAAAATCAAATTTTTAGCTTTTAATTAAATAAATTGCAATTTTTCCTTACCAAATCACCTTAAAATCAGATAAAGTTTTAAGCTTTGAAAGATTTATGGAAGATTCAAAGGTTATTAAGCATTTTTAAGGAGTATTGGGTTAATCATGCAGTTTAAATGTGGTTTTTAGTGAAGTAATTGTTCCGTCGTCCTTCTTAATTCCAATCACAGTGCCTTCTAATCCATTCTTAATTACATCTTTATTTGTAATGTTTGCCATGTTTAGCTTAGTTAATTATGCCATATTTTTAGCTTGAAAAATGATTCTTATGCCTAATTAGCAAGCCTACTTGCATGCCTAATGATTTGATTGGTGGAATTTGGAGAGAGAAAATATAACAATTGTACAAGTAATTTATGCATTAGGCATGAATTGGTATGAATTCTAGGCCTAAATAGCATTACTCTTTTTAGCTTTATTTAGGATGTTAGCTTTAGGGGTGTCCATGGTACTGGAACCGTCTCGAATCGGAACCGGAACCGAAAGAACCGAAAACCAAAAATATGGAATGACGATGATCTTTGAATGGATTAAAAGTTCGGGTTTTAATTTTATTATGTGTTTTTAGTTTTAGATTTTATGTTACAGCTTAATAATGAATAGAGTTTTTTTGTGTTTTTTTTTTTTTTTTTTTTTTTTTTTTTTTTTTATAAATTCTATTAAAAGGCTATACAAATTACACTATGTCCCCAATAAACCCTATAAAATTTCATAGTTTCAAAGTAGTCGGTTCTTTCACGAAAGTACCAGAACCGGAAGGTTCCGACCCGAACCGTCCCGAGAACCGAAAATATGGAATTTTAGGAACCAAGAACCGTACCATGGTTCTAATATACGGTTTGGTACCGGTACGGTTCATCGGTTTTTTTGGACACCCCTAGTTAGCTTAGACTTTTTAGTACTTGCTTATGATATTGGTGGTTTAACGTTGTGACTATTTAAAAGTGGTTAGGTAAGTCTTTAGTTAGTACTAGTTATAATACCCGTGCACGCACGGGGTTTTTTATAAATTTTTTAACAAAATAGACACACATATAAGTTGATAAATAAATAAAAAAAAAACTTACTATAACTTTTTTTATTAGCTCACCTTGATATCGATGAATTTGTTGCACATTTCTGTAGACGATGTCGTAAATTGTTATTAAAGTTCCATTTTAGATAATAAAAATAAATGCAAAAATCAATATGATGTTGTAAATTGTTATTAACGTTCCATTTTAGATAATAAAAAAAAGAATTGAATATCAAAGTAACCACCTGATTCTTTTTCGCAAATCATGAGAAGTCAAGAACATTCGTATAGTCATTTATCAAACACTTTGTATGCAGAATACTTTTCAAAAATCCATAAAAGCAATGTTAGTTTCATAACCACCAAACAATTCAATTTATCCCTAAACCATCTCTAGTTAACTAAGTGCACTCTAGTTTCAAACGGGCTAAACAAACCTTTATTGGATTATTTAAAAAAAAATACTAAAAGGTTCATTATTATAGAAACATTACTTCACCTGTGATCTGCAAGTCATAAAAACCAACAACGGAATCCTTGCAAGTTAATAGAACAAACTATCTTATTTTCATGACAGATTAAAAAAAAAAAAAAATGCAACAAACATACATCATTTGCCATCAGAATAGCCAATCTTTTATGTATATATACCAAAAAAGCAACCTCGATCGCAAGCGTTAGCTGCAAGCTGATCCATTTAGGCACTTTTTACTCGAACATCAAAATCCAATCTTTAACCATAACCCATTTTCCAAAATTATCCCAATTTATCAAACTCAATACCAAAAAACTCCACAGGAGTGTATTTCTTAATTCCCTATGACCTGCAACTTTCGCAGTTAGAATCATACATACCAAATCATTTCCTTTTAGAACATCGAAATTGTTTTATGTAATTGAGACTTAATTTGTCACCACATTCCAAAAACGTGTTAGTTTGATCAATATGGTCTTGAACTCGATTATCCAATATCAGCCTCCAGTACATTTGCATCTTGAAAGCAAAATTTAGTAACAAAATTTAAACCACAAAATCACTTTATTAAAGTGCATACTCCTAAGGAGTTGTGATGTATATCAATGGATGTAAGAACCAAATTACACTCTATACAACTGATGATAATTATTTTCATATAACTCATCGTAAGTTGATATCTTTAGATAATATATGGCATTGCAATTCGATATCTAAATTTCTATATGCACTGCATATGTATACAGAATATAGTCAGCAGAACAAAACAATGTTTTTCTCATTTGGTTCTGATCAAACAACCAACAAACGCAGAAGAAGGAAAAAAACCTTTTTTTGAAGGAAATGCCATGTACGCGAAGTTAACAACGAATAACAAGAGTTACAACTGTATGCTCGAAAGATCTTGAAAGAGATTTAAGCGTATTGACACTTATTAAATTGATGAAGAATATATAAGAAATTAACTTGTGGTTAGTAAAACACACAAATTTTAACCACCTCAATCATTTTATTCAAACGAAAAGTAAGAGCGATGAAATTAAACTTCAAGCAATGTGCAAACAACCACTGATTTTATCTACATAAAAGTTGCATTTTAGGCACCTCTTCCATTTCATATTCTTGGCAAGATCCTTCAACATAATATCAGTCGACTCTCTTTCGCCCTTTTTCAAGCTTTGAAACTCATTACAACTGATATCTGAATGTCACATAACCTTACACTGGGCACAAAACAATCTGTTACTGTTTGGGCATTCTGATGATGTCACGGATTGTCCCCCATTGTCAACCAACAATGCAGAACAATATTTAAATGGGTAGTATAAATTCTCAGACCCTAAGATCAAAGACTCACACAAAGCGTTTTCCCATTGATCTATTACTTCTTTTGGAACAATGGATCGACACATTTCGGGTCGTATTTAAAACAAAATCTATATCTCTGGACTTGTCATCATGAATATTTGCTGAATTTTATTCTCTTACTAATAACTGGTACATAAATGAATCCCCATAAACTATTCAATATTTCAAGTTCGAAGATGTGAAAGTTTATAAAGACATATGCGCCTGAATTAGACACTTCGACAAGCTCAGACCCTTTGAGAACATGCTCATTACCATTAGCAGGCAGAATCAACCCACCAGACCCCACTCATTATTCCACCTCTAATTATAACCTTTAGAAAAAGTGTTTTGAACATACCACTATGCGACTCTTGCATCCGAAGAATAAGATGGATAATCCGAGCTCAGTCCGGAAACCTCTAAATGTATCTAATCACGTGCATGGGCCAATCATGATAACTGGGACCTTAGGATCAGAAACTGGATGTTCTAACATAAATTGGACCCCAACTGCAATCTTGGCTTTCTGTCATAGGCATGACATTCCAAAAATAAACCATCAAGTTAAGATTACAATCATAGCAAATTTCGAATCGAACTCTATTCACCCACCAGTAAAGAAAATGAGCTAACACCTTCATCCATGTTGAAACTCCTTTGTGAACACAGGCTGATGGTGTTTGCTCATACACTAATGCACAAGTTAAATAAATCCTATTTGACGCAAACCTGAAATATGAAATCCATATTAATTTCAGAAGTCCTTAAAAAAATTATTTATATTTTCCAAAGAAGTAGTTGCAAAACACAAGACCAAATGAATGTACTTACTTTGGGGAAGATGAAATAGAATATATCTCGGCTGCAAGCGTGGGGCAACAGATGCAAACACCAACTGGAAGCCTAGCTGATGGGAAGGCCTCCATGACCTCAAGGAGACTTCTCTGGCTTGCAATTATCCACTGAGCTTATTCTTTTTGAAGAAAAAAAAAATTCAAGAGATGAACGTCAGTTTACATATCAATAAGATTAACATTGATTCAAGGTATACAAAAATGAAACAAATCCCAACCTTTCCAGCAGGAGACGCAAGCAAAGCTGAGTGTAGTGCATACGCATAAAAAGCATTTGTCAAGTTCAAATTCATATGGGAATTCTTAAACAACCGTTGTTAGCATGCTAGTTCTTGTAAAATATAGGCATCATAATACGGAGTACCTTTCTAGGAGATCTCAAAACACGGGCATAGGAAGCCAATGCTTTTTCTTAAAGTGCATGGAGGGAAAGGATGTGGCAAAGAGGCTCCACCAAGTGGTGTTCCGTCTTCATTATCAGTGTGTACCGAGAAATAAGTGTGTGGCGGTAAACCTATTAATTTTTCTGCTTCATCCACAACTCTACTTAAATTCTCACATTAGACTCCAACATAGTCCCCTGTTTCATACCTAAAGCAAACATATATCATATAAATTTTGTTCCTTCAATCAAAGAATCATATACATATATCAGTAACCAAGTAAACTGCATGAGTAACTTACGATAATCCAGTATTAGAGATATCAAATTCCAAATGAGTGCAAGATCGGTCCGATTCAGGGGAATGGAGCTCCTTTTTGACAGCACATTGGATCTATAAGAAGACATGATAGTTTCAGGTCAAAGAAGATATAATAAGGTTACCAATTAGAAAAAATAAAGCATGAGGAAGCTTATATACCTGCATGGATGTTGAGCATCATGAACAGCATAGCCATTTATAGTATGAGTTGGATTTTGAAACCAATGTTGGTAATATTAATTTTAATGTTAAAGTAGGTTATGCATAGCTTTTTCTTAACAAATATCATATAGTATAAACGAATTTGAAAAGTAGCCTGTTGGACTTGGTAAAGCAGCCAACTCAACACTTGACACTATCATATTGATTTACGTTAAGTCTTGTACAAAATACTTTAGATTGCAAATCTCCCCTGATCGGCCAGCATGTGCATGAATTAGTAGAACATTACATACTTAGGGTGCATGTGTATACCTTTAACTAAAACACATTAAACGTACCAACCTTACCTTGTGAAAATATGTTTGAGCACACAGCTTGAGGTATAAACTGTAGCCAAAAACAACATATCAAATTAAATTCTTAATATTGGAATGTTAGTGAATAACGATATATTTAGTGCTGCTTAGAGAAAAAAAGAAAGAAAAAGAGAAGAGCAAGAACAACATATTAAAAGATGGAAGGCTTTGTCATACATGAACTTTTAAATAATAAATGGATAAATTATCTCTAGGGTTTTGGGAAGAATGGTAAAAAGAATACCGGTCAAAATCAAAATCATCATCTTCCACTTGTGTTACCGGTTTGTTTTAAGAGACTGTAGTCACGGGTTTTCTTTTAGGTTTTTGATTTGGTTTTTTGTAGGTAAGCAATTTTGGGTATTGTTAGTCCGCTTGTCGGTTTCCACATTAACGTGCGTAATATAACACGATAAACCAGACAAACCTGTGCTATTTCTTCGGATGTGCTGGTCATTCTAGCTCAGCTCTTCAAGTTTGTGACCACCGAATCAACAACCATTGTAACCTCACGCTAAGATTCATGGAATTGTAACCACCTGTCCCAAATTCGGCTTGTTGCAGTTCCTTCCAACGTTGCTCTACTAATGGGCCGGGACTTTTCATCACCCTCCGTGTACAACTGAAGCAAACAAACAAAAAAGTGAAAGAAACATGTGACGGAACTTGGCAGTAACCATATCATATGATTAACGTAAAAGGTACTACGTCAAAATATACCAGAAGCAACCGTGCCATCTAATTCAAATAGTTCAATATTCAAGGCTCCTAATACATATCTAATCATAACAAATGTATTAAAGCTAATACAAATTAGCATAAATGTATTAATGACAAAGAGCCAAAAGTATGGATGTTTGTTTGGATGCAAAAATGGCTAAATGGTACCAAAAACAATGTTAAATATCAAGACTTTACATTTTTTTTCTCGGCCATGAAACTTATTCAATATTCTTGACGAACCAGTTAATACCTAAAAAGTTATACCTTTTTATCATCAGTGGACTATTAGCTTCAATAAATCACCAATCTGCATTGAAAAGAGCCTAAAACCTAATTCAACAATCATTAACACTTTTAAATCCAAAAAACATGATACCTTCAATCGAAAAACATAATCACTTACAATCCTCTGATGAGAAGCCTTTTTTTTGTTAAATCAAAAGTTTCGACGATCAAGAAATTGTTATTAATAATCAAACCCTAATTTTTAAGTGATGCAAAATTAACAGCAAAATCAAAAACCCTTTTAGAATACAACTAAAAGCCCAATATCAAATTTAAACAAAATGAGTAAATTAAACATTAAAACCCATACCTTTAGGTCATTGAAAGAAATATTGTTCTTCCTTAAACAAATTATCATTGGAAGCACCGCAACAACAATTAAATTCAACCATATTTTCTTCAATTTGTTTTCAAATCGACCAACTTGTTATTTAGGGTTCCACTTTGAACATTGAATTGAAAGAAAACTGTGTTGGATGTGTGGCTCGGCAAGAAGTGTTGGGGTGGTTTTGTTTACCAAAATTTCAGTTTTGACCCCTAACTTTTTTTTAGATTACTCCGCCTTCTTCAATTTTTATTTTTTTATAATTTTGACACATATATTTTTTTTAAGATTTTTTCAGTGATCACAAATCAAATTCGTTTTTTTTTATTTATATAATATATGGATAAATTTGAAAGTATTTAGGCTTTTCTTATTCAATATATTTTTTTAATTTTTTAATAATAATTTGGTTATTACTTAATAAGGTATGATTTGATTTTTGTGAAATGGAAAAGTCCCCACTAGGGGTTTTGCTTTATTATATAAAAGATTTTAGGTTAAGGTTTTAGCTTGAGATCGAATTAAGCATATTTTGGTGGCGAGTACTTTTATAATCAGAAACACATTTTCAACTAGACAACTTCTAGTCAAGATAAACCATTTGAAAAGTGTTTGAATTTTTAAAACCTTGCACCCAAAAGCGTTTAAATCGGCTTTCTAGATCGTTTTTATCTTTTTTTCAAAACGAGGTTTTGAAGCCCGCGCGTTGCCGCGGGGTGTTCGTATACGTTAGTTTAGTCGGAGAAAAAAATGTGACTTGTATGAATGTCGACAAAGGACTACGAATCAAGTAGAAGTAATATTCATATGAAATTCTTTCAGATCTAAAGTATGCTGTTATTACAAAACAACAATGTAACCTATAAAGTGTTTACTGAAAAGCACACTTTAAACAATATTTATCGACTCCTATATATCAATATGCCTGTAATGCAATAAGCCAAACTTTTTTCAAACTTAGTTGATAAATGATCATTAGAATGCCTCCACCAAATAGCACCACTCTTCAGCCCAAATTGTCAACTGTTGCTATTGACACCAAGGTAGAAAGACATAGAACCGCTCCAGTAAAAGCAGATGAGTATAAAGATGTGTTCCCTTTAAAACTCATACTTTGAAAGTGGAATGTATAGTCTTTTGGTTAGTCGTCTCCTAGCAGCCTCATCAAGCTTTTGTGGTCTATTTGTTGCTCCTGCCAAATATATAAGAAAGCCAAATATATATATATATATATATATATATATATATATATATATATAGAAAAGTAAAATTGAAGAACAATAATAATCACAGCAGATAAGTGCTAACATACCAACTTAAGCAGCTATAAGGAAGCAAAGCAGCAATATGCAGCTGGAGGGTTAATTTCATGTTTCTAACGTTAGCCATTATGTCAATATCCTTAAGTTAGACGAATTAGTTGTTCCATTTAAGGAGATCTTTACAGGGCAAAACCATTCAGACAAATGACTATAACTACAACGCTGTCTGATTATATCTATGAAGTTCATTCAATGAGGTTTTAGAAGCTTCTGTAACACACAGCCGAAACCTAATTGCATGTTTCAAAATGTAACAGAACTTTCAAATAAGGAATAAACCTGTTATCTGACTCAATTCTAACTTCAATTTTAGTAAAAAACAATAAATGCAAGGCAAAGTCTTGTAGCAAAGATTAAAGGCAAACGTGTACCTCGATATCTAGCAACTTCTTCACCGTTATAGAAAAGCTTGAACGTAGGATACGATCCAATCTTAACTTTTGAGCAAAGAGGCTTATTAGTACCACAATCCACTTCACCAACCTCTATCTCATCCTCCCCTTCCATTGTCTTTCCGAAATCGTCCCATAATGAACTGAGCTTTTTACTGTAATCTCAATACAAAGTAACATCTCAGATTCATCACCAAACAGATTCATATAACATACGGATGAAAATGGAAATAATTACTCACCAGTGCTTGCACCAAGGCACACAGAACTTCACAAACCAAGCAGTGTCTTTCTCTTTTACCTACATAAATAAGCAAACAGTAACGACATAAGCACACACAAAACAAACAGGACTTTTAAAGATTGTTTAAAACTACTGCTAAGTCAGTGGCGGATCCGTAAATCTGTAGAAGGGTATCCAGTTAGCGTAAAACTTTCAGAAAAAAAAATATTGCATTTCGATGGCAGTTTTTAGAATTTGAATATAATCAAATTGATTGTGAACAGCTGTTGAAATAAGCCGTTTAGACGCTGCTTAATCAAACCAACTATCCGATTCTGATTATTTTGATCCATTTGTAATGGAAAAATACAAAGTAACCCAGTCATAAGTAAATGAGTTAAAACTGACCCATTTTGAAATAAGCATCCTTAACTGTATATATGCAGCCATTTTTGTCCTTTCTTCCTGGAAAAATGACAACCGTTGGTTGACCCACCCCTCGTCCGAGCTTAAATATTTTCTCGCGAAGTTATCAGCCCCTTTGGAACTGAGAATACAATAAACATGCGCACAAATTAGAAATCCAAACACCCTTTAACCAAGAGCCAAAAAACAGCAACGGAATTAAGTACCTGTAATTGGAATATACTTTAACATAGACAGTGACATGAATGAAGATGGAGACGTTTATTGAATCCACCCGCTCAGCGCGCCCATTAAACACACCCACTAACTAACTCACTGAATTGTAAATGCAAAACAAAACTTATAGCAAATCCTAACCCACACTTACTTTACAGTTGGCTGAACACAAATTTTTTTGGTATCACTTAATTAGAGATGTCAGACAACGGTATGGACTTAACTGGGCAAAAATCACTGCTAAAAAAACCTTAAACATGTGTGTATGTTTCCCATTTACGACAAATAGAAATCTAGTATTGTATGATAAAAAAAACCCTGAACATCTGTAACTAAGTGAGGGCGACATTTGGATTATTAGAGCTGCACGATAGTTGAGCCATACCCATTGGACAACAAATCAATCGGCAACCCAAGAGCTTCCAAAAAACCCCAATCTACCACATAAGCATCCAGAAGGGGTAGCATTAGAAAGGGGTAACATAATTAACTATTAAATGGCAGTTCATTGTATTCATCCAACCAAGGTGATGCAAATGATGGGTAGCAAAGTGGGACAGAATTTATTGCTTTTGGATGGTTGAACTTTTGGTTGGTAACTGAAAAAAAACTGAGATAAAATGTAAAATAACTACCTGCACGGAATTTAAGAGGTGCGGGACTGTTGAAAGAGCTTGTCTCCTGTTGACGAAAAAAGAAGATACCTCACATGTATGTCTTTTTCACAGTATACTACGAATAAATAAAAAAAAAAAAAGATATTTCACATATATCGATAGAGTTGGGGGTTTGCGTTTTCTTTTATGAAAGAACCTTTCACTAAGGTCTTTCCATTTCCGAGAGTACCTTGTAATTGATAGATACAGAAAAAGACCCATATAACATAATCATATAATGGTATATGTATATGCACAAACATATTAAGGAACTTGAAAAATGAGAAAGTAATAGAATCAACAAACCTTGTGAGACAGAACGATAAGTGTGAAGCATGACTCCTCCAACTGTCCAAATATCGGCTCCCACCTGATCTGCTAACAACATCCATCTCCTAGCTGATCTCCTACCTGATCTCCTAACAACTTGACCTGACCCATTACCTCATAAACCCCTTCACTTTTTTACACTCCAATGCGGATCCTCATTTACTGATCATGCAACCACCCGTATGGTTGATTTTCTGTAGACAGTCCAAACAAAAAATAAAGTATAGAACATTAATCCCAAAGACGCTGCCATTATGAGAAATCAGGGGCGGACTCAAATGAAAGCGAGATTAGTACCAGCTATGCTTGATTTTCTGTAGTATTGCTGTATTGATAGTCGCATGAAACGCAACGCACTGTCAGAATTCATTAACGTCTACAGAGATCTTGTGGCAGTCCATGTCCACTTTCCTACATAAAAAACAATCTGAATTAAGATTTTGCACACACAAACACATAATCTACTTTAGCTCAACAAAAACCCAAATAAATATGTTAAGAAAATATCTAAAAAAAAAATAATAATAAGTCGAGTGGGTTGAAAGCTAGATACAATGGGTGTGGGCTTGATCATGTTCTCAATGTAGCAGAGATATATGTGTACTTTTTTGACGCTTTACTTGATGGACCCGCCAAATAAGCTTGTGGGCATGACTTTGTAATCCTTGATGGGCTCGCCAAATCAACTTGTGGACTTGACCTTGTAATCCTTGATGGACTCGCCAAATCAGCTTGATTAGGTTTTTCCCCTTCAACAAATAATATAGAAATTTTAAGAATTAATACTTATGTTTTTCATTCTATTTAAAAAAAAAATTATCTATAAACAATCACAGATGTACACCTTTCTGTTTCTTGTTATTTTTCTTTCCAACATTAACCGCAGCTCGCTTCTTTCCTTTCTTACCAGCAGACGCTGCGTTTGTGTATTTATTTTATTAATATTAGCTACAAACAAAAGCTTAAGCATAATTTTCACAAACTAAATACAAACTAACCTTTCTTTTCTGATGTTGTGTCTGGTAATCTTCCCAAAATCATGTTTCTTGTCCATTTGACAGGTGTTCCTATGAAATCAATCCAAAAAAATCAATTTATGCTACAAAGAACAAATTAATACATATGTTTTATATGCTTACCACTGCTCCCAGGAGTTTCTTGGTTTGGATTAATTTGTCGTTGAAAGTAATCTTCACTGTTCTCCACATCCACATCAATCGGATCATCGGCTGTATTTTCTTCAACAACTGGTGCTTCCCTTTCACTCTGCCGCTTCTCCTCACTTCTGCGACACATACATGGATTGCCTTATACACTAATGCACAATCATACAACTAATGAAAATCTATCAAATACAAATGCATTTTCACCTTTTATTTCCGTCATCTTTGTTAATAAGCAGCAGCAGAGATGCCTCGACCATTGAACCGTTCAACCCTCCTACAGCCCGCTTTTGTCTCGATTTCACACTGCTGCATCTTCCACGATTAGATGTGGACCATCAAAGTACAAACACGGGCGATGATTCACGTGGGTTTTCATTACAACACTGACCATTTTGGACCGATGGATGCGATGATCTGCTTGGTGGTGGGCATCGCTCAGGATGCGATGCCCAACACTGACCAAAATGGTCCATTTATCTCCATACTTGCGCCAGCGATGCCCATTACTCAGGATGTCCACCTCACTGGCTCGGGTGGCCTCACTCACATCTGCTGCAAATGCTTCAATCTTCCTGTAAAGTTAAACAACATCCAACAATTATGAAGTGCTCGCCTGAAAATTAGCAAATCATGAATTTTAATAAAAGATGAGGCAAAGGTACGTATCTGCCACTTAATTGGATTCTATTATTACCATATCGATATAAAGAGGTGGCTACAGTTTTTAGAGCACTTAAGTAATTAACAGCACGTCAAATTCCCAAGTGACTGAAGCTATTCTCAAAAACTACAGCATCACATCATCAACATTATAACCACATTTAAACAAACACTCAAGCAAATCAAGCTTCGGTATTTATTACATTATTACCGGCTCACCAAAACGCCTAAATTTATCAAAGTCCTAGATGGTACATTTGTCTTGCCAGCATATGTAACTTCTTTTTTGATGACGGTACAATAACCCGACAACGTGAGCAAACAAATTGGTCCAGACTTTTTTCAAGGGTGTTTCGATTGTTACAAAACTAATTCTGTTTACTATCTTCAAAAAAGATGATTAAGTTGTTACTACCCATAACTGTATAAGCAACCTTAATTTACCTCTAAACAAAATAAGCATTCTAACAAATACAGTAATAAATAAGGAGAAGGATATAAACCTTTCTCGTCTTTGTTCAGGAGTTAATCCATCGCTTTTACACAACAACCCACAAACCTAAATTACATACCTGCAATTAACCATCACCATTAATCAAACCCCGTGGGCTCATCTGTTACTGCAGCAACAAAGAATAGAGGATTTGAAAACCTACAAAAGCAAATAGGATCAAACCTAAACCCATTAGATTTGAAGTTACTTAAACGTCAGCAACCACATAAACCCATAAAATTATTAACTAACTAAATTATGAAAACCCCAAATTTAAGACGAACCCCTAAGTTCGAAATCAAAAGAAAAAAACAATTAAAAGCAAAAAAACTTACATATTATGAAACTGTATTTGTGGGTGTTCGTAGGTTCTCGATTTGTAGAAGCATCAGTTCACTTTTTGCTTCACAATTGGATCGACACCATTTGTGTAGTTTGTGGTTTAATGGGAAGATGTTGTAATGAGAAAGACCAAGAAAGATCCAGAAAAATGTGTGAGTGATTGGGGTGTGAGAGGAGTGGATTTTTATACTTGGGGTGGTTCTGTAGCTACACTCAGAAGGTGTACTGTAGATATAAGGTATGATGAACAGGACAGGGGTTTTATAGATATAAGGTATGATGAACAGGACACGGGTTTTATACTATAGTTATAACGAGTTTTGAAGCCCGCGCGTTGCGGCGGGTGAGTTTGTATGATAATTTTATGTTTGTTGGTTTATAACGTTTATTGTATAAAGGTTTTATTTGTTTACGGTTATTTTGACTTTTTATTAAGAAAGCCTTAGTCACGACAACTTAAAATGAAAATTAGGATTTAGTTGTGTGAAATAAATTTAAAAAACGGGTCTTCTGTGATAAGAATAAAGTGTATTTATGCATTTATGCAAAGTATTGACTAAAAAGACGGTATCTAAGTTGCTAAGTAGTTTGTAAATAAGTTATTCAAGATCCACTAACAACCGTTACTCTAGGCTCATGGCTATTCAACCTGAGCATATGGAGTTTAAACCTGTACTTAGTCGTTTCAAGTAGTTAGCCTGTTACATTAAATAAGAGTAATAATTTAAATAGGTAGTAATAGATGTCAAATAGTTTACAGTAAGGTTAATGCATATGTAAGGTATACGAAGTGTCAACTAAAAATGTAACTCGAATACATGTAAAATACTGTTATCTTATCGAATGTTAGTATACTATGCCATTGCAATAATTTAATCACTAAAACCAATGAGACCCATTGTCTAAATAACTAAATAAACTACAATTCTTGAGTCTTTATCAATAAAGATATGATCTTTTCAGCACATATTTTTAACAAAGAGATTTGGCCGCCAAACCTGTGGAAGTAAAACTGAATGAAAAAACTGGTCAGGGGATGAGGCACAGGAGCCACCACCATCTGCAGCACCTGAATTACTTGTGCGGCGACTGGTTGTTCAAGAAATCCGAATCCACGTTTGTTGAAGTCGTCCAATGTGGTTTGTTGTTCTGCTTTTTTCAGCCCCTGTGCAATATATGAACGTTAAAGAAAGATCATTTTGTGATATTTTTCGTCTCCCTTTTGTGGATTCCAATGCCCATTTCATCAGATAATTTGAAGGAAATGAATAAAATAAAAATGAAGAATAAAAGATATAGGAGTGTCTACAGACAAAAATGTATGGAACTGCACAAAGTTGAAACTTTACTCGTTACTTAAACTGACTGACCCACCCGTTTTCCACCCGTAAAAAAGAACGTAGGAGTTTACTGATAATAGACACAAACCTTGAGCTCTAGTATCCGCTGAAACTCTGAAGGTGTTCTCTCGGGTATTAGCGCTCCATATGTATCTGCGACAGAATCAATGGGGGACAATCCGCTACCTGTAGCTACACGTTCATTAACAAAACGAAAACATGAGACCAAGTTATCGAAAGAGATATTAAAAACGTTAAGTTTTTGAACCAAATAATTATGTTGATGTCACTTTTTTTTTAAATTCATACCGTTTTTAAAACGGCAAAATATATATTGAATATATGACACAGGTTTGGGTTTTGTTGATAAATTTCCTAATGCTGATA
Organism: Artemisia tridentata subsp. tridentata; assembly: GCA_021014915.2. Lineage (NCBI taxonomy): Eukaryota > Viridiplantae > Streptophyta > Magnoliopsida > Asterales > Asteraceae > Artemisia > Artemisia tridentata. The sequence continues at coordinate 372,514,625 of CP139505.1, forward strand.
CACGGACGGCACAATATGAATTGCTAATATCCTTAAGCATTAAAACACATTGCTAACTTGTTCTTTAGGGGGTGTTTGTTTAAGGTTATATGTGGCTTATGAGCTCAATTATTTGTTGGGTTATGTTTCATAACTCCAATTTGTGGGCTTATGAAATATAAGCTGAAATCAAATAAGTTTGTAAGCCAACATATAAGCTTAAAGAAACACCCCCTTAGTCTATTCAGCTGAAATAACCAATCTCAGAGAGTGATTTTGAGAATGAGACCTTTTGACTTACTGAGGGTCACTCCAACATGAAATTTGTAACCTGGAACCTTTTGAGAAGCATCTGCCAATACCATCGCCTTACTTTGGTCGAACCTGAGAAGCTCCAAACCTTGGCTGCTAGAGGTGGGGTATCACCCTGCACAGAACTTAGTCCATCAAACCAAGGTTGTCAGGATCGCGATCCTGCTCGTAGGATCGTACGATCCTACGATCCTACACACACAAAACGAGCAGGATCGTATTGGGATCGTAATTCAGGTAGGATCGTTACAGGATCGTGGGATCGCTCGTAGGATCGTGAACGATCCGATCCTAGCCTTTTTTTTTTTTTTTTTTTTTTTTTTTTTAAAAAACTGTTTTTATCTTAAAAAATATATATGCTTTTGATGAAGCTCTAACATTAATTGAGTATTGATTTCTACTAGAATGACGTAAAAGTGTAGACAGTTGTTTTCTTTCATTGAATTAACTAAGTGCGCATCTAAGATTGTTTGACTTGTCAAGCTTTCCTTTTCCCACTGAAAACATATATTTAATCTGTATTCTTTCTTGTAGTTGTTCTTCTTTAATAATGTTATTATGGATTTTACTAACTTAATACTATGGTTTATCACTTTATTATACCATAGATAAAAATTATAATAAATCGTAAATGCTAATTTTGTTTATTAATGACTTTCTTGTCCTATGCATGGTAAGAAAGTCAATATCTCAACTCAGTGTCCTGACTTAAATATCTACTACAGTAGCATTTATAATAAGAATGACGTATTGGTGCTCTACTAGCTTTTATAATGCTGTAAGTTATTATGTTGAGGTTGCTTAAAGAAGTAGCCATGCATAGGATAAGATGTCAAATGTAACTGAAATCATGGCGCTAATTCATAAGATTTTTGAGTTCTATTTAATTTGTGACTATTTTGGTTGTGAACTTGATTTTAAGCTGCCACAAATAAAATCCTTGCAACAAATCGCAGAAATTATAAAATCATGTTTGAAGTATGGCTTATGTTTTTGAGAGGATGGTTTTTAAAAATGGTTTGTATACATATGTAAATGAAAAACCGAAAACGATCCTAGGTAGGATCCGATCCTACGATCCTACGATCCCGATCTTGCAAAGCCGAAAACGATCCTAGGTAGGATCCCGATCCTGACAACCTTGCATCAAACCATACGAAGGAGAAAGCACACTTAAAATTTTGCTAACAAACCATCTTTAAATTTACATTTTACGTTTACAGGAAAAAAATATCAATAAATTTATATAAAAAAAAAGGTTACCGGTGGCAGGACCAACAATTAGAGTTTAGTATGTCGTCACACCTGAAACGAAAACATCAGACCAATTCTATAAGAACATGTGGTAGCAAAACAATTATACAAAACAAAAATATGAGACCAACGTATTGAAAGAGATATTAAAAACGGTAAGCTTTCGAACCAAATAATTATGTCAATGACACTTTTTTTTAAATTCACACCATTTTTAAAACGGCAATTTCCTAATGCTGATACACATATGAATTGCTAATATCCTTAAGTACCTGATACAATTACTTTCCGATGTCCTTTGCTGCTGCACAATCAACGCCCTCGAGCTTCTCAAATGTCTCCTTAGCCACAACTGGTAAGTTATCCACAATAATAATGGCAGCACAATTATATGTATACAAACATAGATTCATTTATGCACCTTGGCCTCAGATTTGTGAATGGAGAATGGCAAAGCAGCCCCGACTTCCGCCATGGCTGCAAAGAAACTCGGTTGCATAATAGCTAGTAAGCTATCACACCATCCGGTCCTTGCCATGCCAAGTTACGGTTCAAGGCTCCAATGACCAATATCATTTGACTAATGAGCAATATCATTTCGATCAGGAAAAAATAGCAGTTAATCATCATAGGCCATTACCATGTTACAACAAAACAAACCCACCATGGCTGCAAACTCAATCATTTGCCGCGCCAAGCTGGACATTACCTCAAATTTATGTCGTGACCTGCGGTATTTTCTAATTGCAGCACAATTATTTGTATAAACCAATTAATCACTTTATAACATTCTCTAATCGTAGCACAATTATTTGTATGCAATTTACCATTTTCTTTTGCAATCAAATTAGGTAATAATGACACACAAACATCGAACCATTTGTGTACCTTGGTCTCAGATTTGTGAATGGAGAATGCCAAAAGATCCCCGACTTCTGGCATGCCTGCAAAGAAACTCGGTTGCATAATAGCAAGTAAGGTATCACACCGTCCGGTCCTTGCCCTGGCAACTTACGGTTCAACGGTCCAATGACCTATATCATTTGACTCAGAAAAAAACAACCACTAACCATCATAGGCCATTACTATGTTACAACAAAACAAACCCACCATGGCTGCAAATCCAATCATTTGCCACGCCAACGTGGACATCACCTCAACTGTCACTCAGAAGCACATTCAGCATAAAACCAACAAAACATCAGCACAACCAATCCTCATTCATCAAACAATAACCGTAACTAATCAAGTGTTTTTTATTCTCAAACAATAACCCTAACCAATCAGCTCATCTTTCTACTAAAGTATAAGAACCAAAAACATCATCGCAACCAAACCTCATTCATCAAACAATAACTGTAACTAAAGCGTTCTTAATTATCGAAGAAAATACTCACCGTTCCAAACCAATCCATTACTTCCATACTCCAATCCTTAACACCAAATAATTAACATGCATCCAAATAATTAAAAAACACAATTAATTAGAAGTTGTTTCATAAAACCACGAATAAAATTACAAACTTTATATAAAAAAAGTTAACTCGAATTACAAAAATGAAGAACCCTACTTTACAAAAAAAAAAAAAAAAAAAAAAAAAAAAAAAAAAAAAAAAAAATCGTGATGGTACCTTACACAAAAAGATCGTGTTGGATGAATGATGCAACGCGATATGTGGATCTCATTAATTTTCTTTTTGGATTGTGGATCTGATTAATATGTGTGTGAGTGGAAGAAGCTTCAAGAAACTCAAAAATGGCCAAGCGTCCAAAACTGACTCTTCAGAGGAAGGTGGGTTATCCTAGTTGATGTTGGGAGATTTTTCTGGAAGTGTTGAGAATGGAGGTTGTGTGTGGATGAAGGATATAAGAGTGTGTGTGTGAAACTGTTATGTAGAACTCCCTTAAGCGAATGCACTGTGCGAAACACTGTTTCGCATAATCTTTTGAAGCGACCCAAATACCACCTTTTAGTATATATAATAATAATAATAGCTTGTTGTGTAACCGTATTCCTGCTCGTTTGATTAAAAAGGTCAAAATTATCTACAAGTCAACACTTTAACCACGAATATTAACTAAACATTTGTCAAAGCATTTCATTTACTCAATTGTTATTATTATCTACAGATATTGGAGTTGACCGCTTCTCAAAAACAATATAACGGATATAATAAGAATTGACAAAATTTAAAAAGTCATAACAAAGAACCACCATATCTAAGCAAGTATTATCTTATCATATATATTTCGTATTTCCCATAGAATTATTCCCTTAATTTATTATTTATTTATAGCGTACCTTAGTTTTCCTTTACGCTCTGTTCTCGAGTTTTTTTTTAAAGGAATGGAAGGGGATTAGAAGGGAAATCAAAAATATAGGTGTTCTTAAGTTTTTTTAAGAGGGAAGAGGAGGGGACGGGAAGGTGGGAGGGAGGGAAAGGTATGGGCTTTCTTGTGTAAATATGATCCGTCCAATTTTGGGGGGGTTTGGAGAGGAAGCTATTATAAACATATTGGTCTTTTGTAAAATTACAAATATAGCCTCATTAAATTCATCACTCGTGACATCACCAGCAACAGTCTCGTTCTTAATGGAGTATCATTCTTTAAAGAGGAATCAGTGTTTTCATCTGCATAAACGAGCCAATTCTATGAAATCCACATGTCAACTAAACATACCATAAAACTTTGCTATAAAGTATAAACTCTTTGCAGATGATAATAAATGATAAAACAATAGAATACCAACCACCATATCAAATAATAACTAGAAGAACGTTAAATGTGGCATTAAAATCTAAATTGCAATCTTGATACAAAGTTGCAGGCAAAGACCACTGAATGGAAACGATGGCCTCACTTGATACAATTAAATTATGTTTTGAGGATATCTTGGTAATTTTGGTACATTCCTTTCCTTTCCTTGCAACTAAAAATAAAAACTCAAGAACACAAATAAAAATAACTACTTTCTTCATAGTGTCATTCCTTACTTTCCCCTTCCCATTCCATCCTCTTCCATTCTTTAAAAAAAAAACTCGAGAACTGAACGTTAAGTTTTTCGTTGTAGTTTTAGAAATCAAAAACTCAAAAATTAAGATATCTAAGCGTCCAAAACAAGGCTATAACGTGAATCTCGATTCCCTATTCCTTCGATACGATACTCGGGAGATCCTAAAGTGGGGATAGCCGTGTTCAGCTGACTGTGTTCTCTGTGATCAAGGATAAGAAACTGTGGCTCATCCGTTCCTTGAATGTGGATTTTCTCAAAAATACAGGTGTTCTTAAGTTTTTTTAAGAAGGAAGAGGAGAGGATGGGAAGGTGGGAGGGAGGGAAAGGTATGTGCTTTCTTGTGTAAATATGATCCGTCCAATTTTGGGGGGGTTTGGAGAGGAAGCTATTATAAACATATTGGTCTTTTGTAAAATTACAAATATAGCCTCATTAAATTCATCACTCGTGACATCACCAGCAGCAGTCTCGTTCTTAATGGAGTATCATTCTTTAAAGAGGAATCAGTGTTTTCATCTGCATAAACGAGTCAATTCTATGAAATCCACATGTCAACTAAACATACCATAAAACTTTGCTATAAAGTATAAACTCTTTGCAGATGATAATAAATGATAAAACAATAGAATACCAACCACCATATCAAATAATAACTAGAAGAACGTTAAATGTGGCATTAAAATCTAAATTGCAATCTTGATACAAAGTTGCAGGCAAAGACCACTGAATGGAAACGATGGCCTCACTTGATACAATTAAATTATGTTTTGAGGATATCTTGGTAATTTTGGTACATTCTTTTCCTTTCCTTGCAACTAAAAATAAAAACTCAAGAACACAAATAAAAATAACTACTTTCTTCATAGTGTCATTCCTTACTTTCCCCTTCCCATTCCATCCTCTTCCATTCTTTAAAAAAAAAACTCGAGAACTGAACGTTAAGTTTTTCGTTGTAGTTTTAGAAATCAAAAACTCAAAAATTAAGATATCTAAGCGTCCAAAACAAGGCTATAACGTGAATCTCGATTCCCTATTCCTTCGATACGATACTCGGGAGATCCTGAAGTGGGGATAGCCGTGTTCAGCTGACTGTGTTCTCTGTGATCAAGGATAAGAAACTGTGGCTCATCCGTTCCTTGAATGTGGATTTTCTCAAAAATACAGGTGTTCTTAAGTTTTTTTAAGAAGGAAGAGGAGAGGATGAGAAGGTGGGAGGGAGGGAAAGGTATGTGCTTTCTTGTGTAAATATGATCCGTCCAATTTTGGGGGGGTTTGGAGAGGAAGCTATTATAAACATATTGGTCTTTTGTAAAATTACAAATATAGCCTCATTAAATTCATCACTCGTGACATCACCAGCAGCAGTCTCGTTCTTAATGGAGTATCATTCTTTAAAGAGGAATCAGTGTTTTCATCTGCATAAACGAGTCAATTCTATGAAATCCACATGTCAACTAAACATACCATAAAACTTTGCTATAAAGTATAAACTCTTTGCAGATGATAATAAATGATAAAACAATAGAATACCAACCACCATATCAAATAATAACTAGAAGAACGTTAAATGTGGCATTAAAATCTAAATTGCAAACTTGATACAAAGTTGCAGGCAAAGACCACTGAATGGAAACGATGGCCTCACTTGATACAATTAAATTATGTTTTGAGGATATCTTGGTAATTTTGGTACATTCCTTTCCTTTCCTTGCAACTAAAAATAAAAACTCAAGAACACAAATAAAAATAACTACTTTCTTCATAGTGTCATTCCTTACTTTCCCCTTCCCATTCCATCCTCTTCCATTCTTTAAAAAAAAAACTCGAGAACTGAACGTTAAGTTTTTCGTTGTAGTTTTAGAAATCAAAAACTCAAAAATTAAGATATCTAAGCGTCCAAAACAAGGCTATAACGTGAATCTCGATTCCCTATTCCTTCGATACGATACTCGGGAGATCTATGCTTACAAAGATACTATTGTATCAAAGTTAGTGTTTATCATACAGTTTTTTACAAATATTTTTTATGGCCTCCAACGACTCTATCAGAACTCATATGATATTCGGATATATAAAACTGTTATCCGAAATTTCGGATATCCAAATTTAAAGAACTTAGCTAAAATAATGGGTCTAACATAAAACCATCAACTCAAATTTCGGATATCCGAAAATCGAAAACCGAATAGCAAAAAACCAAAAACCAAACCGAACTTTTGGTGTGGGGTTTGGTTTTAAAGAACCTAAAAAAACCAAATTTTCGGTTCGGGGTTTGGTTTTAGCCAAAAACCGCCCCATGCTCACCCCTAACTTGGATGGTTTTACACCACGTGAGTTATTCACCATGGAACACCAACATCTTATTGATCAAAGTGAAAAATGGATGAAATCAACGGCTAGTCAATGTATGGTTGTGGCAACACTTATTGTCGCGATAGTTTTTGCTGCGGCTTTTACGGTTCCATGTAGATACAATCAAAACGATGGTATCCCCATGTTCAAACAGAAACTGTCCTTTGTGGCCTTTGTAGTCGCAGATGCCATATCCTTGTTCTTATCATCAGCGTCAATACTCACATTTTTATCCATCCTCACATCCCGTTATGCCGAACGCGATTTCGTGGCATCATTACCGATGAAACTGATGTTAGGTCTAGTAACACTTTTTCTCTCTATCGGAGCCATGATGGTCACTTTTAGCGTCAGCTTCTTCGTGCTATACCATAAAGAAATGAAATGGATACCTATCTTTATCAGCCTTTTTGCTGTCATACCAGCCATCCTATATGTTGCACTACAATTTCACCTGTTGGTCGATGTATTTCGCTCAACATATGGCGGTAAATACCTCTTTAAGCCGGAAAATCAAGTTCTTTTCTATGAAAACCCCAAGGTCTAACCAATATCGTCTTCCAGTTGTAATGTGTTTCACTTCAAGATATTCTTTTTAAATGTTTGTAAGTTGGGATGATTATGAATTTTTCCAATGAGAATGTATGCTTTTTATTTAGTACTGATGTTTCTTATTTAACGTTGTACCTTAATTCAAGCAGTAATCAGACACTTTGTTGGATAACTATTACAAATTTCATGTTGAATGGTTTGAAGATTTATTCGTAACGCACAATCAAGTTTTAGTTCTACCAAACAGATGTAATACAAGATTTTCAGAAAATATAGTAAACCATTTCACCAGGCCAGTGCACAATACAGAACTACAAACCAAACAAAATTAACAACCGAAACATAATTTAGAAAGAAAACTAAAATACAAAAAATAAAGTAAGCGCACATGATGCATAAACACATGGCAAAGTGTAAGAATAGCTCAAAGCTATTTTAAGATATGCCATCTATGTCGAAGGCATTGAGTTTCGAGCAATGGATAAGGCAAGTTTAAAGACTCTGCCTTTCTTGTTCTTAATTCTTTTATATTTCCATATTATTGTCGAAATTTAACACACTCATTGTCTCGCACACTTACTGACTTACACATGTAATTACTAAATCTTCCAGTTTGCCAATTTCAGGGTACTAATATGTGTTTTGGCCTTACTTTTATACATTTTGGAATGAATGTAGATTTATGTGCAACATTTTCATCTTCTACATCACATTAGCATGGTCTTATATTTTTTAATGTAGGTGAAAAATGATAAACCAAAAGAAGTGCAGAGTGTCCTAGAATCAGACTCAATCACAATGTCCAAAAGTTACGACTGATTGTGATGATATAATCAAATGCTCCAGTCAGTCCGTCCACGATAGCAGCAAAGAGGAGCTCTATTCCCTTATTAATTGGATTCTAATTGACAACGATGAGAAGGTCTTTTTTATTAGTGACAAAATTTTAATGTATAAAGTTTATATAATACACTTTTACGGAAATATTAATGATATATTCTTTCAACTCTTTTGATGAACAGTTATTTTCACTAAGCAAAAGAGATGGAAATAAATGTCATATGCTTCCGGCAAAGGCGGTTCTATGCGACTCTTCTAATTTGAAGTTATTTGCTTTGAGAGACTCGGTTCATTCCAGGTTTGCATTTAGAACTAATTTACTTGTTTTCCTTCTACATACTCGTAATACGCATAAAGAGGTTTACTTCTGTCTCAGTATATAAGAACGCTCTTTATAAATTAAGAAGAATGTGTATCATATTTGCAGATTTCATAAGGAGGTTGAGCTTCTATCGCCTCCACAATTCCGTATCCAATGCAAGATTGAAAGTCGGTTGTTGTCATCAGATACAAAATATATGTGTTACCTTGTGTTCAAAATATCACAAAAATGTCCTGGACTGTATTATCCAGTGAAAGTACGGGATCAACTCCGTAGAAAAAACAAAGAGACTGAAATCACTTATTTTCGACCTCCAAACCTAATAAATTTACATGACTCATTTCGGGTTCCTGAAGAGAGTAAAGATGGATGGATGGAGGTCAAAGTGTGGGAATTCAGAACATGTATTGAGAAGAAATATTGCCATGTTCCAATGGATTTGAAACTCATAAGCTATGAAGGAAATTTGAATGGCCTTTTCCTATATGGTCTTGAGTTTCAGCCAATGTAGGAATGCATCATAATTTCCTCTTGTACTTTTGATATTTGATGAAAGACTTCATTCTATTTTGTAACAGCATGAGTGATTTAATCAAATTTATATCCGTCTTCGTAGTCATGTTAGGAAGTAATTTTCCTTCTTTGTGTTTAGTTCATAAGATTGGCATGTGTAACACCCCCAAATCAGATCACAACGGAAAGGATATCTGGGGTGCTACTTATTTGGATCACAACACAAGTAATAGAGAATGGATTATCTAATCCGTTTTAAAGCTTCGTAAATTAAAACATAAGTTTTACATAATTATGAAATGCGGAAAAACAAGGCCCATAATAGTTTTAATTTGTCCCATAGTACAAAAAACTTTGGTCATGAGTGTTATGTATACACTTCAAAGTGCGCCTATGCCCCTGCAAAACGCTGCCTTGCATCATCATATAACAAACAACTAAACACCTGAGAAAAACATGCTAAAAAGTGTCAACCAAAGGATAGTGAGTTCATAGGTTTACATAAAGCAGTAAAGTTGGACCAATAAGTTTACAAATTAACATTACAATGTGCATAATGTTATACGAAAGGCTATTACGCTACGCTAAGTTCCATGTTACCGAAGCTACGACAGTGTGCATGCGATGAGTGCAAGTAATAATAAGGCCCTGCAAGTGTTCTAACACTTGTAATTCGACATGGTATACATCTGTTTGTCCGATTCGAACTGTTGGATTTCAACACGGATGGAGGTGTCACCCTCAATAGATCTATTTATATCACTCATGCTTTCCAGCAGGAACTAACGGTACATGAGTATGGGCATGAATTTGGGATGCAAGTACTTAGGCCAGCACGTAATAGTTTTATCAAACAAAAAGCATTGTTTAAATGGTCCATAAAGTAAGCATGTTTCTCACCCAAAGTAATTCAAAACGTATAAAAGTAGAGGTTATGGAATCTTACAGTAATGTAAAGGTTTAGAGTACTTGTGAAAGTAATTGAAAATAGTTAAGCATGTATTGCCCCCAAAGAGTTTAATAAACAATTAAATGATAGAAATTTGGTGCTATGACTCACCTTGAGTAACTGGAAATGAGAAATATGAAACCGAGTAAGTTACGGGAACGGCTCCAACACACGACCTGGATTAATGGTGAAGTTTGAGATTCGACAGATTCGGTTTAACACGAGTAATGAATGTGAAACGGATTACGATTTGATGATGAATGAGTTTGATATGCTTAAAATGTTAAAATACTTGTTATCATCATGTTTTTATGTTATTGATTCCAAAATTAATGTTTTCTTAGTTGTCGTTGATTTATAACGTTAAGTTAATCGTTAAATGGTCGTTAAGTATTTATACGCTGAAACGAATGATAAGGTGCATACGATATGAACGGGGTGATGAAATTTATGAAATAAGTTTAGAATATCATAAGTTACTGGTTAGACCTTTTTCTCTTACAAAAATTACATTTTAAACCCTAACGGTGTAGGTTTTGCACCGTTAGTCCTTCGTTAATCAAAAGTAACATATTAAGCCCCTAAAGTTTCCAATATTACATTATATGAATCAAGTTTACTATAGTTATCACATTAACCCTTAAGTTACTGTTTTGGCAGTTTATATCCTTATTTTACACAGTTGGCAGTTTTAGTCCCTTAACGTGAAAGGGCGTTGCAAGTTGAGTCCTTTTTACACACAATGATGGGAAAAATATTCTAAAATTTTTTATAACTTAGTTAAGCTTATTACAACTTATTTCAACTGCTTATTTCAGAAAAGGGCTTATTTTTAACTTAAAAGGGGCAATTAACGAGACATATATAGGCCCATTAAGAAATTTAGAGGCGAGGGCATGAAAATAGTTTTGGGCCTGGACTTGGGCTATTTTTGTGATTCTAAAAATGTATCTTATTGGCCCGCTGGACTGATTATGCGCAAAAGCTTAATGGGCTTTTATTTAGCCCAATCCGGAACAGTTTATATTTTCCTGAAATTTGATGTTTAAAGAACTAGCGATGGCAGTTTTAAAACGAGCCTATTCGAATGAGTAAACGAGTTTATGAGGGAATTCGTATAGCATAGAACATGTAGCCAGCTGGGTCGACTTTCGACTTGTGTAAAAATATTAATATGTTGTGTTCAAGAATTCGAATAAAATGATTTGTTTTCTAGGCGAGTTGGGGATATTTCGCAATATGTCAAACACTTAGAAATTTTCTGAAATGAATTATATGAAAACTAGCGAACACAATATGGAATGAACTTATTTGAACATTAGAACGGGCATTTAAGGGGAATCACTAAAAAGAATTTTATAGTTTGCTAGGTCGACTATTGCATGGTTCAAAAATATGGGTAAGTTATATTTGAAAATTCGAAATTAGCTGAGTGATTTAGGGGCTGGTCGACTAGTGTTTAACGAAACAAAGAATACTTAGAAAAATTCTATTACTTTGAACCCGGTTTGACTAGTGGTGTGACTTATGGTTCGAATTAAGTTTTTCAGAGTGTGTACATATTATATGGTGATGTTAACATGCCTCCTAAGCTATCTCGTTATGTGCTATTACGTATAAGATTAAAAAAAACTACGTATAACGTATCGTATAAACTTAATATGATATACGAATCGAATTCAAGGAGTCTCATGCATGGGTCACATTCATACGTAAATCATAGCTTGTAAACATGTTAACATGACTTACAAGAGGGAAGGATAAGGATGTGTTCGATGAAAATGGTTAGGAGCTCAAGAACTTGCAAAGTATTCAACCAGTATTTAACTTAAATACTTCCTTTGGACTCGATTCTGTTTACCCCAATGTAACCAATCTTTCTGGACTTCAAGAACTCGTTGAATGGAGCTTGTAAGATAGTAATATGTTTGTGTATGAATTAGAGTGAGTGATACGTGAGATGATGAGACATGAGACGTATTATATCGAATGGGAGGCAAGTTATTTGGTAGAGATGGAGGATTCTTGGGAGATTTGCAAGATCTTTGGAAGATTTACAAAGGACTTTTATGTATTGGTTTGAGCATATGTGGCGAGTAGTTGAAAAAAAACATGTTCCATTTAATAGTCACTCTCAACACCTCTTTCTCATTTTGTTCACGCTCGACTGCTCGACTGCTCGACTCCACCCTTTTGTGACACGTGTCTCTGGCAAGTACAATGTTAGGTGGCATTATTTTATTCATTTATTATAAAATGACAAATATACCCTTAATTATTAACCACACATTCCTACCTACCAAACTCACCTCATACAGTCCACTCTCACTCATCTCTTCTCTTTTACCTGGTTAGTTGCAGTCTACACTCACACACTCAGTCCACTCTCACTCATCAGTCATCTCTTTTCTTTCTAAAAACCAAACCAAACTCACCTTAAAAAAAAAACATTTTACGATGGGTTAATCATTATATCCATGATAATCATCCGATGGGTTGCATAACTTCCGATGGGAAAATCATTATAATTTTCCGATGGGTTAATCATTATATTCAATCTATGAAGCATAGACTTCGACCAATAATAAAGAAGAACCCAACGTGAAGTATATGTTGGAATTTATAGCTTCAATGAGATTAAATATGCTCACCAATAATGGATCGAATATACTCATTGAAAAGCTTCACCAAGATTCCACCAAACCATTTAAATATTCGAGCATGAGATTAAATAATACCTTGTTAGCATTGTAGCTTCCACTGCGTTTTGTCAACAAGCACAATGAGTATCACTTTTTGTCGCCAATAGAGAATATTAATACTTCTTTTCTTGATGAACTTGTTGTAAAAGTTGATGCTAACACATGCTCACCGTCCCATGTTCAAATAAATAATATCTCGGTCCATTCACTAGGCACCATTAGAATGAATATATCGAGCAATCTTGAAGCTTGTGAACGTCAAGAAAAAGTAACAATGCTAGCAGCAGGTTAGTAAATGTACATTGAACGTGTACATGTACCATCTGCTACCTCATGGAAACTGTTTCGTTCTACAACACCGAATAAACAAGTGAACGTAGCAACAAGTGATCGTAGCATGAACATCGAGTAGCATGAACATCGAGTAGCAGCAACAAGGGAACGTAGCAGCAGATTAAACAACTAGCAGCAGGTTATATAACCAGCAGCAGGTTAGAATAACTAGCAGCAGGTTCAACTGTTTCGTGCTACAACACCGAATAAACAAGTGAACGTAGCAACAAGTGACCGTAGCATGAACATCGAGTAGCATGAACATCGAGTAGCAGCAACAAGTGAACGTAGCAGCAGATTAAACAACTAGCAGCAGGTTATATAACCAGCAGCAGGTTAGAATAACTAGCAGCAGGTTCAACTGTTTCGTGCTACAACACCGAATAAACAAGTGAACGTAGCAACAAGTGACCGTAGCATGAA